>JAPZEA010000013.1:7190819-7201515 GCA_029783685.1 Heniochus monoceros | reverse complement strand
ATAAAGCGCTTATCCTTTCCTATACATTCTTATGTCTAAATAAATGAAACCAATGTGAAGATTTTTCCTGCCGTACAAAACCTGAGCACTTCAAGGACTCATACATTAGCGGAATCTGAAATGTTTGTCTCAGTGAATCTGACCTTGTTCGATCTTTGGAGAAAAAAAAAAAAGTCAAATTCCAGAGCATTTCAGCTCTCCTTTTGTCGTATAATCCTGCACGGTCCTTGAACACATCAGATAGATCCATCTTATCTGTGTGATCACACTCTCAGCTTCTATTTGTTTTCCCTTGCCTCAGTGGAACACGTCAAACAGACTTATTGTAAACTGATTTGTGACAACAGTCGAGTGTTTTGCCAGAGAAAAAAAAATGTTAGAGCACAAACAGTTGAGCGGAGTGTCTCCACATTCCTGCCGTGAATTGCTTGGTCATGCAGAAGACAAGGAAGGAAAAGAGGTAGATAATACGCTTTTTTTCATGGTCTCTTGGCTCTTCATGTTTATTTTACCTTCCCCTCTGAAGACAAACAGACTCAGCATTTTGTCAGTAAACACATCAAGCCTAAAAATGTGTTTAAACCTAAACTAAATACTATTATTTTATAATGGAAATTGTGGAGTCATGTCATTGTCTACAATTCAGTCTGCTTGCTTGGCTGTTGCTCTGCTCTAACCTACTAAGTTGCATTTAATTACCATTAATCGCTTTGGTAATTCAGCTTGGAACGTGCATAGTTTGTGCTACCGTCCTCTCACATTAAACCCCATTAAGCTGTCTGGAGATTGTAGTCTCTTTGGAGCATCTAATTATACTGTCAACTACATAAGACGTAGTGAGGCATCATTGCCACTCTCCCCACCTCCTCCATCGCTGTTTTCATCCTTTCCCGTGAGGGATTAATTTTAGATTCTCATGCCTTTTCTCAGTCTTTACTAGCAGACTCAAAAACAAACGTAATCACATTACGTTGTTTCCCAGTAAATGGATAAATGGCTGATTTGTATTTGACTGTAGTATGAGATCTTAGGCCTTTGTTTGGGTTCTGGGAGCCCTGGGGGTATTTTATTCCCGTCCCAGTCTGAGTCTCATGAGAGTAAATACAGTTATTACAAGTGCACCGGGTCAAAGCTCCACAATTACCGTGTTTCTGTGAGAACATGGCTTTACCTTTTATGCAGCTGGTGCAACCCGAGCAGCCTTGGATACATTTTTGACAAGAAAGTGCCACACCCAAACAACTGCTGGAGCTGGACAGCACCAGTCACTGTAAAAAGGGCTCATAAATCTGCCGTTTGTCCGTTCTGCAGCGCTGCTGTGTAAAACACACACAGCAGGCCTTAGCCAACAATTTAGCATCTCCCTTTTATTTTCTCTTGGATGGATGTTTAATGCCTTTGGGTGATATACACCATAGAGTTGTAAATCGTCTGCAGACATTATTATTTATCTGAATCTCCAGAAATAGAAGCATTACAATAATACACTCTCAATTCAGTGTCTTTTTTAATCTGATACCCCTTTCACACTGGGCAAAAAACCCACTAACACCTGTTTCTTGTCTTAAGTGGGAAATGGTACAATTGACATTAATTCCCAGGTCAAATGACTCTGCAGTAGATATTTATCACCTGCAGCTCCAATCGGCAGTGATGGAAACATGACACCCGGGTGGACGCGCTAATTTTTGCCCCTTTTCTGACATGCATTGAAATTCCAAACATTGGAGCGTAAATAACCAGAACAATATTTTATTGCTTTTTTTACAGTCTGTCAGAACAGCGTGCAGCAGCGAGTTTGCTTGAGTCATATCATGCAAGATGCAACACTTGCAAGACAGCGGGGTGAAAGAGCTTCTCCTGATTGGAGGGGAATTGTTCAGTCTGCGTTGAGTTTGAGAGAGAGGCTGATCTGTTAATGCTATTTGTAACATTTCAAAATATTTTCAATTAAATTCAGGTGTCAAGATATATATTCAAGTTGAGTCAGGATATACTTTTTGAACACAATTTCGTTACTTTGTTGCAGACATGAGGATTGACTGTCTCACCAGGTTTGATTATTTTTTCAGAGGAGGTGACACTAAAGTAGAATCAAAAAATTGTTTCATATTTCCATGTTCTCACTCACTGACATGGCTTTTTACTCTGAACTTTGTCTCAAATTTCCTATGCAGGGACATTTCTAGTCTGCTGGCAGTAAAAAAATGTTGCAGATTGTTTCCATTTCAGAATGTGTGTTGGCCTACTACAATACTTCAAACACCCCAGTCCTCTTCAAGGTATAAAAATGCTTGAGTGGTGATTGCTTTTTCGTTTCTGGACTAGAGGACAATGGGCAGGCCTTTTGTAAGCTGCCAGGATTTAGTTACCTCGTCAATCCCTCTTCACCCCAGAGACAGGTGCTGTCTTAGCTGCCTGCACAGCCGCTGCTGCTGGCTGAAGCCTCTTACGTGACAAAGAGAGCGAGATAAAGATGGGCATACATTGACTGAGCGCAGCTGTTAGCTGTGTGAGACTGGAAGTGTTCCAGTGACTGTGTGCACATAACTTAGCACAGTCATGCTGAAGTGCCAGACCCTGCCAAACCCTGAGCGACGTTAGTGTGGCCACTGGGCTGTGAAGAGCAGTGCAGGGAGGTAGAGACGTCTGCACGTTGAAAGACTCAGGACGTGGCTGGGTGACTTTTAAACTGCTGAGCTATTTCAGGCTAAAACACTCGGAGGCAACAGAGGCACAGCTATCAACATACACCACCGCCAAATCCCCATAGAGATCCACAAACAGGGCAGCTATCAGTGGTATACAGCAACAGCGAGGTCAGTCTTTGCATTGCCAAGCTGCACAGGGGACCTGAGTGGGTGGTTCTGGTGAGTTTCTCTCAAGTTTTGGAAGTCTGCAGTTTTTGCTTGTAATGTTCACCTGTTCACTGATGATACGTCTCTTTAAAGTAAATAGTTTGCCCCGGGTGTACAAATATGGCCTAGTAGACTTGTTGTAGACACAGAGGGAGAGAAGAATAACAGGAAGCTGGAGGCAGAATTTCCGAGTTGTGTTAACAGTTAGTGTGAAAGCTGGAAATACTGCAGGTGGGATGTGTAAAAATTCTCGTTAAATGTTATTTTTAGCTTTTTATTTCGTTCAGCAGAGAGAACTTGTTTTGAAATGTGCACAATATGGTTTGGAAGTAGTACAGATTGCTTTATTTGACCACATTCAGCTAAAATAAATTCAAAGCGGCTCAATAAGTTCATTTAAAATGTCACAAAGCAGCAAGAATGAGGACAGTGTTTCTATTCTGCGCAGGTTAAGAGTTGAGAAAGAGGCATGTCGTGTGTTGGTCATGGTTAAGAAAAAGTTGTCAATTGACCTTGCACGCATGAAGTCACACCTCTTTATATAGTTGACCACAGTGGGTAATGCTATTATCAGCACACTGCTGGGATTGAGGAAAGCCCCAGACTTTGAAGTGGACTTCAATTTTAGCTGCCTGTGGCTTTGACTCTGATTCTTTTCCCCCGCAAGACATGCATGTGACTCCATAGTGTGCTCACGTCCCCGGGGACAAACAATTATATCTCACACACACACACACACACACACACACACACACACACACACACACTCAGGCTCCTCCTGAGGCTGGGTATTTCTTTAGTCCTAAGGCTCAGATAAGCTGATGTGGAATGCAGTGCTTGATTATTTGGCGACTGGGTAAGCAACTTGTTTAGATCACAGGACTGTTCTTTGTTAGCTGCAAAACACAATTAATCTGGCGGCTTTTATGACTTTAGGCGGGATTAATTGTGTAATGGTGTTGATTCCTCCATGACATGACAAGTTTTTTTTCCATTGCCAAATACACTAAGAACCTGTAGCATGCCAGGGTTTATTTGAAGGACAATTTACCTTTAAAACTGATACATTTTACCGTTACAAACAGGTGAACTCCAACAAAAAGTATTCAACCTTTTTGACATGCTTAAGATGCAATGTGGAAATTACTGGTTAATAATTAAAGATATATTAGGCAACATGTCTTTGCTTTCCCATTAATTCTGTACACAGTGCACACATATTCACAAGTGAATAAACATCCTGTGCAAATTTATAAACACGCCTGAAAGCATGCAGATGATGTGTGTTAGTTTTATTTCGACCTTGAGACGAAAAAGTTTTGAGGCATATGCAAAGGCAGAAATTGTTGGCATTGCTTATTTCAGACTATCGATTATTTATTAACCCTATTGGAGATGTTCAGAGGCTTCCTGGCAACGTTGCAGCGTCCTTTCATGAGAAGTTGCCCGATGTTCTAAAGAAAGCCCGTGCATCATGAGCCACTCCCTGTCCTCCAGTCTGTATTATTTGAGATGAGATTCATTTGCTTATATGTGGTGGTGAACCAGGCTTTTGTGGCACTCCCTCGAAAGCCTTTTCTTCAGCTGGTCGCCAATTACCTGTTGTTGTGTGGCAACATGACTTCATGTCCCTCCTGCAGATTGAGAAAGAAATGATATACCTTTTCAGATCAGACACAGTATTTCCACATGTAATCTTCGTAGGATTTAAGAACCGCATTGTGTTTTGTTGTTTTGGCCCATTATTAGTGCCAACCAATTTCCAAAGCACCTTTTTTATGATATGTGAATGTGAAATAAAAATAAATGATGACATATATCACTAACTGTCAGATGGATTGCCATGAAATTTCGTACAGACATTCATGGTTCCTAGAAGATGAATCCTAATGACTTTGGAGATTCCCTGTTTTGAGTAAAATGTCTCACCAGCTATTGGACAGATCGCTATGAAGTTCTGTGCACACATTTGTGGCCCCTTTAGGTTGGGTTGTAATAACTTTGATCAGCTCCTGCACCACAATTGTGCAAAAACATTGTGTGGTCTTTTAATCATACGAAGATTACATACAGTAGCGCCACCATCAGGTCAAAAGTTTTATTGTCCAATGGTTTGGTTTATGACCAAATACTTGCAAAACTAATGACATCAGCTGTACTGTGTTTACTGCTAATTAGCAAATGTTAGCATGCTAACATTGCTAATGAAGAATGTAAACACACAACACAACCTGCTGCACATTGTCATTGTGAGCATGTTAGCATACTGTCATTTTTTTACACAGGGCTCCAGGTAGATGCGCAGTGCTAAGGTAAATGCTAACGTCAGTATGCTAACACACTCACAATGAGGCTAACATACGGCTGTTTAGCAGGTACTGTATAGTATTTACCATGCTCGATATCTTATTTTACATCGAACATTAGCCTGCTAGTACATACTCCACTCTAGCATGTTGACCTTTAGTTTGTTGTAGGGCTAAATTGGTGGTTCCCAACCTCGGGGACCCTCACAAGGAGTCGCACCATAACTGGTTGCGAGATGATTCATAGAGGGAGCAGAAAAAAAACATATTTCTGCTATACAAAATTATTCTTATTTTATTTCAAACTTTCCTCTAATTCTTGCTTTTTTGTGAATTACTGGATAGTTGTACTTCCTCATAACTGTAAAAAATATTCAAATAAAGTGAGGAAACTCATTCTTTAGTCGATCTGGTCACAACTGGAAGACATTTGCAACTGGTGACGAAGAGTTACAAGTAGACCTTGTTTGGTTTTAGGATGTCACAAGCCCAACAGGTTGGCGATAACTGGCCTAAAACAAGCAAAACCAAAACCACTGCAATGGTTTGTTTAAGACAGATATTGATCATTAGGGTTGAATTTCCACATTAAAGTCCTGTGTGTGTGTGTGTGTCTGTGTCTGTGTGTGTGTGTGTGTGTGTGTGTGTGAGATCGACACAGATAAATTTGTGTGTCTGAGCAGCAGCCTCTGACTCAGTGTTGAATGGGTCCTGGAGTCACATGGCTACTTGTCAGCAGGCTGTAGGAGGAAACATAATCCTGAGGAGGAAGGCTGCTGCTATCAGTCCGTGCATGTTGGTCTTAGAGAGCACTCAGCTGAACGAGAGGCTGGACCCGATCTGCCGAGGCTCACGCTCCACATCTCTAACTCTGGTTCCTTTTGTCTCCCTATCTCCCTTTTCTCCCTCTGTTTGTTTTTGTCCTGCACTCTGACCAGCCCCGGCTCTCTCTTCACGGCAGAGTTCAGAATTGCACTACAATGTCCACGGTGGCTTCTCTGCTGTAAGCACATGAAGGTATGATGCCATCATGGATCTCTTTTTGTATTTCTTCAGCTGTTGCCGTATTTTCAAGCTCTGTTATTTGTCAGAATGTCACTTTGTACATCTTGCCTTTTGCCTGTTTAATTTACTGTCTATTTAATTCATTGTTTATATGGGTTAGTCATCAATTAGAGACGTTGTTTGCCAGGTCAGGTCTAATCAAACTTAACAAGATTCTTCCTGCTAGCGTCACACTTGCTTAATATCCAGTTGTGTTGAGGAGAGAGTAGAGCTGACTCAGGTTTCAACCATGATGATATGCAACCATAGCACAAACAAACCCTGCTTAGTTCCACAGCATAAAAACAGGCCTCAAACAAGCCACTTGAGTTTTAATAGCCCAAACTTTTCCACTGTTATAAAACCTGAAGTAGAGCCTTTAAAGGACATGTTGTGGGAAGTGATGGCTCTCAAAACGCTGTGGTCGAATCAGAGTGGACCACTCATACCTACAAGAAACATAATTTCCTCAAGTGTCCTCTTAAATCACTCTCTGTTCGACCCACTTCTGTTTATCACACACGTTTTTCTGTGTCATGAACCGGCGATAATTGTGTTGATTCTGTAAACTTGTTGCAGCGTTCAGGCAGCATGTTAGGTAAAACACTGAGGCCACTAGTTATCTTCATGTCACTTGGTACCTATCACAATCAGTGTCTCGGCGGAGGAACGTGTTCTTTCTCAAAACATGCATCGCCTGCTAAACAGAAACAAGTAAATCACATACTGTCTTGTTTTTTTGTAAACCCTGTTCTCTAATGAAACCTTGAAGCTCTCCTTTCCTCCCTGTCATTGTCCTGCTTTTATAAGTATAGGCCTGTGTGTCGGTTGAGGTTTAGACATTGTGATCAAGCTCCTATTTCTGGACAGGCATTTTTATTGGCAGTTTGTGTATTTTATTGAACTGTTCTTTAATTATGCCCTTTTTGATAGAGTTTGTAGATGAGCGTGCAGTCTGTGGTCGGCACTCACGTGCCAAACTGCCGGTCGAGGCCGGGCCCGGCCGGGGTGTCCTGGCAGAGGTCTCCGGGTTTAAGACGCATGTGGGCTTGTGTCGTGAGTTCGAGTCTGGCTTGTAACCTCTGTCCTGTGGTTGACTGTCTCGCTCCTTTCCCTCGACGTCATTCTGAGGAGGCGTAGCAAAGATATTTTAACTTTCTGTCTGTCTTTACCTCCAAATGTCACATGACAGTACAACGAAAAACTTTTTGACAGTTGCTTCTCATGCATATTTTAGAAGGTCGGTTTTGTGCTGACTCGTCTCTTCTCCTGGCTCCTAATGCAGAGCTGTCCTCTGAATACTTAAGTGCCTGAGATTTTTGTAACTTGTCGTCGTTCCTTTCTTATAGAAAATTCCTGCAGTGCATCTAAAAATGTCCTTGAAAGACAAACATTGTGTTGAGATGATGTGTTTATGTATTTAAAAGGACGAAAATGCTCTTTTCAGGAGAAATTTACCATTTCAGAGGTGAGCAGGGCATCTTTTATAAATACTGGAAATTTACAACATACCAAAGAGACATTGATATATTTGTACTCTGTGGGAGAGATGAGTCACCACCAAGTGCACATCAGATATCCTGCTCGTTATCACCTTTCTCTGAATGTCAACATTTTGGTGAGACTCAGTTAGATTTCAGACTAGATTGGTTTGGTTAGTTGGCCTGTGAATAGCAGGCAAGGAAATGTTACTTCCTCAGAATCATTGCTGTGTACCTCAGAAACTGTAAATAGCAGGTTACTCCGTATCAGCTGTCAAGTCAGTCAAATAGGAAATGTGATGATTTTTGACCTACATACAGAGGAGCTTTTTCTTAGCTCATCCTTTTAAAAGAGTTTGATTGTATGTAACTAAACTTTGTGACATCTCAAGGCTTGTACTCTAGATACATTTGTAAGTTAAACAGAAACAGCATTGCAGCTGGTCTTTATTTTCTGTGGATTCCTCAGTCAAAGGTTGCATCTTCACACACGTGATCCTGATCATATACTTAGTGTTTTTTCTCTCTGGTGGAGGGACATACGAAGAGGACAGCGTGTTATGCTGTGACAGGTTGAGTTAACGTATAATGTCACAGGGAACACATTCAGACATTTTGTATTAACCCAGATTAGCTTTGGAACATAGGTCCAGTCCAGACATACACATAGTTTTTCAGTTAACTCTTTCTAAGACATGGCATTATGGACTCTAGAAAGAATCCCAGAGGGCTTCATTTCTATTTTTTTAATTCGTTTGCAGCTCCTCCTGACAGGCGTCAGTCTGTAGCAGTTGCCTTCTTCCTGTTTTCATACTTACTTCCTCCCAAAAGGATAGTTTTCCCAAAGCCTTGCCTGCACCCATTTGAGTGAGCTGTGACAAGTCTTGCATGGAAAAGCTTAGAAGTGGAAAAAAAAAAACAAAAAAAAAAAAACAAGTTCAAGTTTTGTCACCAACCGAGCACTCACAGACAAATATATGCAAACACAGTACTTCATTTCTGCTGAAGGCTCATAAAGCTCAAAGCGTGAATTTATTTCTGTATATGTGGTTCATTCTTCCCAATAAATTATTTCTGGCTCAATCAGAGGGGAGCCAATTACAAAATCCAGGGAGGCCCTTATCGAAGCACAAGTTGCTTTGTTTAGGGGTGAAAGCACAGAAGAGATTAGAGTGAGATAAAGACGGAGGAGGAAAGTCCGTTGTTTGGAGGTGGCTGTGTGGGAAGAGATGGGAAAAGACAAAAATGGCTTACTAGGGTGTTGCACCATAATGTGAAACCAGTGAGGCTGTTTAGCTCAACGGTAGCTCCTCTGGATTTAAAAATAATAAATAAATAAACCAGTGATAAATTTAAACTGTGTGGGTATGGATTTCTGTTACGTGAAATAAGCACATCTGAGCCCACAGTGTTTCTATACGCTCCAACGGAGAATTACTAGTGATCCACACAAGGCCCTTACGCAGAGGTGAGACACTTAATTCATGTGTGACACAGCAAGCTCAAAGGAGCTGACATGTCATTTAAATGTGTCTGCACGTGTGTATGCACATGCGTGCTCATTTGAGAATTTATTTCATGATGATGACGGTGGTATGGCATTTAAACTGCGTCCTCCATCACATTAAACCCACATTGCATGTCTGAAGATGAGCTGAGTATAATAGGCCTAAGGGAATCGTGTTCTGTAATGGTGTCAGTTCGTGCCTCTCTGTGTGCGTGTGTGTGTGTGTATTTGTGCTCGCACACAAAATATGCGCTCCTTGTGACTCCATCCATCAGTCTAATTACACATCAATCCTGTTAATTCTTCATTATCATTAACCTTGGCAATCTCCCCCTAAGAACACAGCCATCTGGTAATTCTTTCAAAACTTGCCATTTGAGTATACTACATACACATGTACACAAACACACATCATTGAGTGCATAAGGCAACACACACATTCTCTGCTGGCACTCCTGCAGCCCAATCTCTGAAGAGACTTGAGCGGAGAGATAAAAGTTGGGGCTGCACACGTGTACCTCAGTTAATGAACCCCTGCTGCTGAATCCTTGTTAATGGATTAGTCCATTATGATTAGTGCATGATAGCCGCAGTGCCACTCCCCAGCCCGACATTTGTCATTTTACACGCGGCAGCAAGCCTTCCTCATTATTTCACATTAATCAATTGATCATGAAGCGCTGTTTAATTGGAGACTGATTGATTGATGAAACAGCAAACATATTCCTCTTATTGCTTTCATCCAGGAGTTACAGACATTAATGTGCTGTGAGCTCAGATGATCAACAGATAAGCACAGTTGCTAACTTTATGTTTATTATAATGGATAGAGAAACAGAGCAGACAACATGGATCATTTACTGAAGACATTTTTCAAATGACAGTGGACTGAGTCTGCACAGTGTCCAGTACTTTGGCTAGCAGAAACACCTTACATCCAATTTACCCAAGTGCAAGTCCCATTAATGCCTCTTAGAGTCTGTGTTCATTACATATACATCATTAGCTTTAATGTAAAAGTGTTGGACCGAACCAACAACGTGCTAATGATTTTGTTTGATTCATAGAACCTTGCAGTACGGAGGCTGAAAATGTTCAAATCTTTCTTCAGGGTGACACTGAATCACCAAGTTTAACATGGTTCCTCAATTTTAGTGTTTAATTTTAGAGTGGCCACCAGATCCTAAATCAACAAGGTTCAACACAACAGTTGGTTGGTGCGTTCCAAAACGAACCACATGCATGATCAATGTGTTTTCTAATCTGCTACCTCTTTTGCTAAGGTCTGGTTAAGTGAGGCAACTAAAATTACTTAGTTAAGGTTATGGAAATATCCTGATCATGGCTAAAACAAACCAATATCGACTGGTGGTAGGAGACAGGAGGTGAACAGCGGCCTCGCGTGTCAACATCAGACACTTTGTATGATCGTATTTGCCTCGGACCTCCTCCCTAAAAGATTTTCTAGCGCCATGACAAAAATCACATTGATAATGCATG
>JAPZEA010000013.1:7081764-7095155 GCA_029783685.1 Heniochus monoceros | reverse complement strand
CCCTCTGGTGGCTCACAGGCTGTGGCACAAACATTCACTGAGTCTGCTCTGAGTCTTTCTGCGAACATCTAAAGCTTTTCTGCAGCGTGTTGAAACTTTTTATCTTCATCTTTATCTTCAGTATTCAACCAAAAAGTTCAATCACACACGGACAGATTCAGCCACCGTCTCTTTCTGTCTCTTTGTGTCTCTTTGTGGTCACTGTGTGTTTATGTGTGATTGTGTTAACAGATTATTTGTACCCCTAGATGGCAGTACTGGAGATCCAGGCCAATGGAGATAGTGCTGTGTCCAAGGAGGCCATCGTCAATGCAGGTCAATCTCTGGAAGACCCTCTCATGAGAGTGAGTCTCAAAAATACTTCATGTCCTAAATATACAGCAGTGCAAGCAAGGAAACATGGAGACTAAGACAAACTGTACCACTCTACTCTATTAACACCCGCCTACACACACCACCTTGCTTCTACCGGTTGATTTCATACCACATGCAGAGACTTTGTACAGTTTGAGAGTGAAACATGCCAGGAATCAAATCCTGTACAGCCGTGTAGCTGCGTGTTGGACTCAGTGTCTCGTTGCGTCCTGCAGGAGTTCACCCAGTCCTGTTTGTGTCACGAAGCCAAGCTCCGTCCTACGGCTCACGACCTTCTGTTCCACCGAGTCCTGTTCGAGGTCCACTCCCTCAAACTGCTCGCCGCCCACTGCCTCATCAACAACCAGTGTGAGTTTCTCACCTCCGCACGCCGAGCTTACCACAGCAGAGTCTCCCCTTTCAATCCCCATGACGATGTTTACTTCCTGAGTGTAGCAGATCATTCTTTTATCGCTTGCAAGTGTTTAGCAAGCAGGTTTTAGATCGGAACCAAAAGTATGTGTCTGTTTCATGCTACATTCTTCAGTTGCCAGTGTAATTTATCATGGGTAACGCAGAGGATTTGCTAGCTTTAGCATGCAGTCGTGTAATTTAAGGTTTGAAAATTTAGCAAATACAAAATTTGTTTTAATTCTGAATATATAGTTCACTAACGTCCAAACCTGTCCTGCGTCAACAGACTTGCTTCCAGAAAACTGTGTGGAAGAGAAAACTAAGTCCTTTGACCCCAACGCTGTCATGGCAGAGATCAAACATGAAGACAGACAGGGAGTTCAGCTCAAGTAAAATCACACGAGCACCTCGTATCTCAGCTGAATATCCTCTGACGTGACAGGCACAGCCCTCACTGTGCTCCTCTGTTTGTTCCCTCATGTCTGCAGATATTCCCATGTGTCCCCTTTGGAGCTTGACAAGTTTCTGGAGGATGTCAAGTGAGTGGAAGTGCAGTTTATGACTCATTCTGTGTTAGTGTTTGCTCTGTGACTGCAGCGTGAAGTTCCACAACCTCTCCTCTCTTCAGGAATGGGATTTACCCCTTGATGAACTTCGCCTCGTCTCGTCCTCACCCCGTCCCCCGAGCCCTCTCCTTGTCTCAGTAGCAGGTTGAGACAGTCAAGACGCCGACTCCTGAACCCCAGGAGACAGAAACCAGGAAGGTTAGACTTTCAGACATTAGATTCACAATCTGGCTGCATGTCTACGCTGACTGAGGTTATATATTGTATTATATTTTTTTCTGGTTTAGAAGTGATTAGCATAATTTCCCAAAGATGATGTGAAAGTGTTGGTGTTTCTTATGCAAAATATGTAACAGGACCTGCATATGCATGTCTGTTTATTATTATTATTGTTGTTGTTGTTGTTGTTGTTGTTAGCCAATTTATTATCACTCAGATCATATCAAAGATATTTTTCCGTGCTTGTTACACTCTTGAGCGTTTTTTGGTATGCTGGTGCTGCAGGTGGTTCAGATGCACTGTAATCTGGAGTCAAATGAAGAAGGGACCAAAACTCATGTGAGTCACATAATATTACAGGTACTTTGCCCATTTTAGTTTAAACTCTTTTGTTGGGCTTCTTGTTAATAATAATCAGTATATTGATCTCCATACAGTACCAATAGAGTGCAACATTTATTTTAGATGTTCACTCATTTATTGTGGTTAAACATAAATCCATCTTGACTTTTTGATTCCCCCCCAGCTCTCTCTGTTTCTGAAGATGGAAGACAAACTTCATAGGCAACTTAGCTGTGACATCCTTCCAAGTAAGTAATGATGAGGCCAATGTTGTTCTGTATTTTTCTTATTGTCTGCAAAGTCCACGAGTCTGTCTCTCATAACCCTCTGACTTCCCAGCCCCAGACTTAAGCCCACTGGTTCCCATTGAAGAAGTAAATGTCCCCAGTATTTTCATGAAACATGTGGACACTGTGGCTTTTAGCAAATGTTGCTCAAACAGGAGTTAATAGCGCCTTTGTTGGGGACTATTTTCGGTAGCAGATGTGGTTTGCTTGTGAGTATTTATGGCAGCAGGATGGTGTCAGGATGAAAATTGAGCTCTATGCCACAGAGGAGTAAAGCTACAGTATATCAGGCTTTGGATACACACACTATATGTGTTAGCTGGATCAATTCATTGTTGGTTTTTGGACTTTTTATGGGATTTGTGGACAAAAAGAGAAATATAGAAAATCACCTCACCTGTCCTTTAAAAAAACATTTATATTTTTATCATCCTGAAATATTTCATGTGAAACTTTCAGCTGACACCTCCAAAGACCTTGCCAGTGAACTTGTTCACTACGCCTTCATAAATGAGGTAAAGCATCTTTATTTTCATAGATAGATGTAATATGATTTGCTGGCATTTCATGTCTAGTCTGAAATATGTCCCGTGTGCTGTGTAGGAGGACAGTGAGAAGGTAGCAGGATTCCTGGAGGACGCCATCAGCCGACACCGGGTCCGAGCGCTCGCCTCTGGGAGCGCACAGTGAGGAGGGGTCACGACAGCGGCTGGCCCGGACAGAGGGGCCCGGGCGTTGACCACACGGATCAAGAAAAGGGAGAGGGCAGGATCACACAGCCAGGAACTGAGAGAGTGTTGGGAGCTGACCCAGCTGGGGATAAAAAGGGGACAAATACAGAAGGAAACTGGGCCTTGACAGTCAGTAAATCATCCCAGAGAGAAGGAGGAAACGCCAGCACTGAGAGAGGAACCAAAGGCACCTCTGCTGGAGGGCCAGAGGCATCACGGCTGTGTCCAGCAATCCCACAAAGCAGTTGAACATTGACAAACTCCCTGCCTAAAAGGGCTATCATGCCTTAAGATATCTCGACAGCTTAGGTTTTCCATAATGCCACTATTCAGAACGGATATGTTTTACTTACAAATGCAGCAGCTATGTTTCCAGGAGGATGTTTTATTGCTCATAAGCCTTGTTTGCACTCCAGTGTCCACTTTTATTGGTGATTGTTTACTTTGAATTGTAAACAAAGTAATTTACTAAAACATGTCTCCTTCCCAAGCCAGAACCTTCCGTTTATTACCGTTTTAGGAATTTAATATTCCGTCCAACATACACTGTCAGTAGTCATTCAGTTGACTTATTTATTTTTGTTTAACTGTGAACAATAGAAGCTTTGCACAAGCCTGTTTTTTTTTTAACTTTTTATGACCTGAAAATTAACACACCTCACTGTACTCTTGGGTTAAAGGCTACTTCTCCCAGAGCTAAACACGCCATGCCTAAATGCAGCGACGAGCAATGAGATGATGCCTCTCTTTTAGCCTGTAGTGCTCTTAAGGGTTTTCCCTGTGAAAGTGTTCTGAAAGCCAAAGACTTGCAAAGTGCCTGATATGGCAATGTACTTTGGACAAAATCTCTTAATTAAATGGCATCGTACCCAACTTAGTAATTTGCAGTTGAACTTATTCAGGCTGACTTTTACAGTTTTGAAACAAGATGCAGTGATTCTGGTTTGCTCCCATCTCCTACCACATAGTCAGCCTGTGTGAATGTGAAGATGAACTTAACAGCCAGTAATGGCAGCTCCATTAAGAGCTGCAGCGGCTCTATATTGGACATAAGGATAAGGTGATAATGCTCTCTGCAGCAGTCAATATTAGTTTGTAAAGAGCTGCAGCTTGTGTACAAAAATTGGAATTCATCATATGACGCTTGTGAAATACAGTCATACTCCTATATAAACTGGTAGAAGGGTGTTGGTTATAAAAATTGCCATATTGTTGATAAATATATATTTATTTCTACCGTACTTCCCAAACCATCTGAGGATATTTGTGAACACCAAATTTGTTTTGTAAATGTCTCCAGAGGTGTTTTAAAGGAAAAATCTACTTAAAAATCTTTCAGTTTGGTTTTTGTAATCAATAAAAATACTAACCTACTAGGGTTTCCATGGGCTGCAGGTGATAAAAAATCTCTGACAGGAGAGTGGAATATTTTGCTTTGAACGTGGTCATTTCCCAGAACCACATCCACTGTAGTTTTATGTCAGACAATATCAGCCTGAACTTTTGGAATTGATTGCACTGCAGCCCACACAAACACAAAAATAGAATACGTGCCTCTGCCAGATTTTTTATCAAGAACCCAGTCTTGGCACCGTAAATGATCACCATTTGGGTGGATTTTTCCTTAACAAAACTGGAAACCAAAAAACAATGGTGAATTGTCTGATCAGGCTTCAGCAGTATACTCTTGTTTGTCAGACTCACTTAGCTCTGCTTCATTTGTTTCCCGGGGTCTGCAAGGTCGCGATTTCATAACAGTTACACTGCTGTACAGACATTGCTTACAGTACTTACTCTACTCTGTGTCAAGTCTTCTTTATCAGTGTGTGTCTCTGGAGTCCCAGACATTCACCTACCAGAGGCTGTGGTGTACATATTTGTTTGTGGCTATTAAAGGGGTTTACTTTTAGGCAAAATTTCAATGCAAAGCAGTGCCACTATTGCTCTCATCTGATCTAATAAGCTGCATGTCTTAATAGCCTGCAACCATTCAGAACATTGCATTTTGCCTTTGTCAGTCACCGTTCAGTTCCAGAGGGGACGTGACCAAGAAAATGAATGTTTAGACTGCAAACATGAAAACAAAACATCCATATCAGTCTTATTTTATGTCAAATGACTTCTCTTCCCGTGAATCTGTTGAATGAAACTTGCCTTTGAATGTGTTCTACTTAAAACCTTTGTTAAATATTGTAGCTACTGCAATTAAATACATGACAATAAACAATGTGTGACATGTTGGTTATGTCTGAAATTACTAGGTTTTAGGATTCTTGGGATATGAGACACGTCCCAGTGTATATTGAGTATATGTATGCATAAACAATTTTTCTAGAAATTTAGTAGGCATCTCTAGTTTCTTTTTAGTACAAATTAGAGTGATAGAAAAAAATACTTTCACTTCTGTCCTTCAGGTCATATCACAAAGCTATATTCACTGTTTCCATACTAAACATGCTTATTAAATCTGGAAATAGGTAGTAAAAAAAGAGTATCCATCTATAAAGAACAGGAAGTTATTACTGGCAGAAAAACAAAGTGTATCGAGGTTATTGAAGTGAAACCAAGTTTTAGCCAATGTTTTAAAGTGTGAATCTGACAACATTTTAAAGGTACACTAAACAGGCGCAAGAAGTACTTATTGAAATATTGAAGGTGCTTGAACCTCTGTTGTATGCTACTAACAGGAAACACTGAAAATCAAACATTGAGCTGATTACAAAAAGAAATGGTTTTGATTTACTTTCAAATTAACACGGTTTATTTGGTTTGATACAAGCATATAAACTATAAACTAATTATAAGTCCATGAAATTTTAGATTGAGTTAAATTTATCCCGCAAAATTCTTGCATTGGGTAGTGCATCTGAAACAAAAAAATTCTGTATAATAAGAAAAAAACAACATTGTAGGAGATGAAGGCAACAATTTCCCATCAGATTCTCTGATAGGCAGGCCAGATATTGGCAGGTTGTGTGTTGTTGTGCTCTGCAGTAAGACACTACTGGCAGCTAACCGCTACTATCATAACTACGTGCATTTACAACTTCGACTTGCTGATGGCTATCAAAATTTGGGACACTTCCTATTGTTATGCGGGTCATAATTTTTGTATAACAGCTACCAAAATATGTAACCTATTGCAACACAATAACATTCAAAATACAATATTTTATGAACACATTGGCAGTGCAAATACACCTGAAATTCCAAATCAGGTCACAGAATTTGAAGTCTCTTCGCACGGGCCTATTACTAACACTTTCTACTGTGAGAGGTTCAAAAATGGAAGGTTGTCTCCAAAACGCCCTAGCCACTCCTACCATCGCGAGGTTTCTAGTATCGCGATAGCTTTCATTGAAAATGCCAACATCTCGCGGGCGTTGCGGTGTGTGGGCCTCTCCAAGAAGGTGTGCTTCATGGCGGTTACAGAGACTGCGGTAAATAAATTCATTGATAAAGAGACATATTTACATTTTTCAGCTACCGTGGTCGTTGCGTAAGTAATACGCGATGTCCGGTAAAAATTTAACTGTACAAAATATCCTGTAACTCGATGATATATCTCACAGGGGAAAATACAGTTTACTTCGCGCGCCATAGTCATGAATGCCTAACACTAGCTAATACCAGCTAGCTCCTTGCTAGCAAGGTAACGTTGTCGTAAGCTAAATAGAAAGCAGGCCTCGCTAAATCGTGTAGTGCTGTTCGTAATAATCATGAATTTAAGGTCATTAGGGTGTAACAAAAAAGGGGTAGTAGTTAAAGTCGACTTTATCTAAACACGCATTCGGCTAAGATTTAACTGCGCACGTTATTGCTACTGTACCTAGCTAACGTAACGTTATTTTAGGTTGAAAACCGTAATTAGCATTCATGTGCATTACGCTAGATAACGTTAACTGACTAAACCTCAAGGAAAGACGGGCTGGCTATGTGTGCATTGCAATGTAAAATAATGCTAGGTGCCTATTTCTCTTATTGTTAACGTTAGTCTGAAGGCATGTTTTATTTCCCATAGAATTTGTTGAATTGTTAAAGCTTCCCCATCAGTCCTCTTCCCCTTGGGGGCTTTCCTGCCTCAGTCTGGTGGACCCAGCGATTAGCGGGTTGCGTAGGTAAGGAGCTCGTCCGGTCCCACTTGGTTTAAATCCGGGTGTATGTCCTGTATATACTAGCATATTTAATGATAACGTGTGGTGTATGAGGTGATGTGACTTCTAGTTGCAACACAGGAATTTTCTTAGTGGGAAACTCTGTTTATGTGTGTAATTGTTACATACAGGCAGGTGTTTATGCTCCAGGCCCTGTTCTTTAGCTTTTGATTATTAATTAATTTATTTTGATAAGTTGCTGTTTCTGAATTGCAGGGAGGAGAAGCTCTGACGATGGAGAATGGACAGGGCACAGGCTCCAAGCTTGGCCTACCGCCTCTCACCCCAGAGCAGCAGGAGGCACTTCAGAGGGTAAGAACCCCCTAACATACAGTATCTGCCTAAATGTACTTATGTGATAATGTAATTACTGGTGTAAGTTTATACAGTTCAAGTGAGTCAATGAATTTACATGCACTTAACTGTTAATGCACAATAACTTGGTTACTTTCTCCAGTAACCTGATTTATTGAATGTCATACATATGAGAAACCTGTCTTCTGTGGTGAGTTTAGAACCTGATATTCTTCTGGAGAAAGCCAATTTCGTGGCCCTTTTTATATGTGTATCAAGGTGTTTTAATCAGCATTTTACTTGTACCTATGTGCATGACAGACTGCAGGCAGAAAAAGTAATAGCAAAGTGCCTCTGGAAGTATAGCTAAGTTTACACTTAAAGTGAATAAGCCATATTTATAAAATATTGACTTGGTGCGCACACACACACACACACATATACATACACATACATAGACACACACACACACACATATATATATATAATATAAGCATGCATACATGTAAGCTCTGTAAAAATGTGTTTATCTGTTAAAATGTAGTCTTAGTAATAATAAGTGTTTGCACATTTAAGGTAGTGACTTTTTTTCTTTGCCAGGCAAAGAAGTATGCCATGGAACAAAGCATTAAGAGTGTGTTGGTGAAGCAGACCATCGCCCATCAACAACAACAACTCACCAACCTGCAGGTGAGATGTGTAAAAACTTTTGTTACTCTGCCAAAGGAAAAGTTTGTAATGCGTGCGTAGCCTGTCAGTCTTGATTATAGACAGAATGTCTTGGTCTTTTCATACAGTAGTAACTCAGACATCTCTTCACTCAGATGTCAATTTTGGTAAAGCTCTGTTGGAAGTCTTACTCCCTTCTCCACCATGCTGTGAAAAAGACCACGTGTAGACCATGTGCCCTTGCTTTTGCCTCTGCTTTTTTTCAGATGGAGAAGATCATCATGAAGGCATTGGTTATCATGTTTAATGCTTTGCACTTTTAAAGGGGACTTGTTTATGTTAATTGCTGTGTGGTTATTTGTAATTTAGATAGGGGAGGCAACTCCCCAAACTGTATGTTGTTTAGAGGGAGTGTCTGAATACAGTGTTAGCCTAACCGCTTTTGTCTATCTAGCAAAGCCAATGACAATTATGAAAAAGTAAAGCTAAGGGATATCTAACCTACTTTTCAGCACTTTTTTCATCTTTACTGTCTTTCAGATGGCAGCAGTGACAATGGGCTTTGGAGATCCTCTCTCACCTTTACAATCGGTCAATAGATTATTAAATTTTTTTCTGTGCGCATTCCCAATGGAAAAGGACTGTTACCCTTCTTTTACTGGTTGCTTTGGCAACAACCCCTGCCTTTTTAGCTAACAAAAGAATGCATATTTTGTAAGAAAACATGGCTTTCTACTTCTAGTGTACCTGCAACCATGTCCATAATCTTTTGTGAGGTAAATGACTGTTGTCAGTAGTTGAAGCATTTGCTTTCTTGAGTCGCAATGGGATAATTTGCATTAGTGTTTTTAACAAGAAGTTAGCCAAAGCTCTTTGGCTGTTGACAGGCTTTTTAAAGGGTGAGAAAAGTCACTTCTCTTTGAAAAATATGCATTTGCTCGATTTAAAAACAAACCTCTTGGCATGGGACGAAAGAGGGATAGCAATCCCTTTAATGGACCAAAATGAGAGAACTGCTGGAACAGGGATCTTTTTGGCCATCTCAAAGTCAAGTTTTTTTCTGTCAATGACCAAGTCAATTTTCCATTATGTCACGAAATAGTAATATGTTTTGTTGGTAGTGGAATTAAATTAGTAGAAGCAGACTGATGTAAAGGCATCAATAGAACACAGCAACTTTTGGTGGTTAAACCATCCCTCCCCTTAGACTTGAGAAGAAAGTTTGAAATGCTTTCGTCAAGACTTTGTATGGATTTCGTTTGAACTCCACGATTACTTTTGTTACCTTACTTGCATCCCCGGATTACAGGTCAGTTACTGAAGCAAAATATTTGTGAGGGCTGTGCATGTCAATCACTTCAGTGTGTTTTCCTCCATATGTCTGTTCAATAGTAACAGAATAGAGGCCATATTGTAATTACAAGTGGTGACATCAATATTTTATAACTGTTATACATGTTAGCATTTTTTTGACACAGTTCTGTCCATTGATTAGAGTATCCCATTATTGCCCTATTTACCTGCCCAGACCCCCTAACATGGAATTGGCTTCTAACTATTTTTGGGGAAAGCAAGCGCAGTAGAAAATACACATTCATTATTAGTGTGTGTGCGTGTGTGTGTTTGTCTTCTTTCTTTTACTCTCTAATGCTTATCATGTGTTGTTTTCCCCGGTTTGCAGGTGGCAGCTCAGCGGCAACGTGCTCTAGCCATCATGTGTCGGGTTTATGTGGGCTCCATATACTATGAGCTTGGTGAGGACACCATCAGACAGGCGTTTGCCCCCTTCGGCCCAATCAAGAGCATTGACATGTCTTGGGATTCTGTTACGATGAAACACAAGGTCAGTATCACTAAACAAGTGTTGAACATGGTATAAATTCTGCTGTTCCTGCTTAATTGAAATGATTTAAAGCTGCCTATGTCTTCAGTGTTTATGTTCTGTTTCCATGCTGTCTGTCTGTGCAGGGGTTTGCCTTTGTGGAATATGACGTGCCAGAGGCTGCTCAGCTGGCACTGGAGCAGATGAACTCGGTCATGTTGGGGGGGCGAAACATTAAGGTAAGTTGTCTGGAGATGAATATGTCTTCAGGTCTTAGAACACATGGATAAATGGCAAACCACTTATCCCTTTTTTTCTGTATATTTTTGGTGTGGTTTAATTAAACAGGGTTTTGGATTCCGTCTCAGCATTTGGGAAACTGAGTCTATTTGTAAATGAACTGAATTTGTAATTTGTAATACTTAAACGACTTGTGAAATTATTCATATGTGACTAATTTCTCTCTCTTTGCTTGTCTGTGTCTGTTGATTTCCAGGTGCGTGTGTTGTGTGTATGTCTTGGGTGTATGTTTAGTGTACTGTCTGTCTGTGTGGGGTGTTATGCTTCCATGATTTCATTAAAGCTATTTTAGTGACCAGTTCCAGTAGGATTTCCAACGGCGCGTTGCGTCGCTCTGTGTCCATGATGTGCCGATGATGGGCTGCGCCTGGTTGGTGTTGCTTGGCCGCCCCATCTGTAGTACAGATCCCAGTCCCACTTAGATGCTCGTATTACATAGGGAGCTCAGTTCTATTATAAAAAAGAGGAAGTTTGTCAGAGTGCGTAGCCGTAGCATGATACATTTAATGCGTTCCCATTTCGGTGCTGCCACGAGCTCAGCCAGTCACACTATGAATTTTGAAATAAAGCTGCAGTTCCTTGTTTTGCCATGTTATAGTTATTTTGTATTTGAATTGCAAATTAAGGGACATTTATTGTTACATAAATGGAAAGGTCTATTTTCACTCAAAAGAGATGACAGTTTATGTCTACTTCACACAACCCATCAAGAATCTAAGTATTAGTACAGTGATCAGATTCATGTTAATGACGGATCCCTAAGAGACCCTTTTTGTTTGACAGTCAGTTAAAATGGGTGGAATTTGAAAAGCGCAAGTCATCTCTATTGGACTTAAAATATTAATTTGTCCACAGTTTAGTGTTCCAGTCATGTCTTGAAAATTTTTAATTATATTTTATTTGCCTGGTGGCTATTGTAAGAATGATAGAAAGTCATGTTGAGTGCTATTTCAGATCTCAGAACCGCTTGACTCTTAGAGTATAGAGTATAGTAATGGACTTGCACCTAAACATAAACAAAGAGCATTCAACAAGATAGCAGTGTCGTGATGGTAGGAGCAGAGTAGCTTTGACTGAACTCGGTGGCTGCCAAAAGTCAGGACTGTAGGGATTTAGAATTTGCGGGAGTGCGTTCACGTTTGGTTCTATAAACCCCTTACTCAGTAGCCCTGCTGGTATGATCTGTGCTATAGGTTGGGCGGCCAAGTAACATCGGTCAGGCGCAACCCATCATTGACCAGCTGGCAGAGGAGGCGCGCGCCTTTAACCGAATCTACGTGGCGTCCGTCCACCCTGACCTGTCAGACGATGACATCAAGAGTGTGTTTGAGGCCTTTGGAAGGATCAAGTCTTGCACATTAGCCAGAGACCCCACCTCAGGGCGACACAGAGGCTTTGGCTTCATTGGTGAGCTGGAGGACCCTCATTCGCTCGTGCTCTTTCTGTTACCATCGCTCTTCTACTAACTACAATTTTATTCACTTACAGAATATGAAAAGCCTCAGTCAGCCCTGGATGCTGTGTCTTCTATGAACCTCTTTGACCTGGGGGGTCAGTACCTGCGGGTGGGCAAAGCAGTGACTCCGCCCATGCCCCTACTGACCCCTACAACCCCTGGTGGTCTGCCGCCTGCTGCAGCTGTGGCTGCAGCGGCAGCCACCGCTAAGATAACGGCCCAGGCAAGTATGAATCCCTTCCAAAGGGATTTAATGGCCTTCCAGGTAAATATAACCCAGATCTAGCTAGAATTGACACCAAAAGCACAGATAATATGGACATAGATTTTTTTATTGAGGTGACTGGGAGAAGGCCAGTTTTGTAGGGATCATATGAAAACAGTAGTCGCCCTGACACAGTGTCAGTTTAACAGCCCTGAAATATGAGACATTCTGGGCTTAATCTTTTTTATCCAGTTAAATGTGTTCAAAACACAGACCCTAAAGATTTAATTTCCTTTTGTATAATATACATTGTATAGTAATGTAAGTAATTAAAGCTCCTCCCATTCACTGATTGGGTGTGTAAGCTAAGAGTCTTCTCTCTTAGTTAGCACAAACACTGACTGCTATTTTTCACTGAACAGTCACAATGGTTAACCAGACAGTTGTGTTCCTTTTAGAATGTGTCATTCTTCAGAAGTTTTTTAACATCACTGCTCATATTTATGACTTACTAAGAATAGTCTATTTTGTTAGTAAATCTGTTCTGAAATGATGTTGGTGACCTTGATTCTCACTATCGAGAGGCAAGGTTGAGCTCACTCTGTGCCATGCTGTGTGATCGTTGACTGTGCTGCCTTGTGCTGTGCTCTGTGTGTTTCCCTTACCTAATGTCTTCGGCCCCCCTCTCTTAAGGAGGCTGTAGCCGGCGCATCAGTCCTGGGGGCGTTAGCCGCGCCCCAGCTTCTCGGTCAGCAAATGGGAATACCTCAGGCTGTTATGGCTGCCCAGGCACCAGGGGTCATCACAGGTGTGTACCAAGACACGAGTGAGTGCTCATTTTTATACAACCAGGAGTTTAGTAAATTTTGTGTGTTTATAGTGCTTTTAAAACATGCAGCCTTACGGACATTTTAAAAGATTGCTTTTAAACTGCTTGCTTTGGCTTGCATTGAATAATACTTGTCTGAATATCATTGATGTTTGTTTTCTTTGGGTAAATTACTGTGTAACTAGTCAGAGACATGGGAAGAAGTCATACAAATACATTCCTCTCATTATCCTTAGTATACCTTTTTTCAGTTTTGAACATGGCTGCAGAGTAATTCTAGCAGATATATGCTAGAATTTTTGGTCTTGGTTAGCTTAATTTTAGTTAAAGCTGAGTCATAATCCTCATAATATTTGGACCACTGTAGTGATTTACGGTCCACTAAATGTTACCAAACTCATGGAAATCTAGACTTAAAATCAGGACTTCGTGTAAATGTAACCTCCTTTGTGGAATCATTTAGTTTGTAGAGTTAACAGATTGCAAAATGAGGATCTCAAATACATTATCTTGCTGATTGTTACATCGTAGCCCACTGTAATGGTTGAAATTACTCTAAGTTGGTATCAAGTTGCAAGCTGTTGTCAAACATTTGATTAGCAACAGGATCAGTTTTTAATTTAATTTGACCTCATAGTGAGTGGTTGATTATCAACTCAAATTGTCATATGTTCAGTAATTACTGGTTCTTTTGTTTGTTTTTATGAGTGTTTCTATTTGAGTTGATAATCAACCACTCACTATGAGGT
>JAPZEA010000013.1:7016731-7031904 GCA_029783685.1 Heniochus monoceros | reverse complement strand
ATTTGATACACAGGCAGGGGAGGCCAGGAAAGATCTGTGGAATAATTAGGTAACCTCTCACACATATTAAACCTTTTGTAGTCATGGTATACTGTATAAGCTACATCTCTTTTATCTGTAGTTCTTTTAAAACAGCCTATGAAAGTGCATAGTAATAAGGAGTAATTTATCCACAAATGTACATTAAAGTTTAACATTTGGAAATGTCTCTCGTCTGTTTTTAGGGAATCTACATCTCTCGCATCGCAGAAGGGGGAGCGGCGCACAGAGACAGCACACTGCGTGTAGGCGACAGGGTGATCTCTGTGAGTACTACACATTCCCTCCACATCCACATCTGGGCGTCATCGTATTCTGTGTGATCAAAACAGGGGTTCCTTTGCAATGTTTTCATGGGCGTGAGAACAGGAATCATTTTGTTTTCTTCCCTTTTCTCTTCCATTATTTAAGAATGGTTTGAAATAGGATACAGTATATGCTGACAAATGGACATTGTTGGTGCTACAGCAGTTATAGTTCTTAGTTTTTGCGTGGGGCTAAAGAGCACAGCCTGATAATTTACTCTGTAGTAATCTAGATCTGTCCCATGTTATACACTGTAAAGGAAACACTTCATGTTTGTCATCAGTACTATATGTTTTAGTATTCCCATCGTAATTGTGCCCACCACACTGCTCTCATCACTCAAGTTAAGTCTTGGCTTATCTCAGATAG
The DNA here is from genome assembly GCA_029783685.1 of Heniochus monoceros. Taxonomy (NCBI): domain Eukaryota; kingdom Metazoa; phylum Chordata; class Actinopteri; order Chaetodontiformes; family Chaetodontidae; genus Heniochus; species Heniochus monoceros. The sequence goes on along the minus strand of JAPZEA010000013.1, from coordinate 7,031,190 downwards.
GTTAGACTAACTTGTCTTCGGTCCCATGCTGATCACATGCAGACAATTAACTCACCAGCTGAGACAGATTACTAACACAGTCCTCATGCTAATTCTAACCCTGAGTCTCTCCTCAGAGGCAAACTGTAGCTGTTTTGGTGAAATAGTGCAGGATTGAGGTTATATGTTTCACCGCTCACGGGATCCTGCACGCTCTTTTGTTTCCTCTGCTGGTCACACTCCACGCTTTGCTTTGCTCTCCTTTTTCTGTCTATTAGTAACTCTTAAGTTGCATGTGTTTATCCAGTCACACCCATTCACACTTTGTCATCACACATTACTATTGTAAACTGATTTGATTTTGATGTATCCTGCGCTTCCTCTCCCAGTATGTCGAGTGTGAAACTGCTCCTATTCTTAACAGTTTGTTTAATGCAAATCGTGCTCTCTTGGAATCGCTTCCTGAATTACCCTCTTTGCTTTTTTCCCGGTTTCCTCTTTCCTCCAGCAGTTTTTCAGCTCTTTTTGTATTGTCTATTTGTAGGCTGCCTCTTTTTCTCTCTTTCTCACATTCTCTCTATCTGCATGCTCACTAATGCATTTACGTGCACCTTCTTGCCTGCGTGGTGGTGGGTATGGTGTTGAGGTGGACTGGGCTGAGCCTGTCGCCCCACTGACATGGTAGGCACATGTGTGTGTTACCATGGCAGCTGGTGCGGAGGCATATCAGTCGATGGTAAGAGCTGGTACTGTCGGATCAGTGCTGACCTCTGCTTGTCACTTTGGAGTACAGTTTTTAAGTGCATGCCTTAAAGATACATCCTAATTCAAAACCCAAGGTTAGCAAAACTAATGACTAAATCATTCTTCATGATGAAAGTTGTTTAATGACTTCCTGCTTGCCTTTGTTGACTTAAAATCAAACTTTTTGGAGAAACTACACACTTCCACTTGTGTTTTAAGTAAAAAAAGGCAAGAAGGGGTGAACAAGTATTGAACTGATTACATTAAAAGTTAGCAGCACAAGCAGTCTGTCTTCAGGGGATTTCATGATTTTTTGGGGAAAAAATAGCTTTGCTTGCTCGTAGCTCTGCCTGCAGCAGCCCGCTGTTACCCGCTCCCTCTTCTTCTCTGCCTGTTCCTGTTCTGTATAGGTGTTGGATTCTTCTTAAAATAACAGTACTCACTTTGGTACACTCACAAACTCTCAGTGAATTAAGTGTCAGGATGTTTTAGATGTTAAATAAATAGTGGGAAATAGTTCTGAGTGATGAGCTGTAGAATTAGATGAGCGATGACTGATGGCAGCTTGCCGTTTCAGGCTTGTATTTGTTTTCAATGTTCATCATGCCAGTGGCAACTGTGGCCCATTGTCATTGGGAGCGTTCTGGTGGGCTGACACCCTCCGTGGTTGGTTTTACTGTCGATCCAGATCAATGGTGTAGACATGACAGAGGCCAGGCATGACCAGGCAGTAGCGCTCCTTACCGGCACCTCCCCCACCATCGCCCTCCTGGTGGAGCGAGATCCGAATGCACCAGGGAGCTCTCCAGGTCACTCGCGGGCACGAGCTCACTCCCCTCCACCCCCAGAACCATCAGATTCACCAGACCAGGAGGAAGAAGGCCTTTCCCTTCATGGGAATCACCTGGGCAAAATGGAGGACGAGTATCCCATCGAGGTGAGGCCTCTTAGGGGCAACTCCAGTACTTCAATATGTTGTGTAGCTTTTTAGTTTAATTATCCATGGTGTAGGACCCTCATTAAAGCATTCAGTGTTCATGTTTGTTCATTTGGTCCCTGCCTTATCCTTAATGCTATCCAGTTCCAGAGAAGATGGTGCATGGTATGAAGGCTTGGTCTAATTTGAATAATGGTGTTCTGTAGAGTTTAGCCTTGTAATAACAGCTGTATCATTCCCAGATGTCAGTAATGCAGCGATATTGCTGTTTAACTTCTTTACTTACAATAGCGGCTTATGCCTGTAAAGAGTAGAAATGTGTGCAGTAGGTTGGTTTAGTAGACAAGTTATAGATGTAGAGATGAGGGTTACATGTGACCGTAGGTGATTTGCTTTTGTTAGATTTAGTGTTGAAATATTCTCTTGCTACAACACATTTTCTACCTCTAATCCTAACAGGAAGTGACCCTGGTGAAGTCAGGTGGCCCTCTAGGCCTGAGCATCGTGGGAGGCAGTGATCATGCCAGTCACCCATTCGGCATTAATGAACCTGGGGTCTTCATCTCAAAGGTAAAACTCGTGAAATTCCTTGTTTTCCAATTTTGTATTTTTGCATCACCTAAAGTATGTTCTGCATCTCACTTTCCATGGCCCCTCTCATCACCAGGTCATTCCTCATGGTCTAGCATGTCAAAGTGGACTACGTGTCGGGGACCGAATATTAGAAGTGAACGCCATTGACTTACGTCACGCCACACACCAGGAAGCTGTGCGAGCCCTGCTGGCCAACAAGCAGGAGATCCGTATGTTGGTACGGAGGGACCCTTCACCACCTGGGATGCAGGTGGGGCCGTCAGCTCAAACAAATATACGTATACTAAAGTAGGCAAATGCTCACCTTACCTTGCCTGACGAGCTGTGTATATATCATTGCAGGAAATTGTGATCCAGAAGCAGCCAGGGGAGAAACTTGGCATCAGTATTCGCGGAGGGGCTAAGGGTCATGCAGGAAACCCCTTTGATGCCACAGATGAAGGCATCTTTATCTCTAAGGTTCTTACGTACCACAACTTTGCAAATCAATCATTTCTTTGTAAATTTTAAGGTTTTCTCACCTTATTTGAAGGAATTTGAGCCCAAAGAATATCTCCTTTTAGCTTTAGCTGCGTCAGTCAACTGGTTGGATAGTGTGAGAGTTTTGAAGTGGTTCAGTTTATTAAAAGCCACATCCCATCTGAGAACTACAGTATAAGCATGCTCAGTCGTGACTGCTGTCTGCAGAATAATAAAACAATACAAATTGCTACGGAGAAAGATGTGACATCACATTTGACAAGTCATCAACTCATCTTACCTGTACTTCGGTCGATATTCAAACAGGTGAGTTCAAGTGGTGCAGCAGCAAGAGACGGCCGACTGCAGGTGGGCATGCGTATCCTGGAGGTGAACAACCACAGCCTGCTGGGGATGACGCACACGGAGGCAGTGCGGGTGCTCCGTGCTGTAGGAGACTCCCTGAGCATGCTGGTGTGCGACGGCTTTGACCCACGAAAAGTGGCTGCCGTGGAGGTAAGACACTGAGCGGTCGGATGGGGACGTATAGGAAACAATACTCTGTTTATACAGACTGAGATATGTATATATATTCACTCAGAACATTGAGAGAATAACTGATCTGGTCAATAAAATGCCAGCAGTGTTGACATTATTTCGTTTTCTCAATTTAGATCAAATTTTTAAGCAAAATCCTGCTTTTGGTCAATTTCCAGGCGTCCCCTGGCATCATTGCCAACCCGTTTGCAACAGGAATTGTCCGTAAGAACAGTATGGAAAGTATCTCTTCTATAGACCGAGACCTGAGCCCAGAGGAGATGGACATCATGCAGAAGGTACAATACAGATTATACACTAATCATGTATCTTCACTGGAAATGTCTCTTAATTAGTGAATGTGTGTCTGTGAGGTTAAGGTCAGGTTTGCTAACAGCAATCCTGCACTGTTAGGCCACGTTAAGCTGTGATTAAGGGAAGTTAACAGTGCTGGTTTGTACACCCGGAGGTAGAGTACACGCCATTCATCCACATACCAGGAATCAGTTCAGCAATTTTGTTATCAAGTCACCGTGTGAATCAGATGTTTGTTCAGCAATTCTGCCACAGCAACACTATGCTTCCACAGCAGTTTGGCGTCAGCAGGTGGAGTTTTCAACGACCGTGGAGTTCGGCTCACTGCAACCATGCACACCACACATACCCATCTGTTCACTACAGCACCCAGAAAGCGCCAGCACAGTTGTTTATTTTGTCCAGATTAGCTTTTGGGAGACTGCCCGTACTAAAGGAATGTAGCGGCTTGTTGGTTTATTGAAAACTAGTTTCTGTTGTTCCCCCTGCACACTTTGATCTGGTTTTTGTCGTGCAGCCTTGATCAGAACACACGCAGCCAGAAAATAATTCACATGGAAGTTGCATTGCTTTAAACGACCTAGACAGGCAGTGTTTCTGCTAAGATTTACAGGATGAATAATGACCGTTTATTGAGATTGTAAGGATCTCAAATCTCTTCTCCAGGAGTCTGAGATGGTGAGAGAGACATCACAGTGGGAGCGAGAAGAGATGGAGAAAGTGGTAAGTGAGACTGAAAATCCATTGCTGTTTATAGAGGTAAAATCACATCTGTCAAATCAGCAGATAGATGACAACACAGTGAGAGAGGAGAGTTCAGTTTTTGCTCCATTGTAGCACAGAAAAATGCCCAACATGAGTCAGGGTGGAGCTGTAGAGGCAGAAGCTCAGGGCGGTCTGTTAGCGGGTGAATGAAGCTTCTCCTCTGCACCCTGTGTGGATATTGTGTTTGACAGAACTATTCCTGCAATGTCCCACCTTGCATGCTTTTTCTGCTCCCATAGCTAATGAATAGAGTACTTTTTAATGTGTGCGGATTCTATCCTTTCTTTCCCTTCTGTTTTTCTCTCATCTCTCCTTTACCTTTGGTGTGTTCGGTGTGATACAAAATCATCCAATCATCCCGTCTCCATACCACTTCCCCACCTTTGTTTTTCTCCACACTGTAACACTTGTGTAAATCCTCCCTCTTCACCTCTCATCGCATCACTGTGTGGCTGTGTGTGGTCGGGTGTCTTCCCTCCTGTACTCAACTCCTCCTCCTCCTCCTCCTCCTACCCTGCCTTTCTTGGTGAAGGAGCGTATGCGCTTGGAGCGAGAGGAGGCAACTCGCCTGCTAGAAGAGGAGACTGAGGTGAGACACTCCTCATCAGCAGGTCTGCAGACAACCTTCCTGTCTGTGCCAAAGAGCCACAAAAATACCACAACACTACCTGCACAAGATTTCACCATGTTTTGCTCACCCTTGGTATTTGAGGGAAAGTAGAATCTTCTATTTTAGTCTTCTTTTTTTTGAGCCACATTCATACTGGCTTAGTTATACTGGAGAAAGTCATATCCAGGTGGAAACAGGTAAAAGCTTACTGGTAGATGTTCCTATGCCTTGGCTGGGTACCTCAGTGAAAACCAGTGGTGGTGTTTGTGAGTGGCCAACCAGCAGGGTGTCAAGTCCCTACAGGTTAGTCCAGGTAAAAGGTGGGTGAGAGGAGGCCCAGAGAATCCAGCCGAGAATCGATGTTGCCACGATTCCAGTAATGCATTTGCAGCCAAACCACAGTTGTTTCGGACTAATCGGCATCCTCCTGTGACGACAACGAGAGATTGATTGAATACAACAGTGGCGGCTCCTAAAGAGGTTAGCGTAGGCACTGCTATAGCATCAGTTATATCAGAGCTGGAGAGTATGTGTTCATTGAAGGAAGAGCAAAGAACAGCACTGAAGACTTTTCTTGATGGAAAAGATGTTTTCGCTCTTCTCTCGACTGGCTTCGACAACAATATTACTACATCATATATGGTTCCTTTTTCTGATTGGTTGAAGTTAACCTGTGGTTCATCCAGCCACCTGCCAAGTATTATTTGAAAGTGCACTTTTCCAAAGACGACTTCCCAGATCTAACAAACCATGTGTTATGTCAGGTTAGCGATATGTAGGATTGAGTCAAAATATAGTACAGTTTCCATGTTCATTGTAATGAAGGAACATGTGACCCAGTCACAGTTATTAATATGTTTTTAACTGTTTTGGACAACACTGAAGGTCTTTGGTGCAGCAGAATAAGCTACACCAGGGTTAGGCTATAGAAGCATTGATTTTTATTTTATCTTAGTTTTTGTCTTTTTGTGGTTCTCTACAATTCTATACATAGTCTCCTCCCATAAAACGAATTCACATTGAATAGATTCTTGCTGGTTGTGTAATAAACACCAGGCTAGTCCCCTTCTCACCTGTTCTGTCTTTATTTCTCTGTAGAACATTGGCACTGGACCTCTAAAACTTGACTACAAAACCCTGGCAGCACTGCCCACCACCAGTCTGCAGAAGCTCAACAGGGTAAGACTCATGTTTTAACTTCTTCAGGCAGTAGCAGAAGACATTTTACATGTTGTGAATACTGCTACTTTTCAACACGCTTGTGCAGTCCTCTTGGGTTGTAAATTGCTTATATTTCTGTGTGGGCTATGTTGGAACTGGCCTTCATGGCTCAGAATAGACTCCTCATGCAATCCCTTGTTTTTATGTCCTGGGAAACTGAGTGACCCAGAGCTGACCAGTTGCCCCTCAAGGAGCAGGAATGTTAACCTCCCTCCATGCGCATAACCCCAAGTCAACAGTACAGGTGGTGGCTCCAAGGCCAAACCCACACAACAGATCAGCATGGTGTAATTATGTCCCACATCAACTAATGAGCCAGTGTGACCAACCTGGATCGAAGAAATAACACGAAGAACAAGGACTGATCAAGAAGTTTGGAAAAAGACCAAGTTCATCCAGAGAGAAGTACAGACCAGAAAATAAAAGAACGAAGGAAGCTGTGGAAGAAAGAGGACTGGAAGTATCTAAGGTGTACAGAAGGAGGTAGAACTGAGAGGAAGCGTGGCCTAAAGGCAGGCACTGTCCTGGGAGATAAAGAGTGTGAGAAAGAGGTGGTGAGTTGGGGGAAGGGGACAGCTGCCCACTATCCAACGGTCTATCCTCTGCGATATTTTAAACCTGCATCTGGCCCTTAATTTGATGGAGTCTCTTTGGTGGGTTGGGTGCCAGACAGAGAGGGAGGGTATCGTCTAAGAGGAACAGACAAGTGTTACAGTTCCCAAAGTCCTCGGAGGAGTACGTTTGAGTGGACATTCAGCGTTGTCCTGTTACCATCCTGCAGGTGGTAGGTTTAATATTTTTCTGTCTTGTGTTTGTCATCACTTCTGTCCTGATTCATTCTCTCTGCGTTGTATTTTGATATTTTTGTGTCTGCATTAGGTGACAAACAAAAGGTTTTGACTTGGTTTATGACATGTTTTTACTTTTGAGGACAAGTGCTAAACTTTAGACGGCTCTCACGACTGTGTGTTTGTGCCCTACTTGTAGATCTCTGGCTTGTTAGATTGTCTAAAACTTAACCTACATTTCATTTGCAGCTGTTCGTGCTCGGTGCATTAGAGCTGGATTCGCTGCTCCAGCACACGTGGGACTGCTCAGACTGTATCAGTGACCCTTTACAACTGCTGCGAGTTGTTACCAGAGGTGTAGCTAAAAGCCAGAGATGGAGCTTGTTGAAAGTGTTTGAAAAATGTTAATAACCCCAGAGTGTGTCTTTGGTATAAACAGGCCATGTTTTACTGTGATGTTAGAAGACGTGAGGTGTCAGGCATGATGTGCTTCAGTGCGGCCTTTTAGCTTTTCACTGGAAAGGAGAGGGCTGAAGGTAAAGTGGTGGTAATGTACTGTTGTTTTGGAGCTTTTGGTTTGGTTTATTGATAACATTATAATATATAGAAGAATTATAGAGTTCTGGACTTATTTCCATCATTGTCCTTGTCCTTGGAGCTTTATTAATACAGAGGAGGTGTTCAGTGTCTGACATTAACAAGTATTACCAAATAGGAGCTAAGGTTGTCAGAAGTGTCGATACTCTGATACTTTTTCGATACCATATGTTTAAAATGACACTAATGGGAACAAAGAAACTCGAACATTTAATCATAAGAATCAGACAATTCGTACATTTTTGTTGTGGAGTTCTTTTTAATTTTAATATAATCTATTCTGCTGATTAAATGTTCTTTGAGAGGCAGTTTTTACAAGTAGAGAGTAAAAATGGTTGAGTTTCCGGTTTCTTCACCACGCAGCTCTTCCCAGCATGGCCAGCTCAGCGTGTTGGCATGCTGACGAACCAGCAGTCTCGCTCTCCTCTCACACCAGAAGCCCAGCTGTCCCTCACAGTCTGTGCCGGAGCCAAAAGGGCACTCGTTCACATTCCATCCCACTGACCCTCATCACACCACCGACTCTTATAGTCAGCATGTAGAGAGCTGCGGCGCTGCCTCACAATGCTTTAGCCCAGCTATTTTGATTTATGCTAGATTAAGTCAAGGTCACATCTGATAAATGCCAAAGCTGGTTAGTTATCTGGTTTGATTTGAGGCTTTTCAGGAGGTATGTTTCGGTGTCAGGGATGTAAAAACATGACCCTTCTATGGTTGCACTCACAGTATCCGGTTTCTTTACAAGGATTGGGTTAAACATTGCATATTCTGTCCCCTGCTACCGTGATATGAACTGTCCTCCATGTTGAGTACAGTAGGAGTTGAAGGTGTGCTGGAGCCTGAATGTCTCACTGATCTGATAATGTGGTTATTTAAGGCAGAGACCGGGAGTCTTGACTGTAGCATAGAGCAGCAGTTAACAAGTCTTGAATGATAGGCACTGGGAAACTTCAGGCTTCAGGGAAGATTTAGTGATGTGAGTAACTCTTTTTAGCAGCGACAGGCTTGTGTGTCAAGTGTCTATTTACAGAAACACATCTTGAGGCTCGGGTGTAATAAGTTGCTTTTATTTTCTTATTTACGAAATATTTGCTCGTTTTTGCTGGTTGTTTCCAGTAGACTGACAGTGGCTAACTCGCTTCATGAGGATCATAGATTGATCTATTTTTCCTCACTATTTTTCTCATCATGCACAACGGCTCTTAAGTGGCAATTCAGGTTTACTACAACTTGGATCTTGATTTTGTAGGTTTGGCTGTTGGTTAACATTGCACTCAGTAAATTACCTTCTGAGGTCTCTAGAAGCAACAACATTAAAAAGAAGCTAGAGAAGCTTAAAAAACATAAGCAGGCAGGTTGTAAACAAAGCCACAGGTTTGTCGAAGAGAAAACATTATTATTACACAAACTGACTGTTTTAACATCCATTACATTTTACAGACCAACTTCCTGCCTCAGCTTTGACCTCCTGTACTGGAATGGTTGGCATACACACAGTTTTCCTGTGCAAGGAGGGATTAAAGTGAGCACCCCAGATGCTATGTGTGGTTGTCACACAGTTTTTACCTCCAAATAAAGCAGTTTTTTTTATCATGGCAAAATTCAGTGATGAGTTTTTTGCCCTGTTGGAGCTATGTTATAGTGTCCCCACATCTCAGCACTTACCTACGATAATGGCCAAACCTATGACTACAGAATAAAAGCTGTAAAAAACTGGGATTATCCTTTAATAATAATATATAATCTTTTCCACTGGTGCTAATTTTCTTTGCGTGCATTCAGTTTTTCCTGTCACTTTACTGTATCTGTCCTCCCTCTTTGCTTTGCTCCTGCCCAGTTCTCTACTTCTGTAAGTCTTGCTGCTCCCATGGAGGCCCCCCTGCAGGCCCAGTACGGAGTCCCTTTAGAGCCTCTGGGCTTCGGTTTAGACCACCCCACAAAACCCCTCAGCCACATGGACCCTGAGTTCTGCCCGAGTCTGAACACAGAGCATCTGCTCCAGTCTGAACACGCAGACGGTCTTCATGGATCACAGTCGTCCACTACTGATTGTACTGGCTCATCATCAACATTTGCAGCTGAAGAAGAAGAATGCCTGGTGGACTCTCAGCCTATCTGCTTCAAAGAGAACCCTTTCTTGGTGGCCAATCGCAAAGGAAAGGGCCGTCCGCCTGGAGAGCAGATCCTGTCCGGGCCGCCGGTGGGCTACGGGAAGCAAGGCCAGCTGCAGCCCTGGTTGTTCAGCAAGGCAAGCCGCCTGCCTGCGTGTGGTTTGGAGGCCGCATGGTGTGTTACTGCACACAATTTGTTGTTCAGCTCACTTTCATAGCTTGAAATGGATCATTCATTTGCATAAAGGCTTTTTGGTAGTTTTATTTTCTATGATTTGTTTGAAAAAAAAAAAAAAGATTTGGGTTGAGTCAGTTGGTAAATATGTTCTTGTCCTACCAAATTCTAATTGGTCAGCCTTCTGTATTGATAGGCTACTAGTTGTGACTTGTAACCAATCAGACCGTCCATAGGTGGGACAAAGAGCGAGTCTACAGAGTGGTCGCTACAGACAGAGAGAGACGGCTGCATCAGAGCTAAAGCAGTGTATTTTTAAATCCGATAAAGAAATAATAAAAGCAGTGCAGATGATGTGGTTTAAAGGGAAAAAAAGCTTTCTGTCGTGTGTGTCCAGGTTGTGTGTATTAATGTCATTATAACAACCAGCTGAACCGGTGCATGTTTTTGCTGTGAGCACAGAGCTTGTGGCACCTCGTGAGGTATTTGGGCACATAGTCTACATAGTCAGGATCGACTGGAATGTCTGTCCCAACAGCTGCGAGGGGGGTCATAAGCCAGGAAGGACCTCGACCTGCACAACACAGAAAAGTGCATGTTTATCAAGAGCTTTCTGTTTGTTGCTTTTACTGGAAGATCCGTTCCTTGCAGGACTAACCAGTGAATCTTGTTTTGGTATTTCTTTACTACATGTTTTTTCAATGCACTGAGTGGAAGTAAGAGCAGCTGTTAAGTGTGTTTTTGGTGTTTTGTTTTCCCAGGCGCCTCCCTCTGATTTCACCAGGACCGACAGCCCAATCAGGGAAGCACCGTACTCTCCCACAATCCAACCGGTGAGCAGCCCTAACACCCAGCACTCCTCCAGTATTCGTCATCTGCTCTCCTACCATCTTTTTACTTTATTTTCTCCTTTTCCATGAGTAATTTATACCAGTACAGAAGAGGTATTTTACAGTTTGACCTTTCTTCCCACCCTTAGCCCAGCCACCACTCTTCCAACAGCTCCCTGTGTGCAGGCAGGGAGACCCGCTTCGTAAGTGGGTCTCGTGGCCCTCTCTGCTCTGGCCTGGATTTTTTTTTTTTTAGCACATGTGTCGGCTGCTCTGAGCCTCTATCTGTTAATAAAACTTAAGTAGTTCAGCCACCGTGTCTGCCACAGTCCTGCCGGTGTGAAAAGCATGTGACTGCTTCTCCGTGGCCGGCTGATTACTGATGCTTTGCCCCATGCAGACTGGATGTGCTTTCATTGGAGAGATAGATTTTTGACTGATTGTCCTTAATGTCTCTACTGACCAGCTGTGGCTTCATATTTTCCCACAGGACAATAACAAAATAAAATTTCCACTTATAAGAGGAATTGAGATATCAGTTTGGGAAAGTGTTACAAAGGGCCCATAACTGGTGATCTGATTGCCTCAAGCTGGTGTTGGCATTGTCTGAAAGTGTCTTTATTTGGCCTAGTAGTAGTGAAGTAGTTCAGATTTGCACCTGTATGCACTGTTTGGTGAAACTCAAGTGGATGGTGCACATTCATGCATTTTATTTCATCATCGTTTTATTTTCATTGTTTTTTTGCAGGCAAGCATTCATTACACCTCCACTCCTACTGCCAAGGACGACACTTTGTCATCAGTGAGTGTCTGTGGAGCTGGAAAACACACCAGATTATGCTCTGATCATTACCTCTCATTCATTTTGAGTTGTCATTCATCCTGAACTTTGCCGTGTCTGAATCAAAAGATGTTTGAGGCTATAAGAACAAAACTCGACTCATCTCTTGTGTGAAATATTTGTTTTCTGTCCAGACGCGACCGGGTGCCATCCAGCCAGTCGGGCGCGTGCGGCAGAGTACCTCCCCCGCCACACCGGAGGGCCACAGTCCCAACCCCTTCCAGCATGGCCCCTCCCCCTTCAACTCCCAGACCTCTGTAAGACCCCTCACCACCACATAGTGCTGTTTTCTATCCACTCTCAGCTCTGTGCCGCCTGCTCTAATGCCCAAGTGGCGTGTCACAGCAGTACAGCAGAGATGCAGATCATTATGGCACGAGAATGACTTGTTTCTAAAGAGGCTAGAACCAAAGACGGCAAGACTTGTATCTGAATGCCAGGGGAGTTGAGTCTGTGCTGCTACTGGTCTCTGCGACCCCCCAGGCACACCTGGAGGTCAACCGTGTTTGAAATACACCTGCAAACGGAGCATCCAGCCCAACTCTGAGCTCTTGAATCAGACATAATTGCAGCTTTCTGAAATGTTCCACTCATTTCTTCCTTTGGCAAGCAGCATAGCTGGATTGGTAAATAACGAAAAAGCTATGATTTCATCTCATGTCCTCCTGAATGTTTCACAAAGGAGCTCATACAGAAAAATTTGCCATGGCTTTGAACTTTCCAGGCCCTACTGTCTGTCTTTCTCTGGCACACTCCCCTCCTCTCTCACATGAAACCAGCCGCCATGCTGTTCACCTGTTCTCCTCCAGTCTTCTTCAACTTTGCTGGTTTTGTTTCATAGTCTACCCTCTCCTCCATGTCTCTGTCTGTCCGTCCTTCCCACCCTCCTCTGCTTCCCTTCGGCTCCTTTTACCATATGAACCTACCCCGCCCTCCATGCCCACCCCATCCCTCCCCCCCTGCAGCCTCGCGCCCCCTCCCCCACCTCGCCCGACGAGTTCCCCATGAATGTCAAGCAGGCATACAAGGCGTTTGCCGCCGTGCCTCGCTCACTGGCAGTGCTGGAGCCGCCGCAGGTAGGCCGTGCTGCCCGGACTCCCCCGGGTCACAACGACAAAAGCATGCTGTGCTGATTGGTTGGTCTCGTCCCCCCTTGCCCCCTCCTGACTGGAGCAGGCTGTCCTATAAGGAGCCTGCGCTGTGTCGGGGGGCCTGTGACGTGCTGTGACGTGTGGAATGCGTTCATCGTTGGTTTTTGCACTCCAGTGCCATCATCTCGTCATACTGGTGTTGAGTCTTGATCCATCCGTCCATTCATGTGTGGCTCGTGTACTAATATTCAATACCCCCAGCCCCCTTTTTCATATATTATATCCCAGCTGCTAATCAGTCTGCCTGCTCTGTATCTCTGTCTTTGTCCTCAGACTGTCTTTACTGAACTTTACTAACGCTCTGCTGTGTCCAACAGGACCTGTATGGTGTGAGGAACAATTTCCACCCGAAGCAGCCGACTCCAGAGGTGAGTGAGCGTACTGATCAAAAAATACCAAAATCACAGCTGTCTGTTGTACCATGTTGGACGGAATATAAGATGATATTTATGTCTTGTACATTTGAAAAAGACATTTACCAGTTCACATCAGATATCCCTTTTGACTGAAGAGAGTACCAGTGTTTCTTTGAGGGTCGCCTGTAACCTTAAAGGTGCAATGTGTAAGATATGGCCAGGATTTTTGTTCAAAACATTGAAAAAATGTACTAACATTACCAACATAATGTGAAGATGTAACAGTTTTAACGTTATATCAAAGATGTCTATACATTATGAGTTACTGAGTAGGATGCTTCTAAGGTTAGCATGCTAACTAGCTCGCCACAGCTAGCGGTTCTCTTGCCCATGATCTAAAGACCAACAATCCCCCGGTGCAGACTCCAGTCAGTTAACTGAGCTAACTAACTAATGGCAGCTAGCTCTGGCTACAGCCAGAGACAGCTACAGCAAACCGTATAGTGAGCAGCAATTAGTGGTTACTCTGGTGTTATGCTGCCCCCTGTATGTTTGGAGTGACCTTACATATTTTACCTTCAATGTTGCTAGCTAAGTTTTTTCAACTCCATCTGCAGGAGTTTCCAACAGCTTGTGTAATGTGTTCCGCTGCCTGTGAGGAAATAAAATGAAACAAGTCGAAAGCTTCTCCCAACATCTTTACTACAGAAACAGACCACGGACCGAAGCGTCTGTTAAGCAGCTTCAAAATGTCAGGAGAAAGAGCTCAAAAGGTTACAAGAGAAAATACTCATCTTCTCCTTGAACTTGCAGTGTCTCTGGGAAATTTTCTCAGCAGCACTAGTCTGAAAGTCTTTGCGAAAAACAAATGTTACAGTCAGTGTTTAACAAGTGAATATTGAATCTGCAGTTGCAATGACAAAATATTGAAGCATGCGTAGATAAAAACCCCACTGGCTTTTAGTCATCTTAGTCTGACAGTCTGGTGACGACCTGTGTGGCCTTTTCAGCCTGAGTTGAACAACGAGGTGTTTGATGATGACACTGATGGTCAGGAGAGAGCTGGTAAGGGTCTGACCGGCAAGGTATCCCCCCGTCGGGAGTATATGAGCCTGGCAGCAGTGCCTCGACTCTCCAGGCCCTCCACAGAGCTGCAGGTACCCACCGCCTCCGCCACATCTGGAGCAACCCTGTTCTTTTGCCCGGGCTGCGGTGTGCTTGGCTTGACCGGTGGTGATGTCTCTGTCTCCAGAGACTGGGAGACATGTTACTTCAATGGGACTGTCAGTTCATTGATCTTGAATCAGCTAAATGGTGCTGGGTTCTGTTTTAATGGCTAATTGTTTTCTTTCTTCTTGGTCTGTTGTACTTTTCTCCTCTGTTTCCTCTGTGTCCTCTGTTCCTCTGTGTCCTCTTGTTTCCTCTGTGTCCTCTGTTCCTCTGTGTCCT
>JAPZEA010000013.1:6749160-6761629 GCA_029783685.1 Heniochus monoceros | reverse complement strand
GGTGTCACGTCTCCATATTGTGGCAGTTCGCCTGCCCCTCGCTGCCACACATTTGCTTTCACAACTTTTTTTTTTTTTTTTTTTTTGCTCCTCCCTCACAATATCTTTTCTTCTATGTGCGATGGGGTTCAGAGGTAGGCTTGCCCCTGATCCTATTGTAATGCTGAAGGAGCGCCCGGTGGCTCACCGAGTCCTGAGGCAGGTCTCAGCCTTTTCCACGCCGGGTGCCACACTGACAGCCTTCCCCCACTTTCCCTTTTTGCCCCCAGGATCGCGCTCGGATGCCAGCATTTCTGATTTAGAAATTCCGCAAAGCCCTTTTTCTGTGCGTGGATACTGAATGGGCCACATTATGGTTGAATGCAAAAGCAAAGCTAAGGCGGAACACTGGAGACAATTAAGAAACTCCCCCCCTTCCACTGAAGACATAATACCCAGATCGAATTAATTTAGAATTTTTTCTTACATTCATTCAACCAATCATGGATGCATATTGCAGGCATACAGGCCAGCCTTAAGAGGAAATCTCCTCATACAGTGTTTCTTTATTTATTTTCTCTTTATTTCCTCAATTGGGGGAAAAAAAGAGCTGCAGCACTCTGTGGGTCTGAACCGATTCTATATTTGCATCCAAAACCACAGTGTTAGTCTTTTCCTTCTCTCTTTCTTAGAATATTTGCATAAGGAAGCCCACCACCAGATGTTTATTTTTAGGCTACGGTTCAAGGACTTACAACACTATAACTAAGGGAACGACTTGGAAAAGAGAAGCATTTTGAGAGGAGAGAGAGGAAGTGAAGTGGAGGCAGAATCGTTTACTGTATCTTTATGCATGCAGATATATCTGGGCAGATTTAGGCCTTTTGTTTCCCTATGCAGTTTAAGGGAGCAGAGTCGAGGAGCAGGTTGCATATCTGCACACTGCAGCCCTGATGTGTACAACACACAAGCACCGTCTCTGGCAGGAGATGTGTCAGCCCACATACTCTTACCACACACACACACACACACATATATACAGTCGTGCACTCTCTCCAGAGTGATCAAGGAACAGTAAGAAGGAGAGAAAAGGCTGTTTAAGAATTGTATTGTAAGACGATCAGTTATGCTGTGCTCGGCATGAATGCATCAATCAAACACTAATGCACACTCACTGTAATCTCTGAGCAAGCATCCGGTAATCCCCAGTGAGGCTCTCCACTTCAGGTGATGCTCCCTGTGCAGCTGTTTTGCTTAACTTGATGGTGTTGCTAATGTGCTCATTACTGTTCTGCTGAGCTGATTATCATCTAATGTAAATGAACGCAGGTTTATAATGCAGTGCAGGTGCTCCTCCTGTCGTGGGTTTCTCACCACCTAATTCTTTTTCTATCCTCTGTTCTGTCTCTACTCTCTCCTCTTCAAATGCTCCCTCTCTGCCCTCTTTTTCCCAAAAAAAAAAAAAATCCTCCCATGCGCTCTCCTCCTCTCCTCATCTGTCACCTTCACTTTGTGGTCGCCTCGCTTCCTCTTCGCTGACCCGATCGTTCTCCTGCTCCAGCCCCTCACACAGGTATGGCCACAGCTGAGTACTACCACCAGATGGCTCTGCTAGCGGGCCACCGTAGCCCCTACACGACCGACCTGCTCCCCTCTGTGGCGGCCACGGCGGGCGCCAGCAGCGCCAGCGCCCTGCACATGGAATACCTGCAGGCGATGGACAGTAAGTCTGCACTCATCTCACACGTGACCCATGACTGATTGCCAACAGTTTACGAAACGCACACGAGCCCGTTTCAAGTGTCTGAGGAGTGCCGAACCAGGATCGCTAGTTTTTCTCTGAAACTGATCCAGGGTCAGCAGTGGGACTATGGGAGTTTTCTCAGCTTAAAGTTCTTCACAACACTCATCAAGTTGTATCATAATTATATATATATATTTTATTTTATTTTATTTTTTTTCATAAAGGACAATTTTGCATATTGTAGCTGTGGGAGTGAAAACCATGCATCTCCACATTGTCAGCTTTTCACGAGAAAAAAAAAGGTGCATTCTTCAGATAATAATTTTTATTATCTGAAGAATGCACCTTTTTTTTTGAAATGGTTTATTTGTAGCTTAAGAAGCAGGAGGAATTTATTAACCCATAAAGGAACGTGTAATCCTTCGTGTTTTTCTAAAAAATTCAAATCACCGAATTTGGAGATACATGGTTTTCAGAGGACAGCAACAATGTGCATTTGTTGAATTCTTGTATCTTTTCCATTAAGCATTGATATGCAGATAATCCAGTTTCTAGGCGTCTAGGTTAAACCCAGGCTAAATATGGCTAACAAAGTAAAAGGAGGTTACATATAAGTGTTACTTCAGCTTCTTCTTCTTCTCCTAACTACACGTTAAAATGTAGTGATTGCATGATTTAAATAGCAGTTTTAGTACTGTAGACATCTAAAAAACTGGATTTTTCAGCCACACGTAGCCCAGCTGGCCCTTAACTATCGTATCATGAGTGAATACCTGCACATTATAGCATGGGTGGCCCCAGAGGGAATTCAGCCTCTAAAATGCACCTTCACAATACACCTAGCTTATACTAAATATAGAAGAAGCTGCAGCTCAACCACGGCGAGGAGGGACCTGCAACTTTACTTTGACATGATTTAAATGAGCTATTGTCTTAATGTGTTGGACGCAGGACTGTGTGCAGAGGACTTATGCTAATGAGTTATTTTAAAGTGTAAATAGGAAATTAAACGCACACTGAATCTTAGAAAGGTCAGACAGCCTCACCCAGCTACCTTTGATGAGAATGTATTTAGTCAGGCAGACGCCGCTTTCATGGAAATCCGGGGTGAAGTTCCCCCTATTCCTCTGAACAAACTAATTAAAACTAGCCAAACTTGTGCGGGTATCAGAAAATTAATTGCTATTAAGTGGGAATTGGAATGTCCCACCATTCATCACTGGAGAAATCCTTTCTTCTGTGTCACTTTTTAAGATTAATAGACTGAAACAAAACAATTAGGGCCAAATTTAAGTGGAGATGCGATGCTCCTCACTTAAAAAACGCCTGTGATCATTGCTGGTAATAACTCATCATGTTTCAACAATGTGTGTTCCAACGGCTGAAAAATTAACACTTTAAAGCTTTGTTGGATTTCAGAAAAAACACATACAAAGAGCAGAGTCCGTCAAGAGGCTTTCGCTGATAATCTGGGCTACAGTGTTACTGCGGCTATTTTAGTCAGTTTCACATCAGTGTAATTACCTTCAGTGAGAGTTGTGCTAATGAAACAATGGGCCTGTCCTGCCTATTTGTGCTTTAATGGGCTATTGTCTGTGTTCATGCTGCCTAATTAGTGCCACAGCTCTCATAGATCACTATTCTTAAGTCTGTATTTGTGCTCTTATTAGTTCATTTTAATTTTCTTGCCATTTCTTCCATTTCTATGCTGTTTTTCTCATTAATAAATTCCCTTTTAGTAACATTTTGAACACTGCAACTCATGTAGTTATTGATTGCACTTCTTAATTTCAGTATCTTGTACATAATCTTTATATTGGAAATTAATTATAAGCACACTAATTCTAAGGAGTAGGATTATATTCACGTAGAATTATTTCTTTGTGTAGCATCGTTACAAGTCCTGAAGTAAGTTTTCCGGCCTGTCTTAAATTCACACTTCGGCCCTCCCCTGCGATCGCGTCCCTCTCAGGTGGCCCCGATGCCTGTCGGTGAGGGTTCAACCCCAGTTTCGGAGCCGGCTTTTATTTCCAGCGCCGTCAGTCCGGCCTGTCTAAACCCTCCCTGGCCGGAAGAATTAATGACGCGGCGCGTAACCGGCCATCCCGTCCATAAATCAAGAGGAAATTAGAGGGACAGTCCTGCTACAAGCCAGGACGCTCCACTCTCCATCTCCCCGGTTGGCCGATTTATCATTTGGGCTGTGCATTAATAAACACCACTCCCATGAGGCTTTGCAGTGGTGGGACGCTGGCCCTGCTCCTCGGCTGTGCCCCCCTCTCCTAATTCCCCTAAAGTGAGCTCTCCTAATTCACTTCTGGTGGATTCAGGTTGTTTAAAAAAAAAGTGTCAAATTTTGGATGTATAATGATAATAAAGATTTTTTTTTTTTGCAGGATTATACATATGATTCGAACTGAATAAAAAAAAAAAAATCAGACATGTCGAGGAGCGTCACGTGACAAACATTGTATTTAGCTATTGTGTGCGTTCAGGGATTTGTATGTGCATATGTGCCCCCCCCCCCCCACACCAACACCCCTGCCACCAGGACATAAAAAAGACAGATTTTCCATACAATGACAATGTAAAGGGGGTGTTGCTCTGCATACAGCTTCACACCGTGGTTGAAACTCAGGCCTACGTATGCCAGAACTCCATCGCTGCCACCACAGAGGCGTACACACACACACACACACACACACACACACACTCACACTCACATCCACACGCTCTGATTACCATGTGAATGGAGCGCTCTGTAATCGTTGGATGTGTCAAACGAGAGATGGAGCATTTACGTTTGGGAGATGGATGGATTGTGGGGGACGTAAATATGGAGGGGGGTTATCGGGGCTGCGTAAGCTGGTTTTGTTTGCCTTTATGAAATAACTCAAAATGTTTTATTTCCAAGTCTTGAGTCACAAAGTCATTGTGTCAGTTCATGCACAAAGCGCGACATCCCCTCAGCGCTTTTTTCCCCCTCCTTCCATCTCCCTCTGTTTTTCCCTGTCTTGTTTGTGACATCTCCATGTGAAAAGACAACAAAAGTCATGTTTTAATCTCTACCCGTGGCTCATTGTATGTGCAGAGAGAATGGTTGTGCCGTTTCCGCCTTTTACCTTTTCAAACCCCCTTTTAGTATTTCCAGTCAACACTGATTGCATTTGAATAACGAGTCAAATTGGACTTGATTAAATATTACCATACACAGTCAGAGCATTTCTCCAACATAAAAGGCATGTTTTCTCATGGATGAAATGCAAGCAGTGCATCAAGTGACAGCTGAACACTCATTCAGATGAGCCTTTTGTCTGATGATTGACAAAAATGTCATCTGCTGGGGTTAGATTAGGTTAGAGTTTGGATGAAGTCAAACAGGAAAGCGCGTATAAACCAGCAAATGCTCGTTTTTTTCATCTGGAACTAATTTAGAGGAATTTAGCTGCTGCTCTTCTCCAAAAAAGCATGAAATAAGGGAGCAGATAAGGGTTCATTTACACTTTCACAGGGCATGTTAACCTTTCACAGAAGCCACTTGGCGGCCGTTCTTTTCTCACTCCGATCGTCTCCTCCTTCCTCCTCCTGCAGGCTCTCGCTTCTCGAGCCCTCGGCTGCCGTCGCGGCCCAGCAGGAAGCGCCCCCTGCCCATCTCGCCGCTCTCTGAGCACAGCTTTGACCTGCAGACCATGATCCGCAACTCGCCCAACTCTCTCGTCACCATGCTCAACAACTCCCGCTCCAGCTCCTCCACCAGCGGCTCCTACGGTCACCTCTCTGCTGGAGCCATCAGGTAACTGTCCTGCATGAATTACTCTTAAAGCTCTTTATTTATCCATTTATTCATTCTTTACTGGCACGACAACAAAACAGCAGTGATGTTACAAATACAACAACGATAGAAATGGGGACAAATTAATAATGAAATAATTATACCGATAAAAAATATCATGCAGTTACTGTGATTTAAATGTTATAGAGTGGAAATCTGTTAAATATGGCACACGTGTTTGAAAGAAAATAACAATAATACATGTATTGAAAAATAAATAATCAATAGGTAATAATAAAGGGAAAAAGAAAATAACTAATTAAATAAATAGTTTGTAATTGACATTGTAGTTTCCTGAGCTTCTCTATGTAATTAATTTATTTGTTATTATTATTTTCTTGGGTTATCTCAAAATGGGCTCAGTCTTAAAACCTTTAACAGAAAGCCTGCGTGGGGGTAGGGGAGGTCTAATGAAAGACACTATTATGTTGCATGATGGGAAATGTAGGATCCAGTGTTTCTGGCGCTTTAGCCATAATAAGGACAAAAAATCAGGGTTCATCAGCCTTTACTGCATCCAATTTTAAGACTCTTTTTTTAAAAATGGATCTATTGTGAGTTGATACAAAATCACTGGATTCCTCGTTAAAGTTTTAAAAAATAAGTCCACCCTGTCAGGATGTCTTTCAGGAGCTTTGATTGATCGTGTTTCTCTCAAGGTGGTCGTTCAGGGACTAACATGTGCCAATGATAAATCAAACAACAGGATCTCCCTGAGGGGAATGATGATGTAGATGATTTTCTGATATCAATGACTGGCTGATTCGCCATTCAGCACGCTTGTGGGATGCGGGATGGCGCCATAATATGACTGAAGTTACAATACAAAGAGGAAGAGGGGAAAGAAAGTGTGCGGTGCAGCGAGCGAGAGTGTGTGTGTGCATCGTCCGTGTCAAACCCCCATGTGGGTGACGATCTCCCAGCCAGCCAGTCAGCCTGCCTCCCCGGCGGCTCGTGTCAGTCATCCGGTACACCTCATGGAAACATCACATACATCACGCCCCGCAGCAGAGGCGAGCGAAGGGAAGAAAAGAAGAAGAAGAGAGAGGGGAAAAGGAAAGATCCATCGCCCCACCCACAGCCATTGATCAGCGATCTGTAAGAAGAGCCTGATCAATCACACTGCACGCTCAGCCACTGTCCGAGTGACAGGACCCAAATAGCCAGAGCCAACAGACTGATGAGTGATATGACAAGCGGATGGGCCCCCAAATGCGTCTCGGCCCATTGATTTCCACTCGGCTCGTAATAAGATCAGCAGACATATGGGTCGCAGCGAGAGCGAAGCGTCAGAGCTCAGGATGAATGGACGCCGCTGCTGTCGAGCCACACAGATCTGTGTTTATCTGGTGGTTCACCTGAGGTTAGACAGACCCCAGAGCAGGTTTGGTGGCTTCTGGGACTTTTAGGATAAACAAAGTTAGCGCAGGTTGAAGGTAAATAAACTGAGGAGACAAGGCTGCTGCAGGAGCAGGGAATTAATTTAGCTGTATTTACATGGCTATACGACACACTCCAGATTGTTTATCATCTGTATCATTTGCCCAGTGGAAGAATGACATACTGCCTTACACAGACCACATGATAATTCACTGCGTGTTAACAAGCTGAACATTCATTGGCAGGGATTTGCCGGCAGCCCAGCGGTTCCAGCATTACCACACCATCTCCTGTCAGATTGTCCTCAGGGAGGACGAACTATCCAGAACAATCCATTTATTCACTGCCTTTCCCATTTTTTTTGCCTCATTGCCTTTGCAACTGATGTTTTAGTGCAGCTGTACTTTAGTTTAATGATTATTTTACCCAATATAACTGCTTTCCCTCTTCTGCTCCAGCCCAGCGTTAAGCTTCGCCTACCCTCCAACCCCGGTGGCTTTGCACGTGCACCAACAGCTGATTGGCCGCCAACCGGGCATCGTGGGCTCTGCCTTTGGCCACAGTCCGCCTCTCATCCACCCGTCGCCGGCCTTCGCCACCCAGAGGCCCGTACCCGGCATCCCCCCCTCCGGGCTGAGCGCCAGCGAGCGTTCAGCCATCTCCAACGACTCCTCACAGGTGAGAGCGGCGGCGGGCGCCTGTGCGATTCATCATCACAGGTAATAGATAGCGGCGTCGCATGCCAGCCGCATCTCAGCGAAAGGCAGCGAGCTAACGTGGTACAGGCAGGACCCCCCCTCCACACGCTCATCTCAGGGGAGTTTCCTCCTACTTGTGTTGTCTCTTGTTTTTAGACCGCGGAGCACGGCCCAGAACGTGCCTGCAGCAAACAACAAGGGGCTTGTTAGCATAGAATCCCACCGCTGACTCCATTAATCACTAGAGAGAGAACAAGGAATAGAGAGAGAATATTGACATGGATGGATGGATCCAAAGGGGCTTTTTCTCCCCTTCCTCAACCCTTACTGTATGTGCGGGCCCACATTCGAAGTAAATATTCATGTTTATTACCCGTCCTCCCTGCTGCTCCCCATCGCTTGAATGTGTGTTGTCGCGAATGAGGCCTCGTTCAAATTGGGCTCGCCAAAATTGCCTTTTCCTTCTCCCAAATAAGCAGAATATTGCTTTGGGGACACAACAGAATCAGCGAAGAGAGTCGGCCAAATGTGTTTCATGCTACAGAGACTGACAGGGTCACTGTAGCTACTACAACAGCTTCTCAACTCCCAAAATGTTGGAGGACATTTTTGATTCCTCATCTATTTTTGTGATGTGCCAATATTCCAAATCTACGCAGTTGATTTATTGCTTCAAAAATTCTGAGAAGTGAATTTACTGATGAAATAGTGTATGAAAATTGTAAAAACTTCCTGTTGTTGGCCTGACGCCGGCTGTGGACCAGTCCAATGGATACCAGAGATTTAGCAGTACGACATCCGGGTAGTTTTGGCATCCTGCAGATTTAGCTTTTGTTTGCATGCTGCATGCTACATTTTGGCCAAATCAGCACATGTTGCCATGTAGTAGATGGTTTCCTGTGAAAACCATCAACATATTCACGGAAAACCACAGAAACTTTTATTCTTGTGAGCTTGTTGTGTAACTAACATTCCCCCATGAGGGAATTTAAGCCAGGGCCGAAGTCAGGCCGTCCATTGGATCAGTGAATGGTTCACTGAATTGGTTCATAAGTTTCTTTTAATTGCTGTGATTAGAGGAGCTAATGTGTTACAGTGAATTGCGTAGTTTTTCATTTGTGCAGTTAAAGCTCTTGCCTGGTCATTATGGCGCAACTGCAGTTGTTTTTTTCTGCTTCATTAAGTAAATGATTGATTGACTTATCAGCATCACATGCATTTTTAATGAGGATAATATAATAAATATAAGTAAAATCTAAAATTAAATCATCTGTATAGTCAAGTCCACACAACGGGAAGCTCAGAATGATGAAATATTTTGTTTCCACAGACCAAACCAACAAGTGAATCTGCAGTGAGCAGCACTGGAGACCCGATGCACCACAAACGCTCCAAAATGAAGCCAGAGGAAGAGCTGCCGAGCCCTGGCGCAGTAAGCGTACAGGTGAGGATATCAAAACATGTTTTCAGTCTCACGCTGTAAAATGGTCAGAAAATCCCAGAATTCACCTGTTTTTATTTTTAGATTTTTCCACTCGAATAGGAAGCCCGTATAATGGCTGGTCACCTGCCAAAGCGGCCGCAACAATAGACAAGCTTACCAGCCGCCATTTGTATTTATTTACCTGCGTTTGTTTGTTGGTGTTAGTTTCCCACCCTGCTCTTATCACGCTGTTTCCGAAGCGAAACAAGTCATTGATCTTTGGGAGACGAGAAGGAAATTGTTTTTTTTTTTTTAATCAAAACTGTAAGTGGCTGGAAAAGTGAAAGAGAAATGTGATGACAGTAAAGGTTTGCATCTGCAGGAAAAAACCTTATTAGAGTCAATATTCAGGCAGCAGCAGATGCAGCATGAGGTGTGTGGTGGAGGCCCAGGCTCGGCTGAATTAGCCCACACCAACTCCACTCAGTGACAGTGAAATATGTCCGGGCTAATAGAGCAACCTACAGCAGGAAGAGGGGGTTAGATTCCTCAAATACTCGCCGCCGTCCTGTCGTATAACAACCTGCAAATACAGAGCGGGGCTTTCAGCGCTACATTTCCGTTCTCTGCACTTTTCTACCAGGCAGCCCAAAAAAAAAAAAAAAGGCCAAAATCACAAGGGCACTGTGGCTGAGACCTGTAACCAAATCTCTCTTGGCTCAGCCTTTCATGTAAACCAGCAGCGTGGTAAAAAATGACTTTTCTGACAGATTTGGATGGAGTGATGCTGAGGAGAGGAAGGCAGTTCCTGCAGCCTTTACGCTTTCAAGTCAAACCTGCAATTAAGTCACTTTACTCACATTATTTTTCACTACATTCTTGTGCTTCTTGAGCTAGAACTTTTTCACGGTTGTTCCTCAGGACCATCCTGATGGGATGACCATGGTGAAGGAGGAAGGGGACAAGGATGAGAGCAAGCAGGAGCCGGAGGTGGTTTATGAGACGAACTGCCACTGGGAGAACTGCTGCCGCGAGTTCGACACGCAGGAGCAGCTGGTGCAAGTGAGTGGTCAGAGTTTTTCTTCTTAGTGGCTGGTGTGCATGTCACTCTTCATCACTTCCTGTGGGCAGGAAGTGTTCACGCCCGACCCCAGTCGTTCTCCAGGACCAGAGTTTCTTACAGAGAGACACAACAGGGTGTTTATAGCTGTAAGATGTGTGAAGACTTAGATGAAAAGCTTTCCCGGTGCAGCTCAGAAAACACACAGCTACAGTGTCAGTGTTTATTTCCTCAAGCTCAGTAGATCCCAGAAACATCGGCTGCAGCTGTACCGTTCTGCACGATGCCTCCTATCAGGCCACAACCCCTGCCTGCAAGTCTGTGCAGCAGCAACCTACAGTCGAGCCAGAGCTGACTGGCTGGTTGACTGATACTGCTGCTGGATTCCTGATTGGATCCAGGGATGGTGGTAATGGGCTCAAAAGCTGGAGAGCACATCTCACAGCTGAACGGGGCTGACTGATTTGGTGGGTTAAGCCTCCCAGAGTCAGGATGTGAGCTCTGTGTACGGCGCTGGACCGGCCCTCCTCCTGGCTGTTATCAGAACTCTCACACAGGCCGGGAGATGGATGGCTCTCATCGCATTGTGCCGGAGGGTTCACCGTTAAGCTAAATATTAATGACATTACGGTCGCGTCACCCCCACGACGGCTACTTATTAGCTCTGCCGCTCTCTCGCGGCCTGTGATCCTCTCGGGCGCCATCCAAGCGAGGGAGCAGGCCGAAATGATGAAAATACACCAAAATGATGCTGTGAACAGGGGACGCTGGAGTGCACACACACACATGAGACACACATCACCACACATCTGATAGAAAGATCCTCAGCTCTCCACAGCTGTCTATTTGCCGTCTTGACATTGCAATCCTCAGCCGCGGTGGTAACCCCTATCTATAATTGATATCCTCAGCGCGGAATGGGCTGCCTCCCGTGTTTGAAGGGCTCGGCTCAAAGGTTGAGCATCTTGACAACTTCCTGCCCCTGTTTCAGGGGGCGGGATGAGTTAAGGTGGTGGGAGAGGAGGCGAGGATGGCTTCTTAATAGAGGAAAGGCTTGCTCACATCCTCCCCCTACTGTAATCACACCAGGTGGCCATCCGAGCAAAACAATGTCCTCTCATTCCTCCACACGCACTATCCAGCCTAACCTTGCCGAGCTGCACTTATTATCAGATCGCCGTGTAGACAGAAACCAACAAAATCCTTATTAGTTTTCCATTTTTCCATCTTGGAATTTTTTTTCTTTTTCCGCCATTTGACTTTCTGATATTGCGTTTTATTTCTCATTTTCTATGCACATGCAGATATGCAGAGAGATGCCAATAAAAGTCTTCGCCTACAGAATCCCTGCCCTCTAATTCAGCAGAGCGGACGAGAAAATGCTCTTATCTCTCCACACCCCCCACCACCACCCACCCCACCAGTAATAGGATAAGTACAGTATTTGGACCACAGTGGCTCTCCTCACACACTGGGAGGGGTTTGGGGGTGGGGGGATTTCCATATAACCAAACAATGGAGCGTCCCTTCCCCCTGTACTTGTCTTCTGAAATGGCTTTGGGGGAAAAAAACATGATGAGAAAAAAACAGTTTCTCCTTGGCTGTAACCAATTTAACCACTAGGTCGAGCTTACAGGAGGATTCATGTTCAGTGACAGTCTGTAAACGCGCACAAAAATTTGACGGTGTTCACAATCTGCGTCAGGAAAATAAATGTTTCTGTGAAGTATTAAAAGTAATATGGTTTTTCCTTTGCGGCTGGCCTAATTTTAGAGTTAAGCCTTCACACCACCCTCATCGCTTTCCACCTTGTTCAAAAGCACTCCTGCCGCGCTCTTCATGCATATTTTTGCACTCTCCAACATGCTCTCACCATGACATGCCGCGGCGTTCCTTTATCATCTGCGTTTAAGCGCTCTCGGTGCAGCCGATAAGATAAACATCAGATCTATGCAATTTAGCTCACTTATCTGGCCTACCCAGTCAGCAAAAGCGAGGCGGGTGTCAATTTTAGTTTGCTGTATTTATTTCATTTATTACGTTTCAACTCTCTGTACCTCTCCAGCTCCCTCTCCGCTCAGCTCCGCATTCTTTTGCTTCCCCATTTTTGGGCATAAACGTCTCCCTCTCTGCTTTTCTCTTTCATTTTCTCTCCCTCCCTCCCCTCTTTCCCCTCGGAGGGAGTACTTTTAAAGATAAGGCCTGGTGGCTTCTTTAATGTCTCTCTTGAAGTGGGCTTTTTTCACCCGTTTTTTGTCGCCGGAGATGCCAACCCCACACCCCGAGTCCCTAACCCTGTCACTCCAAGTCCCAATACCCTCTCTCCTACCCCAAAAGACTCTTATGCCCCATC
>JAPZEA010000013.1:6409368-6420981 GCA_029783685.1 Heniochus monoceros | reverse complement strand
AAGTATTCTCTTTGTCTCTTTCCAACTCTTCCAACCCAAGATATCTGCTAATCGTCTCTTTCCGTCAACCTACGAGCAAGAAGACGCGCGCATATTATGACAGGTGTTTTCTAAACTGTAAAAATTGCTAACTGAGGTGGAAATGTTCTCCAGTGAGGATGAGTGGCTGACTTAATCAGTAGAAATGAGTCTACATGTGGCTCGGTTTTTGCACCAGCCAGGCTGCCACGCCGGTCGCGGTGGAGAAGGCCTGTGGAGAGATGAGCCTCTGCTGGGGAATCAGATCGAATGAGGCATCCCACTGGCAGGAGCTCATTTTGTCTGGCTGGAATTACAACAAGCCTGCGCTGCCACCTAATAGGAGAAAATGTCAGACATGACAAACACACTGATGGAGATTATCAGCTGTCAATAAAGCATCTCTGTTTGCATTTTCGCTGGAATGCTTAATAAAAAAAAAGGCATAATTCGACAATGAGCACATTGATGTACTGCTCGTAGACTAATAAAAGCTTTGGCCGCATGCATCATAATGCACTTTATCTGCAAAGATTGCTTCATTACATAAAGTATAGGCACAGATATCGCAGAAGAAAGAAATTTGCTCCAAACATCCTTCCTTTGTTGGTGCAACACTGTGTGGATTAATTCCATCTAGGCACGCTCAACATGTATTCATAGAAACTGAAAGCGGTAGCTGCTTACATCTAAAATCCTGCCAGCAACATAAAAAACACACCCACCCTTACTTTTCTGCTTCTGCACCAACAGCCACTGGCATTATGTTTGACACCACTGTGATTTGCCAAATTCATTTGTTATAATGAGTTTGTTGGAAAAGTGCTAAGGTAACATATGTCTCAATCAGGGTGCGCATAGCAAGGAAGCAATAAAGCAGAGTATTTCAGAGCACTTAAATTACAATGTGAGATGATTAGAGTCGTCATGGTGCACTGCAAGCGACGACAACTTTCTGCTCCAACTAGCGAGATGTGCTAGCTTGGACATTCCCACACAACAGGGAAGCAAGCTTGGCAGTCTGCGACGCAAAGACTGAAATAACTGGGTGTCTACCAATCAAGAAATTAAGTATAATTCCCAAAATGCTTGGCCCATGAAAGGCAGCTAGCTCAATGCTAGAGGCTCCCATTCCTCTGCTGTACACAGTGACAGAGCAGGATAATGGGCCAATCAGCTGCTACCTTCTAGAAGCAGAATCATCATCAAACAAGACCCAAACAGAAAAAAATGTTTCGAAATCCCCAAAATGTTGGAAAATTATGAATTGACTGGAAGTTATTCATTTAGGCCTGAGCTCTGTATGTTCAAGTAGAACCCAATGATTTCAAAAAATGAGAAAGCCCTGAATATATTTTGTTAGTTATTTAGTTAGTTAAGAATACTCATGATGCTGATTACACTTGGACTCATGCTTCATACTTGATTTTTTCCCACATACTGTAGCTTCTCATTTATAGCACAGGAGATTTCAATTTAGATGGCGTTATAATGAAAAAAAAATGAACATGAAAAAAACATTATTGACTGTCTCTGAATCATTCTGGGAATGCGGTAATGGTTTGCATGCTGTTTTCTTATTACAAGCATCATAATGTTAATCGAAATAACAGCATTATTTAAGTGTGTGCTCACAGCTGGTAGCTTATTGACATTGACTAAACAATTTTAACATCCAGTCTGAGTCATCCTGCTCTCACAGGAGTAATCATCTCTCTTAAGTACGAGTTGGCAAAACATATTCAAAAAGCTGTTACTCTTTAAGCTTGCTTAATGATGATGAGCAAGATGTTTTCTGCCTCCAACAGCCGCAGTATTGATATGAATTGTAATATTTCTTTCCTTCACAGCCGTTGGACTTTGAAAGTAAAAGACGTTTTGTCATGGCCGCAGAGGCAGTCAATGATCATGTGGCCACTCGTTTTCTGACTTTGGAGGAGTTCAGGGACAGGACGACACTCAAGATTGTTGTGGAGGATGTGGATGAGCCGCCTGTCTTCCTCTCGCCGGTCTACGACTGGAAAGTTCCTGAAAATGTAGCTGTGGGAACTGTGGTTGGCAGTGTTAGTGCCAGAGACACTGACACAGTCAACAAGCCCATCAGGTAATGTGAACCGCCTCAACCAGGAAGAATGGCATCTGCCAGCCTACTGCCAGCATGATAATGACGAGGTACATACCCAGGCTGGTGGGGGCGTAATGTCCCCAGACAGCCTGCCCTAGACAGCTTCCTCCACAGGGTGAAAAATCATTCCATTTCAAATAATGTTACTGGCTCGGTGCATCCATTTTTACCCTTGATCTCTGGATACCCTGTACATGGTCATATTTATCTCATATTACTTTAGTAGGAAATGAGCCCTGCTGAATAAATCATGACGATTTTTTTTTAACCTCACAGGCTTTTCTATCTATTGCTGTGGTATTATCACAAAGCGACGTGGCTAGGACGTGGGAATGTAATAAAGCACCATACGAGGTGGCATATGGAATTGAGATTTGCAGTCATTTGCAAGTGGGGCACGTTGCAGAGGAGACAGCAGCAGTACTGGTGCCTGTAGTCCATCTCATCAGAGCTTAAGAGTGGCAGGTGCTGCATATCATCCTCAGCCTAACGTCTATTACTGTCCCTTTGGTGACAGTGTCTCATTGATTAATAAATTCAGGCTGACATTTTAGGGGTTTCCACAGTTATACTAAATATGATTAAGTTTGCTTTGGTCAAATTAGCTTATTTTCCATGTCATTATCAGCAAAGTGGCTCACACAAATGATTCATTACTTGGCATGTTTTCAATCCTGGTTACTCTAATTCACAATGGTGTTATAATCACTTGTATTAATGAGGGTTAAAGGTATGGTGGTGTGAAAGACCTGCACAATAACAAGCAAATATTTCTTTTGTAAATAATTCCACATGCTTGGTCTGTGGATGATAAATTTATGTTCTTTTAAGTTTATTTTTGCGTTAAAAAATGCAAGGAATAACTTACCCGCTGTCAGGAAACAAGACACAGGGATGTGTATTATGTCACCATGGCTGCACCAGCTGTGTCATTGTTTAGACAGACTATTATTCAATTTCAAAAAGACTGAACAAAATGTCTCCATATTTGTAAGGTTCCCTGTCTCACTGTTTTTAAATGACATTTCCTTCTTTATGACAAATAGAGAAAGTCTGTAGTCAGCTTAGACGTAACATTTGATTACAGTAAATGAAAAATAATACACAAAATATGCCATGTTTTTCTAGTGTTGTTGTTGCTGTGTGACATTAGTTTGTGTGTGTAGTCTCTTTGTTGGATATCTGTCAGCAGATTAAAAAAAAAGAGCAGTTTGCCTAATTAATCTCCCTGTGGTATCGCAATGTTTTGTTTGCCCAGAAAACAACCTTGCTTTCTAAATGTGCATCTCCGTGTTTTTTTCTTGCAGATATTCAATTGATAAAAGGAGTGATACCACAAAAGCGTTCAAAATAGACCCAAACAATGGAACTATAAGCATCGCTAAAGCTTTGGACCGAGAGGCTTCAAACTGGCATAATTTGACTGTTGAAGCGAAGGAAACAAGTAAGGAGAATTTCATGTCATGTGGAACAGCATATTGTTGATATGGCCAACTTATGCCACATTTATCTCATTCAGTCATAAAACGTGTCCAGAATATATATTCACACCAATGTGTTGACAACATATTTTTATGTAGAGCAGTAATTACTAACCAGACTGAAACCTGAACAATACCTGTTTTGATTGACAGTGCCTAACAACTGGTTAAAAATCAGAGAGCAGAGAGGCAGGCTAACTGTTAGCTAAAGAAAGAGAAATGGTTGAAATAGAGGCTAAAAAGTAATAAACAGTTCAAATTGTTAGCTAAAGGTATTGGATAAATGGTTGAAACAGCTGAAAGCAATGAATAAACAACTGAATTAGTTAGCTACAAGTAGGCTAATCCATAAATGGTTGAAATAGTTAGCTACGAGCATTCAATAAATGGTTGAAATAGTTAGCTAAAAGTAATGAAGAAACAGTTGAACTGGCTACAAGTAGGCTAATGGATAAATGGTTGAAATTCTTTTCTAAAAGTAATAAATAAATGGGCAAAATAGGGAATGGGAATCAAGGAGCATTCTGAGGTAGTGCCGCCATTTTTGGAGGATAGCATACTAGCCATCATTAACTGCCACTGTCACCGGTCATTAGTCATCTGTCAAACGTTCATCATTAGAAATGCATAAAGTACGGACAAAAGACAAATGCCCATATAAAGAGAAGCTCTCAACAGAAGCGAAGGAGAAATATATTACAAAATTGAAGTTAGTTAATGTTATTGTAAGGTTATGCTAACTATGCTGACAAAATGTTGGGTAATCATCTATAATTAATCTTCCATTAGCAAAATGAAACAATGTTAGCCTACCTTTGTTTAGTTTGATTCAGTTTAGTTAGCCAAAAGTAATGAATACAGGAAATAGATAGCTATAAAAGGACTTAGCTAAAAGAACTTAGCTAAAAGCAATTAATAACAGTTGAATTAGCCAAAAACAATGAATAAATTGTTAACTACAAGTAATGAATGAATGACTGTAGATAGCTAAAAGCAGTTAGCTAAAAACAATGAATAAACTGTTGAAATAGTTAGCTTAAAGTGATGAAGAAATTATTAGCTGAAAGTAATGAATAAATGACTGAAATGACTAAAAGCAATTAATAAACAGTTGGCATAGTTAACCAAAAGCATGGATTCGTTGTTAGCTAAAAATAATGAATAAATGATTAAAAAAACTAAAAGCAATGAATGAACAGTTGAAATTTTTAGCTAAAGGCATACACATACAAACTTAGCCAACTTCCTTAACATTTAAAGTTCAAAATGCTACTTTTATGTAATTAAAACTGCTAAATAACATCCAGTTTAAAACTCAATTTGACTACCACTCGTCTAGAGTGATCCAAACCCTTATATTTCCATAGCAGGACTAACTTTTTTGCTCTTTTTTTTTTTTTTTTACCATTCAGTTTGTTTTGGTTTGGAGAAAGCAGTGAAACTTCGATGGCAATTTTTTTGCTCCACAGTCGTGTTTCGGAAAGTAGAAACATTTATCAGTCTTAAGTATTATTTTGACAGAG
Source organism: Heniochus monoceros (assembly GCA_029783685.1). Lineage (NCBI taxonomy): Eukaryota > Metazoa > Chordata > Actinopteri > Chaetodontiformes > Chaetodontidae > Heniochus > Heniochus monoceros. The sequence continues at coordinate 6,415,834 of JAPZEA010000013.1, read as the reverse complement.
CTTTTACAAAGCATTTATGATACATGCACCCAGTGGACTCCAGCAAATGTCTATCTTCACTACTGCAGCGCACAACCATTTATCCTCCTCTGTGGTGGTGTTCATCAAAGTGCTGGACATAAACGACAATGTGCCAAGGCTTGCAAGAGATTACCAGCCATATATCTGTGAAGGAACACAGGCGGGAGAAGTACGTATATTATGATGCACTGATGTTCATGATTTACTATATATGCATTTGGGCAATTAGAATTTCCATGAATGTGGACAGTAAAAGTATTATATTGTTATAACTATTCTACTGTTCAGTATGTCTTTTTAAACATAGAAGGACACATAATGAACCATTTGACTATTGTATAGTGCTACGCCATATAACATTCATTACACTGTCAGCTACTGATTGAGATTCCTCTGAGAAGGAAAATTTAGGGTGCATATGATTACTTATGTGTATGTGGCACTTGTGTTGCTCATATTTCCTTAATTAATTAATGTGTCTTTGTGTCTCTCAGCTCATTCAGCTGCTCAGTGCTGTTGATCCAGACGAGCCTGTGGAGGGACACCATTTCTACTTCTCCATGGTCCCCGGGAAGCACATCAATCCAAACTTCACTATCAGAGATAATCAAGGTTATATTCAATTAGATAATTAAGCACACATGATACCGCTGTAGCTCTGAATCTTTTTGTGCAGAAGGGAACAGTTCAATATTTTGGGAAAAACACATCTTCCAGCACCTTTAAAAGTCGCTCATTAACAAGCTGTAGCTTGGTTGTTAAATCCATACAAAAACTGAAGTAGAAGAATGTCAAAATATGGGCTTTATGTGGGTTATATGCTGTATTATTTCTTGGATGTCCACAGCCACTCCCTGGAGTCTCCAGTGGTTGCATAGCAACCTCTTGGTGACAAGACCACACTTCTGAGAGCTGGATACAAACAGCATACAATGTGTTCATTGGTGAGCTTTAGAGGCAAAGCAGGCAGATTTTCTGACCTTTCTACTGAGCCAGACTAGCTGTTTCCCCTTTTACAGTCTTTGTGCTAAGCTAAGCTAACATGCTGCTGGCTGCTAGCTTCATATTTATTGAACAGTCATGAGAGTGGTATTGATCTTCTCATCTAGCTCTCTGCAAGAAAGCATGTTTGCTAAAATGTCAAACTGTTTCTCTAAAGGCACAATGCACCCCAAAATAACACTCTCAGTTCTAGTTGTGATTTTGAACGAGCAGTGGAGAGAAAAACTACTGCGGGTGATGACAAATCTTGGAGATGATGATGTTGTTGTTGCTTTTGGCCAAATTCAATGAATTACAATAGCAGAATTGAAATGTTGAAAAATGTTTTTTTTGGTATATTTTCCCTTTATGTGCATTGAACCAGTTGCTGAATGACTCTACTGTTGCATTGAGACCCTCAGCATGAACTCAATTTATGTTATTATACCTCATATTATACCTTCCTTGCAGAAAGAAGTTTAATATTGCAAATTACTGACTTTAAGCCGTGGGGCAAAAATGAATACATGAAACCACATGAAGTCATATTTAAAATCCCATTTGGTGGCTGGAATAATGATGACAAGCTGCAGGTAAACCACAGCCTATATGAACAGTGGTACAACTGTCTGACAAAGGTAGAATAAATGGATATCCTTTATGATAACAAGAATTTAAATTTAAATGAACACTATGTACCCCTAAGTGTTTTTTTGCCACATGAAATCCTTCAGTAGGTTGTTGTTTTTATGGCTGACAGCCTCCCAAGTAAGTAAACTGAAAGAGTGTTTGCCTTGTAGCCAGTGGGCAGTCAACCATTTTTCAAAGTTCATAATGAAAGTGGGCAGTAAAAATCAAGCAGCGTTGTTTAAAGTGTGCAGCAGAGGGAAGTTTGAATGTGTGGAATAAGTTAGAATGAAATGTATGCAGGTGCAGTGTATGGGTGGTTAGCCAGGCAAGCACAGCAGTCCAGTCAGCAACCAGGAAATGAATAATGAATCAAGAAGGAACACATTTAATAAAACGCATTTCCATATGCCACAAGGCAAATTTGACTCCCAAAAAGTTATTGTTCAAGTGCCTTGATTAAGTCTTAACGGTGAACCCAAAACTGAAAGAGATTTTCCAAATTTACTTTTGTACACACTCAAAATTAGATTTGACAAGGTGTTCGGGCCTTTCAGAGAACTTAGATTGTATTTTAAATCACATTACGCGTGTCAGTTCACTTGTTATTCAGCTTCGAATTCACCACAAAATATAAGCACTGGCAGTGGAGACAGTGTTTGTGTTTTTTTTTAAGAACCTCTCTTTCTACTTTTTCTGCAGGGCAACCAACTTATCCAAGTCACCCGCCCTGTTTCAGTCGCTTCTGTTTCTGCACGTACATGCACAGTATGCTCACCTCTGTCTCTCTGAGGATGGCCTGTGTTAAAGGATTGTGTCTGATTCAAGCAGTTTCCACTGTAGAAGCTCAGGCTGCTTGAAGCCTTCTGGCAGAGAGTCCACTGTTGTGCCTTTGTAAATCATTTCTGTCCATACTTTGAGTTCCTCACGTCAGGACAGCGTCAGGACAGTTGGAGCTCTGTGGACACAAAGATTGTAAACTGGAAACATTAATCTCACACGGTTAAATATCGGAACATTTAAATTCTATACAGTCATAAAAGAAAATACCACAAGATTTTAAGTCTAGCATAGACAGAAAAGACAAAGACTTCTCTGTGTTAGAGGGACTGAAGTGTCCCTAAAAGGACACGCACACTGCTGTTGACTCTGTGGTGGCTTCAAGGTTCAATCCGGGATTTTCCTCCAAACCACAACACTTTGTCTCATGTAGTCTGTAACTATTGTGATCCTTCTGAGCATGGAAACACTTTAGTGTGAATTTACATCATTATCACTGCTGCTGGTGCGACTATTTTAGTATCAGAACAAATATTTGAGACAAACACCCACAGTTTAATGTACAGAAACCATTTATTTTTTTTTTACAAGACATGCATTAATTATCAAATACTTTTGATCTCAAAACACCTATTCCTTCTCATTTCTACATAGTGCAAAATAATGCAATGAATGTATTCGAAACACTAATGGCACAAAACGAATGTCACTCATGCACAGTGTCAGCTGTACCATAAAGGCGGAATATGGAACAATGATGCATCTGGAAACTGCCGGTAGAGACTATTCTGATGAGCTCTGTCTCACGTTTACACCCGAAAAATGAATTTCAATTTTCCATATTTCTCTGAATGCTAACCACTTTGATCACCAAGTATGATATACCTGTTGGACCTTTGTACCTAATGACTTACATTTCAAGGAGCACATAATGATTTACATGGTACAAAAGAAACCTGCACAGAGGAGGTAGCCTGTGGGAAAAATAAGCATCACAAATTGTTCCAGGATGGGTTTTTTTGTCCCAAACAATGTCTTCAATTATCCAAGTTATTTAAGTTTTAAGTTACTCCTTGAGTGCTTACATGCAGGCAAAACCAAGCTGTTATCATGAACACCTCTAAAGGTTAATTTATAACTTGTGAAATAATATTTGGCCAGCTCCTCTCTACAGCTCAGGAATGAAAAGAAAAAGTGCCACACCACATTTAGAGCATATGTAAGAAAATTTACACTCCATGATTCTGGTACCAAGAGCGACAGTTGATGCTATGCAGCTTAAATAAAGGAAGTGGAGTGAACGCCATTCAGTCCTCCAGCTCTTTAGAAAAGCAGCTGTGCTAGGTTTATACATACAGCGAAAATAAACACGAGAATACAATACTGAACATCTTGAGTTCAACACAAAAGCAAACATTAGAGGATGTTAATGTTTCTTCCAGTGCAGGCTTCACAGTAGTCTTATACAGTACAGTTGATCCCCTTATAGCACTTTTTTTATAAAGAAAATAGAGCCATTTTTGAGTTTTACCGATCATCTTGAATGAATGGATTGTGATGGATATAACAGCAGCTCTTGAAGCCCTGTTGAAGCCCTTACAGCACAATGAGGTCTGCCCATGCTGATTTTTTATTTTCACACACAGTCTCTTAATCTTAAGATGAATACCGATATCTGAGGTGGTGACTGGATTCCTTCTTCAGCCTTGAGAAACATAATCAGGCCAAAACAAAACAAAAAAAGCTCCAATTTCACAAAGTCACGGTCATACAAGCACAAATCTGTCCTCAGCAATTTGGTCTGAACCGTACGTCTAGGCCTCTCTCCTCTCAGGGAAGATATTCAGCCCCAGCTCCACCAGCGCCCCCAGTAACATGGTCCACAGTGGTATGCACACAAACGTCAGCTTCACATCCGCCAGCTTCTCCAGCTTGGCGCACAGCGTCAGGCAGAAGCCCAGCTTGAGCAGCATGGCCGTCAGGTACCAGGCACGCAGGCGCAGGTCCGGGGAGCCGTTGCGTGGGTCGTAGCCGGGCTTACAGCGGCCTGCCATCTTGATGGCAAGCATGAGGATGAGGATGCCATCAAAGACCCAGACTGGGAGGAAGATGAGGAACCAGTTCCACTGCACCTGGAGGAAAGAGAGGGAGAAGATTGTGTTACATAATCAAAGTTTTTATCACAGCAAACACACGAATTATTTACAGTAAATTGACTATTAGGCTATCTTGATTGAGTTGAACCTCCTGAAGACTTTTAACTAATAATGTCAACTGGTCAGATTCTCAGTATGCAGGAGCTGAGAGAAAGGGGGACTTACACGAACAGGCTGACAAGTATCAAGAGAAAAAAACGTTCACCTTGCCATCCAGTTTGAGTACGAGCATGATGAGGAAGACCAGGGTGAAGACCCAGGTCAGCAGAACCCTCTGAGCCAGAGACATCTCACTGACTGGAGACAGATCAGAGAAGGAAACAGGCAAACAGATGCTGGACAGAGGAGGTAAGAAACAATCAGACTCTCACAATCATGATCAATGTTCGGTCTATGGAGTATTTTAGAATCAGAATCAGAAATACTTTATTGATCCCCGAGGGGAAATTGTTTTAGCTTGAAAACCGACATATACGAACAGACAGCAATGTTGAAATAGCTGAAAATGGCACTTTAAAGCGTGCTATTGCTAACCACATCAAACAACATGTCGCTGTCACTAGCTGGAGTCAATTTTAAATCAAGTTTTTTTCATTCATCGTCAGTTAGCTCACGTTACATTGACAGCTAGCTTTTACAGCCCAATAGCATTTAGCTAACCGGTTGGTGTTTTAATTTCAGAACAAAGTCCGACCTACTTCACTGTATTTCTAACTCGGCGGTCTGCATGTTCGTCTCTCCTTCAGGCGTGCACCAAATTTCATAACGTTTCTTGCAATAATTATCAACAGACGCGTCCGTTATCGATAACAGACGGAGGGTTTTTAGGTCCGTTATCTCTGTTTGTCCCGCCCACTCTGGAAGCCCATTGGTCCTGGTTATGATACGTCTAACCGTAAAGTTCTTGCAAAAGCGCACATTCGCTGTAAGGACTTCCTGTGCTTTAGCGCTACGTCCACTAGAGGTAAGTAAAGTTCTTCCTATTCCACCCGACGCTTGTGTTTATATGACATGTACAGAGCCACTACATAAAACTGCGACATTGTGCTGTCTTATTTTTTTTGTGTTTTCCGGTTAATTTGTTCACTGGAGTGATATGTAAACCGACTCTCCTTTTCCTTTCCTCTTTACTAAACGCCAGCGACGTTTATCGGCTTAAAAAGGCCGTGGCGCGTTTATACGGGGGTTTACGGGCAGGGGCTGAAGTAGTATTTTTACAGTGAAAGGGAAAAGCTACTGCTTCAAACATCGTTGAGCAGACACTCAGCATCTCTTCCAGACATTGTACAAGGCTGGCTAGCTCGGTGCGGCGTAAATCACGTTTAGAAGGCGCATTTCGGCTGTGAGCGGGGACCCGGAGCGGGCGTCGTTGTCACGGAGGTAAGGCTGAGCGGCTGGACGGTGTGTTTGGACAGCGGTTGTCAGGATTTCAGCGTTAGGGTCAGCTGTGTGGGCTCTTTGTGCCTGCCGGTAGCTTAGCTAACTATGTAGCATGATATTAGCTAGCGAGAGGAGGAGGAGGAGGAGGACAGACCGTGTGAAGTGAGCCGTGAAGATTGTCTGAAAACACCGTGGCTGCACATACATGGAGGCTAGCTACAAGATTAGGAGGCTTTTAACTGATTCAGGGCGCTGCACAGGTCCTGTCCTTTTATGGACTGAAAACACACAGTAGCTTTAACTATATACCATTTTGCTATAGTGTAGTTAACGACTGTAACCTTACTGACTCACTTCAGTACACTAAAGCACTTTAAGCCGTTGTATTTTTACCCTGTCCTACTATAATCCACTCTACTACCATTCTTCTTCATACTAAACATTTTTACCCTTCCAATTAAATTCTACAAGAGCTCTAACTAACCATTATTTCCATTATGGCTGCAACTCAAGTCCTGTGG
>JAPZEA010000013.1:6260848-6271230 GCA_029783685.1 Heniochus monoceros | reverse complement strand
ATTTTAGGGGTACCAGATTTCTTGTTGGATTTCATGTTTGGCTCCATTTTCTCCTCTTCCTCACCTGTCGCCCGGGGTCTGACTGCGTGATAGTGTTGCAGCGGTGGTATTGTGGGAGAGAAAAACGGCGCGGGGTCAGTTTGAGCCGAGCGGCCAAGTTAATGCTTCTAATTTTGCTAAACTCTGAACACTGGAGGAGATGGGGGGTCAGATGCAGACTGGAGATAATGCTAATATAGTTGTGGGTGCAGCAGCTTGCTCAACAAGGCAGATATTGGCTTGCTATTAAATGAGCTTTTACTGATTTCCCGTCTTGTTGATTTGTCCAAATTATTAAGCAATTCACGCTGCAGAGAATCAATTTTTCCAATACATTTTTTAAAAATAAAGCATATAACGTGAAAACTAGCTTGAAACGAGCTGCTCTTCACAGGCACGCGAAACAGAGAAATGGACGAGACAAGAGAGTGTTTTCACACGACTGCTTCCATTCCTTCTTCCTATTGGTGTCAGGTGATTGGCAGTAAGCAGAGAGCAATGCAGCGCTGATATGAAAATACTCAACTCGGTGCACGACGAGGCGACGACGAAACAGAGAGAAACTTTGGCGAAAACCAAATGAAGGTGTCGTGTTACTGCGAAGGGTTATCTCAGTACAGGAGAGAAAACCAGGCCTGATGTCTGCGAGTACGATGACTAAAATACTGTAAGATTTAAAGGGCAAAGTGAGAAAAACAGAGGCATTGTGCTTTAACTACCGGATATCAAACTGCCTATTATTCTTCATTTAAAGTCAGTTTTAACCTCCTGCCTTAAAGCACTGGCAATGTTTTGGTGCCAAACACTATAAATGCTTCAGTTGGTTTTCCACCCTGCAGAGAAAATCAAACTGCTGCTTTTTGTCCTCATCATTTAAAAATATTCAAATATCAGCACAAAACATCCTCTTCTGGCTGACTCAGTGAGCCTTTTCAAAAGTGGTCAAAGTCCACATTTGACTTCCTGTAAAGCGAAGCAGACTCATTGTTGGGCAGTGTCAAAGTGATGACGCTAAATTAAGTGAAAATGCGAGATAAATCCGTGAATGTAAAGCCTCCCAGCCGTCCCCCGGCTCTGTTTCTCTTACACACAGTGTTCTAATCCCATTTGCCAGTCTCACAACAGGATTACCAGAGCTACAGCGCTCAGTAACCAATCGCACGCTTCCTCTGTTCCATATTCTCCTCAATCACTGTGTACATTCAGCGTGGCTGGCCCTCATGGGCCATAATGCACGACACAAACTGTGAGAGAACTTAAGTTAATTATGGTTTGAGACGCTTCATAAAGGCTTTTTATGGTGTCGTGTAAGTTTACAGGATATTCTCCTTATTTTTGAATCATTTCCTGAAGGAAACAAGCGTGTAAATCACGTCTTTGCAATAATTATATGAGCAGCTTTAATACAATAATGAGGCTCTTCACGGGTTTATCCTCGACCTTTCCTTTCCCCTTTGTTTGTCACTTTCCGCGGGAAATCCGAGCACGGGGGCAGGTGAAGAGCCACAATAACCCCCGAGTTGGCGGGTCTTCAAGGACACTCACAGCACATACAGACCAGAGTCTTACAGACTCAGGAGCTTGGACCCGAGTCCTCCGGCTGAAAGGTGGTTTCTCCACTCACCGATTTCTGATTCATTCATTGGAATTTATCCTTTGCTAGTGGATTTGAAGCTGACTGACATGCTGCATGGAAACGAAACAATGCAACATCTGTAAAGAGTTCAACAGAGGGCTTTACAGAGTTTAATACACATGCTGCATGTTAGCAAAGGCAGGAATTTGCTGGGTAGAGTTGCAGAATAAAGTCTGTCCACCGATACTTGATAAATGAAAAAGGCTGAGTTATGACACTCACTCACTCTAATTCATACTCCCGCGACAGCAGTGAAAACTCAGTGTTAAATGAAGCATTTTTGGAATCATGCTTTTAAAAAGTCTTTAAACTGAGACCCACACATTCACAGCCACATAAACACGTCTTCCTGTCCTTGCAGCAACATGATATAATTCATAAATGCTGCTGAGGGGTTGTGCAAAATACTATATCACACTGCATTTTCCACTCACTGTGATGATTATATGGCTCACAGGCAACACAAACACAGTTAATCTTTCTGCTCAGTCACAGATCTCATACACGTTGATGCATTTTGCTTAAAAATAAATGTGCACTGCAAGATGCATCTTTAGAAGTCATTTTATTGCGTATTGATCCACATGTAATCTTTTTTGGTCCTTAAACAAGTGGCACATTCTGCCGGTTTCTGGCACTTATTCCCACTGCAGTTATTACTTTCATGAATTTCCTGCAAACCTGTGGAGGTCCATTAACCTGAAATATAGCAGATCTTTCATTTTAGAAAATTATTAATTCCTTTTTTTTTTTTTAACCCTGCTTGCAGTTTTTTTTCCCCTCTTGTTCAGGGAGAAAATATAGATGTTGCAGCCTGTAATCTCCTGACATGGACTCTTTGCAGTGTAAATCAGCAGGTAGCCTCCGCTCGGCCTTGCGCACCGATGTGACCTGGCTGCTTTGACCCTCCTGTTTAGTATCAATCATTGCGCATTAGCTGTCAACACCTGCACAATGCAGAAAAAGTTCGCATGGCGCACCTGTTCCCGAATCGATAAGAAACGTTTGTCCAATAAAAAAAAAAAAAAAACAGCTCGCATAATTAACACAGATCGATCGAACATCTGAACAACTTCGGGCTTTAGAGAAATAAAGCGGAAGATGACAGATGATGGTGCCAAATAAACACAGGATGGGAATCGGGCAGCGCGGAAGCACCGACAGTAAAAATCTCTGTGAGCGACCGCCGCAGGAAACCTGTGTCCACGGAATACTAATTACAGAATAAGCGACGGGACAAAAATGCACAGAATACCCAAGTAGACCATAAATTAACTGAGACGCATCGTGGGGATTCATCAAAAACTCGACACATGATTGCAACTGTCCTCTCTGCGCTCTGAGATCTGCTGGAAATACTCACCAAAAGCTGGTGGAATAACTTCACCGCCGCACAGATGGTGTCTGGTGGTAAAAGTTGGGGTTTTTCCTCTCCCCGCACCACACAGAGGACAACGGCTCACGTCGAAATGAAGAGTTTAAAAGTTTTCATGGTGAAATTAGTCCTGATGGCAGAGCAGGGCTGCTGAAGATCGGCTACTGGATCGCGCGTAAAATGCTCTCACCCTTGGCAGGGATGTGGCAAGTCTGATCTCTCTCTCTCTCTCTCTCCCTCCCTCTCTCTCTCTCTCCTCTCTCTCTCTCTCTCCGCAGTGCTGCCTCCGTGCAGGGAACCCCAGCTGCAGGGTTTCGGGTATGCATCTATCTCTCTTCTTCCATAGGCAACAGGGGACGCGCAGCAGCGAGGAGTCGGAACACCGGGCGAGACAGGAAACGCTCTCATCTGAGCCAAATCCTCGCTGACTGGAGTGGAGAGAGCCTATCGAAAGAGTTTGACCAAAATAAGTTGGCCAGGATGGAGCCAGAAACACACGCCGCGTTCTGGCAGCAAGAAAGAAGAGCCGAATTTCCAAATCTGCCAAGTTTTTGGCAGCAGATGGCATGTGTACTGTTAAATGATTGCCGCGCTGGCGAAAAGAAAATCAATACAAAATTCTTGACACCCTCGACCAATGAGAGCAATTTAACACCCCTGTTTCACCTTGAGAAATAATTAAATCCTGCAAGTCACATGTTCAAATACAGTTGAATTGTTCTCATTCAAGGTTCTGCTGGACATCTGTCCTTCAGTTTGCTTTTCCTCGCATAATTCTCTCTTCCCAAACTGCCTTTTTTTAAAAAAATAACCAGTTTAGTTTTTTAAGTGTACTTCCACATGGATATCTGGGCTCCCATTTCTGTTTGTTTTTCATCCAATTAGCCACAAACTGAGCTTCTGTGGTGACAGAAGAATGCAGCATGGGGCTGGCTTCTCTAAACTACTGCACCTCTCCGCTGGCAGACCTTTGAAACCAACCAGTATTAGTTACATTCCTAATTAGTGACAGTAAACATACAGCATGCACCGGCATCTCCAATAATAGCGGGTGCATTTGCTCAGAACACTCTTCAAGCCGTGTCAGTGTAAACAGTTTCAATTCTTTTTTAGCAGGTGGTTTACACTTATCTTTTCACAGTAAATACACCTGTTCTCATATAAGAAAACAGTACATTTCAGTTGAAACGCAGCCCTGATCATTAGTCACCCAAGGTTTCTCTTCTGCGTGTTTTTCTCCATGCTATTTGCATTTTTGAGACAGAATACATTACAACTGTGCAGCTCCTTTTGTTCTCTGCTCTGTCATTTAGAAAGAGAGCACTGACCCAAACTAATAGAAAGAGCAGCCTCTGTCTGTCATACCTGGAAGAGCAGTTAGCAAAGCTGAAATTAGAGACACGGGACAATGGACAGGTAAAAATGAGCTACACCGCACTGTGGTGGGATAAGAAGAAGAATAATGTTGCGTGAGGTGAAGGGAAAGCAGCTAAAGAGAGGGAAGTTGAAGGAGGATAATGGCATGGAGATAAAAGGAAAAAAGAGCATAGGCTGGACTAAATAAGAAGTCAACTTAAAGGGAGACAGGGTACAGAGGGAGAGTGGGTGTGTGATAATAAAGGGAGAGGTGAAAGGGAGGAGAAGAGGGAGGTGTATCACAGGAGGTGGGGGGCTGCAGTTCAGCGGTGAGAGTTATTTAATTGGAGAGTGACATTGGGAGCCCGGCTCGTCAGCTCTTCCCCATCAATCACGCCCGGTCAGGAGATGCCCGAGGTGATGCTGCCCGCGCCCCGCTCCCTCCGGATCCCACGGCCGGCCCCGGCATTTAACCGCCATGCCTCCATTACATCTCCTCCACCCAGCCCCCTCATCAGGATGTTCTGACCTCCGCTCACCTGGCCTACTGTTATCTGTTCCCCTGTGACACACCGCTTGATGGGTCTTTTTGTTCACAGGCTAACAAGGGAAACAGTGAAGGGATACTGTAGCAGCTTATGGACATATAATGAGATATGACCGCCAAGGACACTCACGTTTGATTTTTGTACAAAATATACTGCATCTCAGTAGCTGCGTTTAGTATTTACTTGAGTAGGACAGCTATTGCTCTAATGCAGCTAGATAGAGCGTAATTGACACCATCTGTCATTTTCCAAATGAATTAATTAATTTGAATTGATTTTAAACAGGATCTTATTTAATGCTATTAACTATGTAAACATGTCTAATTAAAATAGACACAAAACAGGCATATCTGTTTTAACCACATATTAGGTTTAGCTGTGTAAACACATTTTATCCATTACTTTTAGCGAACAGTTTAATCTGTGTATCCAGTTATTTCAGCTAACGGTACTGTTTATCCTTTACTTTTAGCTATCTTAACAGTTTATCCATAAGTTTAACTAACAATTTCAGCATTTATCCCTTTTTTTAGTTAAATGTAGCCTACTGTTTGTCCATTAGGCTACTTTTAGCTAATGGCTTAGCCATGCATTTAGCTAACAATTTCAACATTTCTCAGTATTTTTCACCTTACTACTGTTTATCCATCACTTTTAGCTCTCTTAAACTGTCTACCCATGCATTTAGCTAACCATTTCAAAGTTTATCCATTTTTTAGCCAACTGTATTGTTTACCCACCACATTTGACTCTCTTTAACTGTTTATCTGTGTATTTAGCTAACAATTTCAGTGTTTGGCTTTCAGCATTCAACATTAGCTAGCTGTACTGTTTATCCATTAGGCTACTTTTAGCCATCTTAACTGCTTACCCATGCATTTAGCTAACAATTTCAACATTTCTCCATTTTTTTTAAACCTAACTACTGTTTATCCATCACTTTTAGCTCTCTTAAACTGTCTACCCATGCATTTAGCTAACATTCAACATTCAACATTTCAGCTAACTGTTTATCCATTACTTTTAGAACTCATTAACCATTTATCCATTAGGCAGCTTCTAGCTATTTAACTATTGCTTTTAGCTAACTATTTGAACTTTTTAGGACTATTCATAGGTATTTATCCCAATATTAATGAGACTACTCTGTTTATCAATTACCCTACTTTTAGCTAGGCATATCTGTTTTAACCATATATCTATTAGACTATCTTCATTTTTTACACATTACTTTTAGCGCATCTACTGTATTTCAACCATTTATCCATTACTTTTAGCTAACTATTTCAATTGTGTTTCATTACTTTAAGGAAACAGTTTCAATTATTTTGCATTACTTTTTGACAACAATGTTTCCTGTTTGTTTCAGGACTGTATTTGTTACTTTTCGCTAACAATTTCAACCATTTATCAGTTACTTTTAGCCAACTGTTTAGACCTTGTTAACTAGTTTTCACACGCTCTCAATCGCATCATGTGGTGTTCAGTGTTGACTGAATGGTTATGTTTTTCAATCAAATTGAATTTTCTGTTATTTTTAACTGGTTGTGTCATTCTACAATCTTCCCAAATATCCCCTGGAAAGTGCAAATATATACATGGATATATGTGGATCAATGCTCCTAACGGCAAAATTAGTTGATGAGCTTTTGTTTTGCTTTGGGTTTCTGCGGCCAAGGAAAGCCTCCTGGCCTTCTTCACTCAGTGAGGCTGATTTTCCAGTGATGACTAAATTCTTCTGACTGGGGCACCCTACTTCCTCTTCCCTGGACTTGGGTCCAGCCGTGTGTGAAAGTGTATGTGCATGGGTGTGTACTCTCTGTACACTATGTGTGCTTGTGCATTTGTGTTCAGTGAATCTACATCGCTGTTTTCCATCCCAGTTTACGAGTTAACAAATCGGTACATTAAAAGACTGTGACGTCCATTCGTCCACCAGTTTCCTACATCAGGTCATCCTGTTCACAGCTGTGGGGATCATAAGCACGTAAAATGAACAACTGATCAATCTTCTATTATGTCAGTATCCCTTAGGTGGCACAGATTAATTCTAGTTGGGAAAATGCAAGGCAGGCTCCTGTTATTTCATCGTTTTTTCCACAGTGCATGCCACAGACTCGGCTCATTTCCTGAAGCTGGTAGAATAGGTGGACATGTGCCAGTGTTTAATTTAACTGCAGCTATTTTGGCCATGCCCACACAATCTCCTGATACCCCTGCGTCTCTTGATGATAGTTCCTCACTCTTTGCTTCTTAATGTGTTGATAAATCCTGTGTGATTATATTTAGAGGATTAGGCAGGATTTATTACATTTACAGGATTTATTTCTGTAATGGCCAAAAGTACTATGGCTCTAAAAATACTTAAGTGATTGAAAATTAAAGTGTTGTGCAAGGCTGAGTGGTTGTTGATTGTTGTATTTGGCTGAATGTGATTCTAATGAGCCCCTCTTATACTCATTTGTTTTAGAAGTCATCCATACCCAAGGACCACTGGACGGCAGCCTCTACGCCAAAGTTCGCAAAAAGGAGTCTGTTGACGGAACGGTCACAGCGAACGGCCTCCCACCCACTGCTGTTGAACACGCCCTACCTGCGGTTGACCATGCCTTGTCAGTGAGCAGCGACTCAGGAAACTCTACTGCCTCCATCAAAACTGACCGAACTGATGAAGCGGCAACAGTCCCTCAGACTTCCACTGTGAGCCAGACACACGTTCCTGTAGGTGAGGAGCTACCCTCAGTCCATAACCACGCCCCGACTCCACAACAGCCAATCAGTCCTCAAGAGAAACAGGAGCTGGAGCAGCTGCTGAGTGGCTTGGAGGGGCCCATGCATCGACAGGGATACCTGTCCACCCCGACCTCTGCTGTTGGAGGCATGCTTCACTTGGTGCCTGCCCAGGTCCATGTCAATGGGCACAGTAGCATTGACCGTGAGACGGACATTTTAGATGATGAGCTGCCTACCAGTCAAGAAGGCAACAGTGTCGACAGTTTATGGACGTTCTCCTCCACCGATGGTCGGGCTACACCAGCTGATCTTTACTACCAGTCTGAGTCAGTTATCAATGGCCAGGACCATGTGCCATACCTGGAGCGCAGCGTCCCAGAAAAGCCTCTGGAAACCATCCAGTTACAGGTTGGCATATCCAACAAACCCGTCACTTTGACCCAAAGTGATTCAGCCCCATCCTCGGGTAATTACATGGCTACCCAGAATGGCAATTTGTACCGCTCTCAATCATTTGGTGCAGAGCCTAAATCTATGCCACAAGCTCCCACCCGCACCACCAGTAGCAGAGATGCCGTCCAGCGTGGTCTCAACGTTTGGCAGCAGTTTGGTGTACCTGAGGAGCCAGTAACTGAAGGCCTTACTTTTAGTCCACCTCCCTCTGTAGCGGCGATTCCCAGCCACCACAGCCTCCCCCAGTTCCCTCATCGCCACAGCGCCTCCCAGCAAGAAATTGAGCAGTCTATTGAAACCCTGAATCTTCTCATGTTGGACCTGGAACCAGGCCGTTCGTTAGTGCCAAAGTCCCAAAGTGCTCCACTGCGGGAAAACAGTGTTGTAGTGACCACCCAGCCGTCCTTCTCCCAGAGCCAAACTAGGCCCTCCTACCAGGCTGATGCCGCCATTCATACCCACTTTTCTGGCCCCATGTCCAGCCTGGCCAGCCACTCATCAACTGCTCAGATGTCACCTGGGAAACCTAGTACACCAGAGCCTGCCCCTGTCCAGGGATCTCTGAGTTACACGCCTGAAATGGCCGGAACCGGTCCTTCCTCACAAGCCTCCCCGACTGTAGCTGGTCACATCCAGCTCAAGCCCATCAACACCTACCCACCAAGCACACAGTCCCAGTCTGCAGAGGTCTCTGAGCCCCAGAGAAGCCCCAGTGCTGCCTCAGCATCACCCCAGCCAAGAGATAGTGAGCCAGATGAAGTCTTCAACGTTGAAGGTCTGGTGGCCCAAAGAGTGGCTGGTAAGATGTTAATTTAAGTCATTTCATCCTGATGCTTAGCTCCATTGGTGACCTCAGCTCCTTTAATTTGACAAAGAATTACCTGTCATCTAGCAGCATTTACATGATCTCACAGATTCCTTTCGTCTGCCCAGAACAATGTTTGCCCATGGCAAAACCAAACTTAAAATCCAATATTACACTGTTCACTACCCCAGTCTGTCATAGACAATGGTTGGCCTTGGCCTTGACCAACGGCTTGTCCCACAAAAAACAATTGTAAGACTGGAGTAGTACAGACTGTAGGAATATTGGATTTAAACTTTGGTTTTGCCTGTGGCAACACTTTCATAATTCTCAGCAAACTGTAGACATCTTTTAAAAAATACATTTGAAGATACAACCACTTACTGGAAAACAGGTTAAAACATTTTTTTTGACTTCATTCATGAAGTTTGTGTTAAGATCACTATGTGAAAGACTGCTGAGGTCAAAGATGTCACTAGGTGATACCTTCACTTTACCTTGAAGGCTAAAAGAGCTGTGCTCTGATGTTGGGCTGACCTTTACAGTCTGCTTTTTGTCTATAGAGTCCACACTCTTGGTGTAGCCATCCACTACAGCTTCTCCCAGGAAGCACGGTTCATTATTTCCACAACCATTCCTTTATTCAGCAGAGACCACAATATTACACCATTGTTTAATGGTCTTTGCTGATGCTAAATTCTAAATCAAATATTGTTCATTGTACCAGTTGTGTGCAATTTCTGTTTTTGTGGCAGCAAATGTAGGACAGAACATTTACTGAGCAGTAATGTTGATGCCATGTACTGTACACACAAACTTTTGGAAAACACTGTTCTGCTCTTATCTCATTTCCTGAATGTCACCTCATCAGTCCCCAAACAGGAAGTGCTCTCTTCAGTCCAGCAGGTTGACTGTCCATAGATAAGCACATCAGACATCCTGCACAGCAGCAAGAAATGGAACAAAGTCAACATAAAGCATTGTGATAGCTGAGCTCTCAGATAACAAATGCCAGAAAGAGGTTTTCTAGAATCAACAGTACGGTTCACTTCACTTTACTGCCATGTAAATGTAGAGTGAACGTATAGTGTCGCAATACTAAATGCTGGTTTCACACCATTAGGAGCTGGAAATGTAGCGTATTGTTTGAGTGAAGTAAATGAGTCCCACGTCAGATTGCCTTCTAGTTCCTGTATCATAGAAATCCTCATTTTTTATGAGTTGTTTGTATACAGTTCAAACAAAACGGTTTCACTTAACTGAAACCATACGTTGATGTCCAACCTCTGATAACAGGAATGTGTGTCCTTTAAATAAGTGGAAAATGCAGGTTATCTTCTTGTTCTCTTGTTCTTGTGTCATAGGCGGGACTTCACCTTCCTTGTTTTCCTTTTCCTAGTTTTATCATCATCATTCTTCTTTCTCTCATCATTCATC
>JAPZEA010000013.1:5941156-5952400 GCA_029783685.1 Heniochus monoceros | reverse complement strand
TTAATTTTAATTTCAGTTTAATTTCTTTGAACCTAAACATTCTGTGAGTTTGTGTTTAAATGAGAGTTTCTTTGAACCTAAACATCTAAATATCAATATGTTCAAATATAACTTTGGTGGCACTTGGGTGAATGAAAATGTTGGGATTGCTAGAGGGGAACTTGAGTGTACTAAATGGGTACTGGATTACGGGTCACTTAGAATGACTAGACTTCATTTGAGTGGCACTAGGCCTTGCACATGGGGGAGACAAAGGCTGTGACTTTAGGGCAAAATAAAGCATGGACGTTAGGACACAGACGTAAATAAAAGTTTCATATAAAAAGGGCACTTTGGCTCTCAAAGCAAAACGGAAGCACCACACTCACCCATATACACGACACTGGAAGGCTTGTGTATAGTCTCAGAGGATGCATCTGTGTGTTTGTGTCTGTGAGGGATTGTGTATCTGAGTGTGTTTTACATTCTGCAGTAGTGACTTGAGACTTGAGAGCTGCTGGCATCCAATCTACACTTACTATTTATGCAGCTACACAGGGTAGAGGTGAGATTTGGAGTACACTTGTATGCTTGTTTCTGTGTCGTCTTGTCAGAGAGAGGGGTGGAAATATGGATGCACACACTCACACACACACATGCAGACGCACACCCACACAGTCACGCCATGTGCTTCTCTTTTGTTCTGCATGTGCAATCATTCACAGACACACACACGTACTGTACAGTTATATCTCCATGGTGAATGTGGGTGGTAGAGAGTAAGAAAGAGATGTGTGAATGTAGGAGAGAGAGTGAGCGACAGAGAAATGGACAGTGTGAAGACCTCATCAATTATGCATGATGAATTTGGGCTTAGTTTGTACTGTAAGTGAGAGGCGAAGGCGTGCGAGACACTGAGTGAGTGAGTGTTTTAAATAATCTGTTATACAGTGTGCATTTTTAAAGGCTTTAACCCACCCACTAAGATAAATCAAGCAAATAAGATGAAATTGTTGTAATGCGATAAAGTGTTCCACTCCACTGTTGAGCCTGTCATTAAAGGAGCTCACCAGTTTTTTTTTGGACGGATTGCAAATCAGTCAGTCAGATGATGAAAACAGAGACATCAAAGTCATACTTTGATGTGATGTTCCATGCAAACACATACACATCAAATCAGGAGTAAACACTAGGTAATAGAATTATTACAATAAATGCTAAGTAGCCCTAAGTAATGTGTAAAAAGCTATGTTTCCATTAATTCATTTTTATGCACAGTTTTTCAAAAACTTTTTATGCTCGCTTGTTGTGGCTTTTTCCTGTCTTGAAAAAGAGTGACTTCAGTTCAAGGAGGAAAAGGAAGAAGGAGAAGAAAGACGAGAAGGAGGAGAGGATGTAGAAGGAGAAGGAGGAGAAGAAGGAGAACATTGTCAGTTATCCAGGTCATGGTTATCCAAGAAGTGTTAAATCTAAGGCAACTCTGCTTTAAACTTTAAAACGTTTCCCCTGTCATCTCTTCTTCTTCTTCTTCTTCTTCTTCATGAAGAAGAAATGTCATATTTCCATCATGTTTTCTGCATTTGGTTTTGTCCGATTGAGGTGTGGCTCTTGTGATTATTCTCTTTTAATTCCGTCAGCTTGTAGCACCCTCTTCTATAATGTTACTCTAATGTGAGCATCGGCGCCACCTACTGCTTAACTCAATGAACCAACTTCTAATAATCGCACAACGATAGTGGATGGAAACAAGCGTTAATTTGTATTTTCTTTTGCAGATCTTCTCAACATTTGGTAAAAATTTGCGATATGTTTGGATGGAAAACCAGCTCTGGAGTTGGCTAGTTTTTAGAGAGAGAGATTGGTGATCAAATTGGATCTACTTACAGATGTGTTTTGTTTTGTTTTTTTAGCAAATTCTTTGATTGCATGCTGATGTCTGTGTTAAGAGAAAATGGTCTGAAGTGTCATGTTCTGTAGATGATTTCTGGGCTCATGTTGACTTCAGATAAGATCTGAATGGGAGAGAGAGAAATATAAGAGAAGGAATGAAAAAAGTGATGACGGAGTGTAGTACAAACTGTGAAAAAGGGAGTGTAAAACAATGCTGATACCAAACCACCCAGAATTGGATTGTCTTCATTTTGTCCCACGCTGTGCTTGGACCTCTGGTCACAGAATCACTAAAAAATTAGTTGGTGACCCTATACACACTGCATTCTGCTCCAAGGCTGTATGAATTTATCAACACCTTAAATGTGACCTTTTAAAATGCCACATAGAAAGATGTAATGGATTTATACATCTTTGGAGCATGAGCGTACAGGCTCTAATATCACTGCAGTCTATCAGGGTGTATTATTATAACAATAGCAGTTTAAAGCCTGTGAACTATTCTGTTCTTAAACCACGATTTGAGAAAACGTAAAGGACAAGCTCTTTGTGGTTTAGTGTGTCTTTTGTGTGCATTAATTTACTTGTGTGGGGATTATTCATTAAATTGCATGTATCTTTATATGTATGCACACACACACTAGAGGACTAGACTGTGCTCTTAAGATTACACACTCTGCTTTAGAAAAGGGCTGCTGTCAAATTGGCAAGTGGAATAATAAGTGCAAGAAAGCAGACAATTATTTCTTCCTTATTGCCAGGTTGTGAAGTGTTTGTGCTGTGCGTTTCCCTGTTTGCCCGCCCACTGCTGGGTTAGAAGTAAAGCTGTTCATTTCACAGGGTTCACATGTTTTGACCTCTACACTTGCTAATCACCTGCAGAGAGGGAGAGCCAGTAAAGGAGATGGAGAGAGTAGGAAGAGGGAGGGGGAGGAGAAAGATTTAAAGAAAAGAACAGGAGGACTTTGAGGTGCACCCTGAGGTGGACGACCAGCAGCAGCACCAGATGGAGAAAGTGCAGGAGAGAGGATGGTAAAAGATTCATTCGGATGAGGAGGGTTTTAGGATGAGAAGCAGGAGGCAAGGATGGAGAGAAGGAGGGAATGAAGCACACCGAACTGATGGACGAGAAATGGAGAGAGCTGTAGTGAAAAAGAGCAATTAAAGTTGAGGTAGAGTAAAGAAGAAGCAATGAGGGAGCTGGAATGGAAAGCAGTGAAAGAGAAATGCAGAGAAATAAACCTTAGCTGTCAAGATCTCATCAGAGGAAAGTAGAGCCTCAGGGCATCACCACCTCCTACTAGTAACACTGGATTAATCACTAGTACACACACACACACACACACAGGCAGCTCTATGTATGTGCACTCAAACACAGTGGCCACTTAGGATGCAGGTCCATGAGCACAGAGGACAAGATTCACTGGAGCTTCACAAAAAATAAAAGGTAAAACCACCAGATTGGGCACGGTCACCATGGTGTGTTTGGAAATATTTAAAGAAAATGTATCATTTAAAACAAAACTGAGACAATTTTACAATTTTAGATGGTGCATCATTATAGAGAAAACAGATCTGCCACAGATTTACTCCTCAGGCACGGTAGGTTTTCAGGACTATAACAGGTGCACTGTCAGATTCTGTGCACGTTAATTATGTTTGCTTGCGTAAGTAGAGCTTGTAATCTTGTTTGCTTCCTCCAATGCCATTTGTAGCATGCACATAAGTTATGCAGAGAAATGGATTTTGTCAGTGCTGAAAGGCAAGACGGTATTACTTTATGTTATGTAGTTTATTGTGCAGGTCAGTATCAATAAAGCATGCTCAAATGGGTTTGCAATGATAGATGCTGCTTACAGTGGCATCATTTTAAACCATGGCTATAAAATTTTAATTGAGTCCATTTTAATTTAACAATTACCATGCTATAATAAACAGGTATATTGATTGACTTTATTTATGTATTATCAGATGCAGGAAAAAAAACAAAAATCAACTTATTTTCAACATATATCACTTGCTCTGCACATATCCATAAAACACGTGCAATACAATAGTTGATCTGCATATGTGTGACAGCCACCAGAGAGAGAGCGTGGCGGAGTGTGGAGAGTCGGCCAGGAAGCTCTGAGACTCAGAGCAATTAAGGGTTTAGTGTGTCGTTGGAGGAGACTTTGAGAGAAGCTGACACTCGCTGGGGAACTGGAGAGCACCTTTAACCCAAAGCCTGTCCCACTTATGACCATTACTGAGGGACAAAGACCGAGACATTGCAGTGATGTTGTATAGTGCTGAATGCCAATTTTAGGCATATTTTCATATTTTAGTACTGCAATTATTTCTTCCCCAGCCTTCCATTTTTCTTTCGTGCAGAACTAATTAGCACTAGCAAATACATTTTGAATGAAATATTATGCAGTTTTTTTTGTCAGCACAGTGAGGAAATATTTATTGAATATGTCTGCAAAATGTTCACTGTCAACCGTTTTCTTTTGTTTTCCCCGCACTACGAGCTCTGGAAACCAAAGCATGAATAATATTTTATGTATTTAAGAAACTCACAGCAATTTGTTAAACTGGCTTTAATCGCTATTTTTGAAATAACAATCAAACGACGATGTGAAAACGTGAAATCGTGTCCCAGTTTTTTCCCTTTTGTTTGCTTATTTTTACCCTGATTTTCCAGTTTTGTGCAAGACGAGGCCAAAACAGTGCTGGTGCGGACCTCGTTAACAGGACGTTTTGCATGTTTACACATAACAACATATTGAGGACCAGAGGTGCCAGAATTAGCTATGACGGTCGTTGCTGCATAATCCAAATCCCATGACAACAACTTCACCGCCAACGTCGCCGGTTTTGTGTGAGACCCAGTTGGACCTCTAGTTGCAGGGAGCCGATTAATAGCTTTTTTCAGGCTACATAAGCACATGTTAGTTTGCTCTTCACAGGCCTTCAGTTATATTTTTGCTTTTTCATAAGGACGTAGATTTTTTTTTAACACAATTTATGCGGATGTAAAAATAAATAAATAATAAATTTGAGAATAAAGGCGGAAAAAACCCATTTTAAGAAATCCCAGTATGGGCTAGGCCTCACCCTCCACTCTCCTGGATCCCTGCTGATGAGGCACACCTGCTGAACCTGTCCACCTGCTGTCCATCAGCTCATCTGTCTGGCAGCATATCAACCCCCGGCTCACCTCCCACTTGTTGCCGGATCATTGGTTCAACCGCAGTGGTACTCCCGCCCCAGGCCAACACACGTTATGTCTCTAGTGAGTTTGTGTTTTGTGTATCTGACCCGTCTTATGCCCCGGGATCACCTGCCTGCCTACCAGTCGTCTCCTAGCTTCCCAGCTAACCCCTGCATGCCGCACTTCCCCTCTCTTCACGCTCAACAGCCTTCAGCTTCTGCCAGCCATCATTCCCTCTCCACATCACCTCCATTCCTCACAATCCACCTTCGTAACCTCTCCTCACCTCTGTGTCCTGCGGTCGGATCCACTTAGCAACTACACCACCGCAAATGGACCGACACATTTAGCTACTAGCCTGTGAAACATAGTGTAGCATTTAGCAGCTAAAAAGGCAGATATTTTTCTTATGAGGTGGCAAAGAGCAAAACAAAGCTAAAACGATTATTGCAGATTATTGCAAAGGAACATTGGATTTACATTCATCTCGGCCAGGAAGATAAATCTAAATAAATGCTAATGTGTCACCTGGGGAAATAAATTCTTTGCTAGCTTGTTCTAATGCCAAGTAGCCAAAACATCTTTAAATACTGAAAGCTTCAATGATGGCACTTAGCACAACTTTCCCAAAACTTTCCCAAATTTTGAAACCATATACATAAGTGCTTGGGATGCCCAACCATCCACCTGGACCTCCACGGTATATCTTCTTGGTCTACATGTTGGAGAAGATGGGGTTTCCCTCTCGGACAACCAAATGAGAAATCTCTGTACCTGTTCTGTTATCTCAATGTTCAGCTTGTATTCTTACATATCTGCTTTTATTAGGGAGTAAATCTGATAAATAGCATAAATATTTTGTCTGATTGACCTGCTTTTTTCTGCACTGGCGGCTGCAGAATTTGTCAAAGTACAGGACCGTTGGCTGAAGCATTCACAGTTCCCATGAAGGAGTCAGTCCAAACCTGTTGTGGTCAGTAAATCCGAAACCGGCTTACTGTAGAGACAAGTCAAAGGGGAGTGTTGATGCATTGTGGGAAAACAGGTGAAGTAAGGAATCTGCAGTAAAGTTGCTTACAACCTACAATGTGTGTAGATTATTCCCCGGCTCCTCTCCAAACTGTCACTCAGCTCTCTGTTGACTTACCCGGCTGTAATGAGAAACACTCAGCCATGGCCACCCCGTGAGTCCAGTTAGTGTTTTGATTTATTGAAATCCACTGCTGGCCTGTGCTGAGTCACCAGCTCTGTGGTGAAAGCCAGAATGATACTTCACAGTTCCTGTCCCTGCTTTCAATCTACTTAGTATCATCACACTGTCAGACATTTTCCTTTGCCTCCTCTGTAGCAAACGGGGCAGCCATTTATCCAGCAAAGCCACAACTGACAGGACACTTGAGTTGGGCACCTCAGACATTATTACGCTTATAAATCCACAGCTTTTTCTGGCTTTGGAGAATATACACATAAGCTAACCATATATTTACGTATGCATTTCGCTATCATTTCCTGCTGAAACCCACTGTTGTATTTGAAGTGAGAGTGGATGCCAAGTAATTCTCCACCAATATACTTAATGTGCCACAGTTGTTAATAGTAATTTCTCACCGTAAAGCATTGGAGGACATTAGCCCAGCTGGCTGTGGTCATTCCATAAAGAATATCACACAACATTAATTCAGGCTTGTCTGGAGTCTTTTGAAAAGTCATTCTGAGCTTTTATTCTCAAATATTGTCCAAATGTCGGCAGAGTTTAACACTAAAGTACGTCCAGAGAACAAGATCTGCAGTGATCCGGTCTCCTACGAATACATTTCAAACCAAACGTTATATTCGGCAAATACAACATGATCAGTATGAACACTGGTGTCTTAACTGGATACATCATGTGATAAATGTATAGATAGTTTGATGGCAGGAGGCGTTACATTTTCTCTGACAGGTATAGCACAAGAATGGCAAGAATGGATTAATGATTAGAGATATTTATGCTAACACTAATGTTCTACTATCACTGTTTATTTATCTCGTAAGCATTTCTGTCTCTGCAAGTATAAGTTGTAGTTAAATGCCAAAATGTTAAAATTATTAAAATGACCCTTTTACATCACTATTCAGAATTATATCATTTGAAACATATATGAGATAGGGATAATGTAAGTACATATTTACAGTATACAGTGTATGATTTACGGCATAAGTTGTTTTATTATTAAAGATTAGTTTCAGAAAATCTGACTATTGTTTTTTTTAAATGTTATTTTCACTGTTTAAACCCACCCAGAAATGGCATGTTTGCTGAAATAATGATGAAATGATAAAGCCTACATCGCTGCCATTACACATTGGTGAAATAATATATTTCAAAATACATAAAATAATATTCTTAAACAAAATGGCACAATCTGTAATTTTGTCTTTATTTTGACAGCAGCCCGCGAAGCCTCTGACACACTTCACTCACCAAAATGTCTTTGACTGGCGTTTCTGATAAGTCTGTCATTTAGCATGATTTTCCTTCAAATCGGTGCTACAGGTGGTCACAGACGTGCTTAAAAGTAGCTCAAAACCTGAAGGAAAATTGTTTAGAAAATTGTTTGTAACTCGTCATTATCAACCCGCTTGTCAAATATTTTCAGTAGTTCTAAACAGAACAGAAGAAGAGCTTGAAAACGCCACAAATTGGCTCAGAAATGCTTCATTCCATTAATTTCATTTTCTGCTTTTCCTAAATGGTCTTAAACACATGTTTAGACTTTAATTTGTGTGGTGTTTTAAGTCTTAATAGCTGCAATGGTGAGATTGATGCTTCTATTATGCTATGGCTGAAAGATAAAAGAGTGATTTTTTTCCCATAGCTTATCTTTTCTTGTCTGTTATGATTTCCTTTTCACCACGGTGCAAGTCCTGGCAAAGACTTATACGTTTAGAAGCCTTATCAGAGTTTCCTTTCAGCCCTACTAAGCCTTTGTAGAAAAAGCTCTCTCTGCATTTGCCTCTTCCACCCGCTCCATCTTCCTTTAGCCTGCATCTCTGGGACATTGATGATAATCGCTGAACCTTAGACATGTGCCAGCACCGCCGCAATCTCCGGACGGCATGCTTTTCCGTGTTGACCACATGAGCATCTCTCGGCCGTCCTGTCGGTGTTCTTACACAAGTTGTCGAGTCGTTATTAATCGCTTTTAGACGAGATACTTCAAAGTCCTCATTTGTTAACCTTCATCTGTCAAAGACTCCCCATGCTGATCCAAGGCCCTGCTGCTGGACTAATGGCACAAGTGGGCCTCTCAATCTTTCCACAACATCTGTGCCAGTATTTAACCATGAGAATGGATGGAGCTCCAGGGCCAAGAGAGCACCGCCGGTGACCTGAGGGAGGGAGGAAGAACGATAAAACAGATAGATAGTTAGAAAAATAGATCAATAGATACTTAGATTTGTCCATCTTTTTCTGCTTTCTGTTCTCCATCTGAATGCTGTGCACATCATCCTCTCCTCCATTCTATGCTGCAGAGTGCAGGAAGGCCAAGCCAGCTGTTCCTCCATTGTCCAAGGGCTTAACAGGATTACAGGGGGGCACAAGGCCAGCCTCTTATACACACACACACACACACACACACACACACACACACACAGCGCTTCTTTGTTGTAGAAGTTGGTGTTTTCCAAGGATGTTGTCATCGGTCTGACAATCAAAAGTCATGATCCTCCCCTCCGCTTGCTCTCTGTCTGTTAATTGCCTTATGGTTCAGTGCTGAGGAGCAGCCAGCAGTCAAAGCCAATTGTTAGCTTAGCTACGCTGCATAAAGGTTACAGCATTAGCATTTAGATGAGTGAGAGACTCAGAGAGAGAGAGAGTAATTATATCTTGCTCTGTGGTTCACATAAGTGATTGGTTTAGTGTGTGTGTGTGTGTGTGTGTGTGTGTGTGTGTGTGTGTGTGTTTCTGACATAGGCTACTTTTGGGGACAAATTTCTTATGCAATACCAGTTAATTGGGGACGGCTTCTCCAGTTGGGGATAAAAGCTGAGTTTTGGGTCATTGGTTAAGGTCAGGGTTAAGTTAAGGTTAGGTTTAGCTTAAGGTTAGTGTGAGGGTTAGGGTTAGGCAGGTAGTGGTTGTGGTTAGTGTTAGGGTAAGTCTCCAGGAAATGAATGGAAGTCTATGTAATGTCCTCAAAAGTGACCAAAGTCAACCCGTGTGCGTGTGTGATGATGAATTTGATGATTAATAATGAATGAGCTGTCCGTCATTTGTTTACCAGCATGTTGAACAATGCTCACCTGTGTGTGTGTGTGTGTGTGTGTGTGTGTGTGCGCGCGCCCCAGATGTCTGCTGACACATTACAGTTTCGTCTTATGTGTGATTTTGCACACAGCGCAATGAAAATGAAAAAAACTGGCAGATGAGAAATGCTGAACTTCTGTCAAGCATCGATTTGATGCACTCAGTGACACATTCAGAAGGTAGTAAAATGTGTTATTCTGCCATCAAGAAAACAAAAAGCAGTGCTGATTGTTGGGTTTGAAATGTGTGATACTGGTGCCAGTTTCTAATCTGTACACATTTGATGTTTCATAGAAACTATTAAGCCAAACTTTTCAAATGCATTAGTTTAGTTTTGTCTAAATATAAGTAGGAGTTGAATAACTTTGTCACACATTTAGTTACTGTGACACGTTCTATGCACACAGTTTAACCAGTTCAAAAGGTATTGATGTTTGATGATCGGACCAACTGATTTGAAACTTAACATGCAGCTGAAACACATCGCAGCCTGAGGTAAAAACATCAACTGGACTCTAATTTGAAATGTAAAATTTATTTTCCTTTTGAAGCCTGAACTGTGTCGTTTTGTCTGTGCTGTCGATCAAAGCCCAAGCTGAAACAAAATCCACACACAGTGGGTTGAAAAATTCAAAAATTCAACATCGAATTAAGAATAAACCTCAACAGAAGGAAACCACAGTTTTTGCAGAATCCTGGTATCACAAGAAAAGTAACTACCCTCTTCCCCTGTGACCTGCACTAAATCTAACCCTGCATCTAAAGTTTTATGTCATCCAAAACTGTGAAACTAATAAACTCACACATCCTGCAAAAAAAGGCCTCTAAACTCAGTCTGGCTCTCAGAACATTTGCAATACTGGAACACACACACACACACACACACAGATCCACAAACAGTTGGTAATAAGTTGTTGTCGATAGCACCTTGCAGCTACATGACATTTGCAATTAGAGGACTCGCTGCCCACTTGTGTTTGCAAGCGTGTCACTGAGAGCACAGGTTAAAGGTTAATTCCCATTAATACTGACTGATAAACCAGACCTGACTTATTGATCGCTCCCTCTCTGCCTCTGCCTCCCACCTTCGGTTTCCACTGTTTTCTCCTTTTTGTCCTTTTGAAAGAGCCGATACAGAAAAAGGAGAACGCAACAAAGTATATAGAGTTGGAGAGGGAAAAGCAGACGCAGATAGATAAAGAAAACAGGAAGAACAATGAGAATTTAAGGACAAACATTTAGAAAGAGGAAGATTAAGGTAATGAGGCAATGGGGCTGCATAATAGAAATGTTAAATATGAAAAAAATTGAATTTGGAAGTTTAGACCTCATTAATTTGTTTTTTTATTTATGAAAATGATATAAAACGGATAAATTGTGACTCTTTCAGCCTCTTTGTCTCTGTCTCTCTCTAAAATATGCACCCCTGCACACCAACACACACACACAGAATCAGTGTAATTGGTTAATACCTGTCTGTTCTTGGATATGATTATAGGTGGTAAAAAAAAAAAACCCAGCTGATTTCATAGAGGTGGGCAGCGTGCAGGTGGCTCTTGCAGCTCCATTCGTTTTGCCGTTATTGTCGAGCTGCTTTCATGTGTGTCTCTGTGTGTGTGTGAGAGGTGGATGCACCGCTGTGTGTTTGCACCTGCACCTGTGCTGATGGATGACCACTGGGTCCAGGTGTGTGTGTGTGTGCACACACAGTTGATAGCTTTAGCAGTCATAATAATTGAGCCCAATTATAAAGGTAGGGGGTACTCAGGTGTGTGTGTGTGTGTGTGTGTGTGTGTGTGCGTGTGAGTATTGGTGAGAAGTGACACAGCCCCAGGGCCTGAGGATGGAGACTAGAGTGTCAGTTTGTGAAAAATCCCAAATTAATACT
>JAPZEA010000013.1:5864539-5876232 GCA_029783685.1 Heniochus monoceros | reverse complement strand
ACCACACGACCTTGGTGCTTTTTCCACTGACCTTATCCTTATTTCTTCATCACTGGCATGAGATTGTGATGCGTTTTCATACCATATTAGAGACGAGGCACGCTAGGATTTTCTGTAATGCCCGCAGAGCAGTGTTTCATTCCAAAATGACACATCCACCTTTTTAGAAATGTGACACCTATTCTGACACGACTTCACCGGCATGAAAGTGAAAATGAAGACTTATCTGTCTTTGGCTCCTCACTGACAAAATGGCAGTCCTGTAGCAGCTGTAATCATTTTAAAGAGCGTGCTCTGAACACCAGGTCATCATTTTTCCTCTAAGAGCAGTTTGTGGGCTGAATTTCTAGAATGAAGCCCTTTTTGTGCTTTTCTGATAACAAAAGTCAAGTCCTCGGAACAATTATTTTGCCAATTACACTGTCACTTCCTCGGTTGTTTTCCTGTGTATCTCCTCATGACGCTATCACCATAGGATGAGAAGCTCCATGGAGGTTGTAAATAAACTAAACGGCAAGGTCAGCAGGAAAGCCACTGATGGAATAAATTAGTGTCCTGCTCTAAAGAAAACAACAGAGAAGACGACATGAAATATAACAGTAAGGAGTGGTAAAAGGGCTCAGTGACCGTTACCCTCTCCTGATTTATCTGACGAGAGAGGCAATCTAACGCTTCTCCGCTGATTTGTCATGTTCCCCGTGACCTGTCCGCGGACATCAATACAGGCTGGGTGTCAGATCGTGGGCTTAAACTACCGTTAGGTGGTCATTGTGGAGCTCATTTCAGTTAGCATGTGTGTGTGTGTGTGTGCCTGCGCCACATTAATTTTCAGTGTCTGCTGCTGATAAATGTCACGGCCACTTGAGAGATGGCGAGCAGCAGTTTATTCCCACACACACCCACACGCAGAAACAACACGCGGCAATGCAGCACTGTAAACAGCGAGCCCATAGGAGCCGTGAATCGTCACGCACCAGTAGTGGGTGTTGAATAGTCATGGGAAATCGAATAGCATTATACTGCGAGTGATGTAATGCTAAAAACATGTGCTGCCAAGTGAAATAATATGTGTTTATNNNNCGATCTGCACCTGAATGTCTTGCATGATCTCAGTCTCAGGTGTAATGGATGCCTGACAGAGAATCTCTACTCTGTAAATCACATGGCTGCTCTCATATTTCCTGGATGACTGGACACTTTCCTCCTTCATCTACTGTAGGTGCAGGACGACCGACCTCGCGGTGGAAGTCAAACATCACTCAGTTTGTGAATCACATCCTCTCGCTGTATTTTCGACATAATCGCATGCCATGCTCTAATTAGCTGAACAAACCCATTATGGAGTAGCACTTCACAATAAAACTACATCATGTAATTGTGAAGATACTGAGGCCACACGGTGTCAAATCAGGGAGGCTGAGCTGTAATTTACAGCCCCTTGCGATGGAAAATTAAGTTGGATGAAGTAAAAAAAAAAAGACTGCTGGTGACAAAATGTGTGTGCATGTGTGTATCCACGCGATATTCCAACAACATCAGTGTTACCTTGGTTACTAATCCTATTTACTGAGGATTGGATCCATTATTCAGGTTCTTCATCTCAAAGCTGAATAGTTGTTATCACCGTGTGTCAGGGACAGACACTCAGAGGAGGCAAATATTGAATATTCACTGTCTTCTTCTAAATATTTCACAGT
Organism: Heniochus monoceros; assembly: GCA_029783685.1. NCBI lineage: Eukaryota > Metazoa > Chordata > Actinopteri > Chaetodontiformes > Chaetodontidae > Heniochus > Heniochus monoceros. The sequence goes on along the minus strand of JAPZEA010000013.1, from coordinate 5,874,535 downwards.
ATTTAATGTACTAAGTGTAATCCTTTTTGGGATATAAACTGTGATGAAAACCTGGATTTCTACAGCTATAAAATTGAAATGATGTGTGTGGATAAAAAAAGAAAATCAATGGGAAAAGCAAGGAGAAATATATGGGATCCTGTATGCATCTACTTTATGTTCACTTTAATCAAATATAAAACTTGAATTGTTCAATAGTGCATCCTTTCCTTGGGAGAAAGTCCCCTGATCATGCAGCCAGTCATTTTTCATAAAAACTAACATTCGGGTTATGAAAAGGTCACTTAGAAATAATTGCAGGGGAGGCCTACAAAAGCTGAGGCTAATGTACGCTGATAACTTGACAGCACAAAAAAGTCTGAATAAAACTGTAACATGAATTACAGCCTACGCATTCTGTGATCAGTGAAACGGCACACAAAGCATTAGGGATGCAACAATATGGGTATTGAGATAGCAAAGCTTTCTCACTGACAGCTACTGTATTTGGTTTCACACAAAGCAGAGGAAACTGCTGCGGCATTCACATATTGTTGCTCCCTCTAATTCTCCCACTCAGCCAGGCAGTGGTACTATTTCAACCATGCAAAAATGGCTTAGGTAAGCAATTGACTGGCCAGTGACTTTGTACATGAAGTAAGATAAACCTTCGTCAATACATTGATTCCAACCTTGTGTTTTATGGAGCCCTAATGTGTTAAGTATTAGATAAATAAATAAGATGTTACTAAATAAAGAATCATATGAGCAAAAAGACTCAAATGACAAATAAGCCCAAAAATTGGAAAGTAATTGAAAAAATAGAATGAAATGTTATATTATCATTCTTATTATCATATTAACACAGCTTTTATTCAATTATATCATTTATTTTTCAAAATGCCCTTTCAAGAGTCTAATAAAGTCATTTTTCCTAGAGATGTTTTAGACATTTTATGCCATTTTTCATGAGGGTAACCAATCGCTGCCCCCTCTTTTTAAAGCCAATCACAGGCCCCCAGCCTCCCATCAGGTAACAGCCAGCTAGCTAGCTAGCTAGCTCCTGTAGCTAGAGAAACCACAGAGAAAGGCTGGATGTTTTTGTTCTTCATAGTTGCGTGATTTCTCTAAAAAAAACATGTTTGAAAACACAACACTACCGAGGTAACTCTGAATGAAGAAGTTGGTCCAAGCTTTCAAACCACTTTAGCTAGTTAGCTGGCAAAGTAGGCAGCATGTGAAGCACTGCAAAAGTGATAAAATAAAGAGGTTATTTGTTCGTGTACTATGTTCAATTACAGCATCAGCTTGGTCATTCAAAATTACTTTGGCATTGTTGTTGCTCCAGCTAACAGGAGCTAGCATGCTAAATGTGGTACATCAGCAGTAGCTGCTCTCTGCACAAGTACCCTCCCGGCTAATGAGCTAACTAGCTTAAAGTGAGTTCATATTCAAAGTGAAGAGCCAGTGTTAATGGCAGCAGTTAACTGGTTATTCAAAGTTAGCTTGCCTGTGTTGTGATTCCAGATATATTTATCAAAGATATCCAACTCTGGGGAGCAAAAACATCTTTTTCTGTGGTTTCTTCAGCAAGCAAGAGCTAGCTAGCTAGTGGTTGGTGGGCCTGTGGGAGGATGGAGGAATATATATGAAAATGAGAATGATAAAATTACATTTCATAATAATGAGTTTTTTAAAATAATTTAATGATGTCATGGTCAAGTTGTTTATTTACATATTTCACAACAGGGTTATTTATTTATCGATTTAATATTGTAGACCTTGGGGTTCCATTGTGTTTAGCAGAATTAGCTGGAGTTGGCCTGTACAAACCCTCTAAAGCCATATCCTCCCCTCCCCCCTCTGTCTGTGTCCCAGGAGGGCAACTGGAGGAGAATGACTGGTAAAACCCAGACCAGCAACGTGACCAACAAGAATGACCCACGCTCCCTCAACTCCAGAGTCTTTATTGGCAACCTCAACACAGCCATCGTCAAGAAGACTGACATAGAAGTCATCTTCGCCAAGTACGGCAAGATAGTGGGTTGCTCTGTGCACAAGGGTTACGCCTTCGTACAGTATTTGAATGAGAGGAACGCCCGAGCAGCTGTGGCTGGAGAAAATGCCCGTATCATCGCTGGACAGCCTCTTGGTGAGTCTTCTTTCCTCTTCCTTTTTCTGTCTTTAGTGAGAAATTTCTGCCATGCTTGCATTGCAGATGTCATTAGGAACTCATGAAGGGCCAGTAAGATACAGTCTACAGCACTTTGCAAAAACTTTCCCCTTGAAATACAGAATGTTTTGTAAAAGCCAGTTCTCTGCTAGAGGAATGGATTGTCTCTCTTGGGAACATAAAACGCCTCAGGCATCTCTCAGACTTTTAGTTTAGAACTTCCCTCGGCTCCTAAATGCTGAAGCGTCTGTGTTTGTTGTCACACTGTTTTGGAAAAAAAAACCCTGCTGAATCTGTTGACTGATCCACTGGTGAATGTATGCACAGTTTGATTTTAACATTTACCAGGCAGCAACTTGCAAGACCGATGTCAAAGTTATTGAGACACACCACTTGAGCAGAGCGGTATATGCTAAGTGGCATGGGATGCAGCTGCACGATGCTGTAAAAGAATTGATTTTCTACTGTGCATGCACTTTGCAATGGGTTGTTTTTGTGGAAGTTGACTGTGAAATGTTTTTTATTCACATTTGTTTTGCTCAATCACGATTACTTCTGCATGAGAGTGGGATTGTCCTGAGCCATATCTTTAAAACATCTTTGTGAAGCTTATAGGGATGAATTGCAATGATACAGCAGAGCGCATTCCCAGACACCGCTGCTTTAAAACATAATTTTACAATAATCATGACTGGATAATGCTGCGTACAGGCAAGAGACCTTTTGATTAAGTCGTTGCAGTGTATTTGGTGTTTCAACTAGGGAACCTGGGGTCCAGAGTGTAAAGAGTGCAAATATCACCGGGTGCCAGTATGCTGCACAGTTAAAAATATCAGCATGAGATGATCAAAGGGAGCAGTGCATAATGGAAGTTAAGTGCAGAACAGGAATGGATTATCATGTGAATGTAGAATATGTGCAGTTTATATTCGGCTTTTAGGCTCTGTCTGCGTCACTCCCCACAGTGGTAAACCAAGCTCACCCAGCAGAGACTGGGTAGTGACGGTAACTTCCCTACGGGAATGTAGACGCTGCAAGGTGATCCTGTTGTGGAGGTGGAGGTGCAGTGACATGCAGCACGTCTGGCGTTTCAACCAGGGAACATGGGAGCCAGGGAGTGCAAATAATGCAGCATTAATACAATACATTAGCAAAGGTAATGAGATTTTCAAGCACTAGAATATGTACACAGCTGATATTTGGCATCTTGACTCTGACCTGGTCACTCCCCACAAGGACACACCAACCTCTGCACAGGAGGGTTTTGGGAGTGACAATAATAACTTCTCCTTTAAGGGAAGGTAGACTTACAGGTGGACACTATGGTCGACTTTTGTTGACAGAACTAGCTTGCAGACCTCACTTCGCTTTAATGTGTTATTGATGCCGTTAATAGTGTCTGTCCAGTCTCAGGGGGAGTGTTGATTCAGCTGTGGTTTTGGTATGAAGATGTCATTGTGGACGTTTCGACAGGACAGAACTCTTGTCCTCTGGCTTGAAGATCTTTAGAACTGCTCATACTCTCTACCTCTTCATTATATCGTATCCTCAGGGTTGGTAGTGACATAAAGTTATATATAAGATAATGAACACAACTGAGGTAAACAATCCCAGTTCAAGAGTATTACCCAGTGAAAATAATATTCCCCGGACTGTTAACTCTTGTCTTAATGAACATTAGCTGTAACTAACAATTTATGTGCAGAATAAAAATGGAATACTTAAAGAAAGAAAATACAGAGCTGATTAGAAGGTTATAGTGCCTCTTCTGCATCAACAGGACAGGTTATTGGTCTGCCGTTTTATTTTCTACACTTCATTTATCAACCAAAATGTCACACCAATAATCTGTTTCGACTGTCCCAGCCTCTTCTAAAATCCATCTGGCTGCTGAGGGACCGAAGTGGTTTCTTCATTTGCTTCCCTATTGTTAAGATGATGTCGGCTGTTTATGAAGGCCTTTCTGTTTGGATAGGTGTTTAATATCTTTCCACACTCAACGCATAAGTGGTTCACTCAAAAAAATGATTTTCTGGTTTGATATCACTGAAAATAGCAGCAATGGTTAATGAAACATTTTGTGCAACTCTATCTATCGTTGGTGGTAAAGACAAAAATCAGAAGCAAGTAATGGTGAGCTCTCCTTGCCTGATTAATGGTAGCTAATGTGTTGTTGCTCTTTTAGTCTTTCATTAGTTTGATATTTGCCCTTATGGATGTTGTAATCAGCAGATAAGCACGTCAGTTATTAAAACCTAATCGCAACCAGGACGATTGCCAGTCAGAGCCAAACCCCTCATTGAGCACTCCACCATATCCCTGATAATAGTGTTAGAGATTTATTTGTTACTTCTCTGCACATCATGTGACTCTCTTCATACGCGATTGCTTGTTTTTGGTTGAGAAAGCAAACATAATCGGAAGCATTTTCATCACGACAGAGTTAATTTCAAACGGACCTCCCGGGGCAATCCTGCCCTCATTCTTATCTCTCAATCTACAAGTCATGTGGCGGGAGGATGACTGGGAGACACATCCTTAATTGACAATTAAGGACACCGTCAGTCTCATCCTCCCAAGGTGATGCTTTTTATATTAAAATGGCAGAGAAATGAATGAGCCACATAATGATTTGGAGTTGAGGAATTGCCTCCTCGGAAGTATCCATCCTACTGTTCAGAAACGTTTTATTAAAGCGTTATTACCTGCAAGTTAATTGCGCCTCAGTTTCAGAGACCACATCTGTAGGTAAGCTAATATTGCTGCCTTACTGGAGGAATTGCATCCGAACATGTTGGTGTTTCAACCGTCGCTGGCTCTGTTTACTGAGATCATCCAGAGCCCACATAAAAAGAAGCGGAACATGTTGTTGTGGAGGTTTTGCAAAGCATGGTTTTCTGCTGGCAGTGGTCACTGGAAAAGAGGTCAGTGGAATAATCGCATCATACTGAGACTGCACAGATCCACCTCAGCTGCTCAGACTCACTGGTGATGACTAATCTGTGCATTCAATGATACACAAGTGTCAAAGGTCATAGCCTGCCGCCACCACGGAAGATGAGACTGTCACTCTCTCTGTGTGTGTGTGTGTGTGTGTGTGTGTGTGTGTGTGGATGAAAAACATCTATGAAAGAATGCAAAAATGTTACAATAACACAGCTGGCAGCACCTTCCTCCTCCTGCCGCCAAGTGAAAAAATGGATGCTCCATTACCCTATCAAATATGAATAGGAGTTTATGAGATCACATCTAGGACTGTGAGCACAGCAATCATTACTAAATAGCAGTGCAGGCAATGCTATTCTGAATGGCATAAGTGCAGCAGTTCTATGCAATTCAGAGTGAAAAGCATGAAGAAATTTCTCTAAAAGCACTTCACATGAACACAGATGTTGACGACTTGCAGAGCAGACATGAAGGAGCTTTACTATGTTGTCGCTGTCTCCGTGGTCCTGAATCATTCAAGCCCAGACGGTGTCCCACTTAACATTCTTAAGTATACAAATATGCATAGTATTCTGTTTTGGCAGTTAATATACAAGAAATTAATACACTTTACGGGAAATGATACATAAAAGAAATAATCCACAGATTCTGGATCGCACCTATGCCAATGTAAAATTTAGAAACTTGAAAGAGAAAGCAAAATGTTTAATAGCGTGTTCCAGGAGATGTATCACACCTATTCAAAATAAGTTTTGGTGGGTTTTTTTTCAGTTGTGAGAAGCTCTCCCATTTTCTATGTGAATGTTGGAGTTATTTAACATCAAAAATCAAGCAAAAAATGAAAAAGAAATGGATTTAGTGTGCCTTTATGTCTCCTTCCATGCCGCTGAAACATTTAAAGCAATGCGTGAAGGATTCAAATACATATAGTACACTGTTAGAAGTATATCTCACCACTATTCAAAGTTAGTTTTAGTGTTATATAACTCTAAGTAGCTCTTCCCTTTCCTATGTGGGTTGAATTATGGGATAAGAATGTCAATCAACACCAAAAACCTTGCAAAAATCAAGGAAATTTAATATGCATACCGACTTTCTTTTCATTTTGTTGCTGTCGTGTCTCCCCGTGGTTCTGAGACACTCAAACTGTATAACTGTGTTCCAGTTAATGCTGCAAGGTATACAGATATGCATATAGTGTACTGTCTTGGGAGTCAGTGTACAGGAAATAAATACACTTCACTAGACATTATGCCAGACATGCAGACATCAAACGATTATGAAGCACTCCTTCCAGTCTAACGTCAGCAAAATCTTTGTACCTAAATTTAATTCTGTTTTGCGAGATGTTCCTGGAGATGTCTCACCATTATCCAAAATTAGCTGAAGGCACTTCAAACCTACGTGGGTGTTTTCAGTTATTCTGGCTGGACTCCATGTACTACTACTACTAATAATAAAGGTGTTCTATCCTAACAGGTGAGGGAAATGCTTGGCTGTGCTGTAACCAGTCCAGATGTGCCAGCGTTTTGGAGTGAACCCAATTAAGCACATTCAGTACATGCAACCACAATCCTTGGAGGAGGCGTAATGAGCCAAAATTATTAAGATCACCCATGTTATCGGTACATTTAGTGTGACATTTTGATGTATACCTAATCTTGTTACAGTTTCTAATGTGAATGAACTTCGAATCCTGCTTAAAATGAGTGTGTTGCATGAGTCTTGCTCCATTTAGACCCCCAAACTATTTTAAATTTCCCCACAACCACAGTACAATCACATAAGAATTACAGCCATTTGAGGTCAGCTGCTGTGTTGTGGCATGAGGCAAGTAAAAGACAAATATCTCCGCGTCTCACTCGTGTTGTTGTGTGTTCCCTTCCCTCTGGCTAAAAGCTGACTGGGGGGAATTCCTCGTGACACAGTGACATGATGATTGCTGGCATCCATGAGCCTCAAATGCATTCGAGCAGTTTCCGTCTTCACCCGCTGAGATCTATCTGCTGCATCTCTATGGCCTCACTCTTCAGTGGACTCAGTGGGCTGCCACAGAGACAAAGAGTGACAGATTCTTTTGCCATGAGCTGTCCCAGCATGCACTAAGCCTGAACATGCCACTGCTGAGTATCCAAATCTACATGTACACAACGCACACACAGTATTTAAGCCATATGCTATCAGAACATCCAGTGCTGTGTATTGCAGCTAGCTAAAATTAAACTCAGGTTTTTGAAAGTTTGAGAGATTTTATAAAGATTTATGATCGTAAGACTCCTTTGGTGTATTTGCACCAAAGACTTTGTGATGCATATAATTATTGTCCTTTATGTGCTTAGATGAGTATCTCTCTGTCTTGTTTTTCTCATCTACAGAGGTGGTTGTTTCAACTGTGTCCTGACGTGTGGCAGCGTGTGCTTGCGTGTGTCTGCCTGTAGGCAGCAGATGTGATTGGCAGGTTGTGATTGAAGCCCTGCTGGAAAAGGACAATGAAAGAATAACATCCCATATTTTTCTAAGAGAGGCCATGTATGAAGATACAAGCTGCTGTGCAACCTGGGAGCCGGGGAGAGAAGGAGAAAGGCAGAGAGAGGTTAAAAGCAGAGAGAGGGCGAACTAACAACATCTCTGGAGAGTCCGTCTGGTAGCAAGCACACCTGATAATCTTCCCTCTGTTGACTCCTGTTTTGAGTAGCATGACCCTCCCAGAAGAGATCTAGATTCCCTTCCACCTGGAAGTTTCATGGTGAAGGTCCATCCCATTACAATATTAATGACCACAGTGAAGGATAATGTGTGATGGATCACCAATCATACTGCCTCCAAATGGCATTGGCAAGAGTTAGGCACATAAATAATAAAGTGATTTAGATGCAAAATCCATCCTAAGCGGATTACAAAGGCAGTGGCACTGCAATCAATCGTCATTTTGGGCCAGCATGATGCATAGCAAGGAGCACAGGACGCACAAGCTGAACTATATCGGGACGAAGGATAAGACTGTGCAGGGACAGGTAGAAGGAGAGTGTGCAGTGAGTGCTGCTTCAAGTGTGGCCACAGGATTTGTGCTGGCGGTGTAAAAATACACCTACTGCAGGCATATGTTGTATTTGTGGATCTGATTTTCTGGCCAAATACAGTTAATGCAGTATAATTTTGGAATATTTGGAGCACTCCTACAACAAGTTTTCGCTTCTCTGAAAGGTCTTTTACGCTCTATGATTTGGGCTTTCCAATGTCAACCATTGTGCGACATATATGGTGACAACATTTGTCGCCCATCCAGAATGGCAGTCTTAGATCTTTGCACGGCAGCACGCAGCATGTTTGGTTTATTGTTGTATTGTTTTCTCTCTGCTTGTGTGGTATGACACCATATATGCAGTGTTGGTTGTCTGCCATGTGTGGACTGTGTCTTTTTTTGTGTGTATATTGTTTTGTGTGCGTTCAGTTTTGGAACCACACTGAAAAACAACTTCCACTTGGGATAATTAAGTTAATCGATCAATCAAAGCAACCCATCAAAATCTGACAAGAAATAACAGAGTACACTGGCAAGAAAGGGTACTAATGAAGCTAAAAAACATATTGTCCTCAAACTAACTTTGTAATTCAGCATTTCATGCCCTCTTTCTGCTGACTTCACCATCTTCACAATCTCCATCTCTTTTTCTTTCTTCTGTTGCCATTTTCTCATTTTTTTGGTTCGCGTTGAACTGTAGGTGCCTTAAAACAATAGTTCATTTTGGGAGGTGCACTTTTTGGCTTTATTGCATGAGAATATCACCTGTCTGTTAGATATGGGGCTGCAGCCAGCGCCTGGTTAGCTTAGCACAAAGACTGGAAGCAGCTGGCTAGCACGACTTTGTCCGTAGGCACCACAATCCCCAAACCAGCACCTCTGAATCTCACTAATTAACACATTAAATCTTGTGTGTTTAATCTATAAAAAGTGTAAAAATGTCGAGCAGCGGCTCCGCTGTAAGACTGGTGTAGATCATCTCTTCTGAGTCTAATATTTCCTGAAATGTCAAACTATTTATTTGAGTTAGAAGTTGGTGTCTGTCCACCAGAATTAAAATCACAAAGGCTTTTTTCGCTAGAGGGAAAATATGTAACTCATATAGACAAAGATGAGGCTGTAAAATGAATCGCAACACTTCCTCACAAAGCACATGCGACTCCTTAAATGCTCTGAATATCGCAGGCTTAACATTATAAGTGAATACCCAGGGGGGATTTTCTCTTTAATGTCTAGCCAAACCAATCCTCCTGCATCTTCCCAACCTGGCTGCTGTAATTCTCTCTATCATTCAACATTAGTATTCACAGGCTTGCTTTCCCTTTGAAATTTGCATAGATAATTCCAGCTATGTCTACAGTAACTGCACAGCTCAGTAACTTTATTTTGAGAGCCAGGTTCAGAGGCATGAACAGCCATGAGTGAGAGGCCTTGTGGGTATTGCAGTATGCAACTAGATGGGCCAATTCTTCCTGATCCACTGGACTGAGCCTTGCCAAAGCTAACCCCATAAGGCCCCCTCTGTGTCTTTCATGTCCCTGTGTTTGCTTCTGAGGCTGTGAGAGTATTCAGTGCGTCTGAGCATGTGTGTGTGCTTGTATGTGGGCTCTGTGTGTGCTCGCAGATGGGAAACGTTAGAGAATCCACATTTGTGCTTCACTCTGAAAAAGGTTTCAACCAATATAATATCATATCGCACCAACTGCAATATCAATACATAATCTCTCTCTTTCCTTCTCTTTGCTCTTTTATTCCATCTCTTGCTTCCTTTCCATATCTCTCCTTGTCCTTGTGGGTGATTAGAATTCATCCTAGTTGTCCGTATCCTCCCTCATTAATCACGCTCTGAGAGACTCGGCTGGATGTTGAATGCACA
>JAPZEA010000013.1:5744313-5755034 GCA_029783685.1 Heniochus monoceros | reverse complement strand
CAGCTCAAAAACCAGATACAGACTGTGTCAGTGTTGGCAAAGCAAACACAAATGCCTCTGTCATTTGAAGTAAAAACAGACAAGAGTAATAGGCCGGCTGATTGCCATCACACTTCCTCCCCAGTGAGGTCCAGGGCGAGCGTGAGGGGCCGTCGACCGGCCTCCTTATGCAACCAGACACGATCTGTCTGGCACCAACATATCAGCGCAGACTGATGTACAAATACAGAGAGCGATGAGGGAACAGGTTTGTCCAAAAAAAAAAAACAGAGGTGTTCATGAACCATGATCACATGTTTACGTGTCTGTTTGTACATCACACATGCATGTGTGAGATGAGACATGCCTGTGTATATATATGGGGTGGACAAAATAAAAGAAAAACAGCATTTAAATCTGACAGACCTGATAAGTAGTAAAGATGAAAAGTCATCATTTTGGGGATTAAGGCCTTTGTTTTTGCCCCCATCCTGTGGGACCTTCAGCATTTTATTTGATCTGTCTTATCATTTTTTCTGTTTATATCAAAATCTCCCAAATTTTTACATATTTTAATCCCTGGTATGTTTTTCTGTGTTACAATTTAAAATGAGTGGAAGTGCAGCCAAGCATTGTTTGCGACAGCACGTCAATAAAGGTGCATAAACATAATGAGCATCCAGTAAATAAGGGAAAACTTGTTCTTTCCCCAGACGAGCTAAATGGTTGTTTCAGACGCTAATATTTTGAGTCACAACAAAACTCTGTTTTCAGGTTCACAGGGATAAGATCAGCATACTTCCTTCTTATACTCAAACCAGCATTTTCCTTAAGATGATTATGAATGAACAAAGGTCTGCATTTATAAATAATTAAGACAGCTTTATTTGTGTTAATGCAGGGGTGGTTTGCACCTGAGGCTTAGTTATGGTTGTGGGTAATTTAACCTGATCCCATACAGCACTACTGAATATTTCCTTAAGAAACAATGAAAACTATTGTCAAAAACATGCTGAGTCTCATTCTCAGTTATGTGTCAAGGTCGTTCTTAAGATCCGTCCTTAGAAAGCAGATCTCATTATCTTAATATAGCACACAACACACAGCTTTAATCCAAAGCCTCGCTGCAAACACAGTCACAGTCGCTGGCTGTAGCTCCGTGAGGCTGCATGTTCGCTGACCGCTGACAGAAATGTCTGAGGCAGACAGGTTTAATAAGATTTCAATTTTCACCTCAGACTTTAAACCTAATTCTGTTGGTCAAACAGGACTTTGGATTGTATGAGTCCCCCGAAGACCTCTGACCAAGCCTCTGAGCAAGCATGTCAGGCTGAAACGTGTCCAGTTGCATGGTAAAAAAGACGATATCTCTGGTTGTGCTGCATCAACTTTGACCCTTTTGTAAAACTGTCCATTGTGAGTCCGACAATGTTACAGGAGTACAAAGCTGAGAGGGTGAAGCACAGTTTTCGGGTGATATGATTTCACGTGGATTAAAAGTTAATGACCAGCGTGCTGTTGTTCTCTGTCTCATGGTCTGAAACGTATAATCTTGAGGATTTTCATTTAAATAAACATCTGCTAAGTCGGTACCTTTTGCCAAATGAGGTCACACAATAGTGATTGAGCCTGTGCGGCCCACTGATGAAAGTATTGCAATATTTATATATTTGCAGCATTATGAACTGAGTGAGATTGAGTGGAAAAAATGCTAGATGAAGAGCTGCAGGCAACAGGCTGCAAACCCCCAACTTCTGATCAAGATAACCAGCTCCTTCAAGTTCCCATGCACCCTGTTGTCTGCAGATTCATGCTGTGTGCACCATGAAATATCACAGAAGGATGGAAAAAGGCTAATTATTGACTTCTTTATTAAAATGACAATAGTTTGTGTTGCTGACCCCAGAATTATGTGACCTTTAGTATTCAACCACATTTGCTGTTCCCACCAGGTGTTGCCACATCAGCCAGGACTGAAATCTTTGAGACTGCCACTTTAACACCGGAGCAAAATCTTTGAGGCATTGTTTCCAATTGCACAAAGCAGATTAGCATATTTAAACATTGCAGGGTTCAGCAGGAGCAACAATCAGTCATGATGAATAGTCCACAACAGTTGAGGTGGACTGCTGCCAGCAGGTTTTACCAAGGATCACCTCTGCCTTACAGAGGTCATTACAGAACAGCTTATTCCTTTCACCACAATGCTTCACCACAATGTTTCTTTTGCCATGTCATGCTAATGCTAATAGTAGCACACAGCAGCCACTACTACTGTACTACACCCAAATGAGTGACTTAAAGTGGTGTTAAGCAGGGACAGTAGGCTGCGAAGCCCCGTGAAGATAAGATATGGTGAAACATGATCGATCTATGTCAGGAAATGAGGTCATCGCAGCAGTACAAGTTCACTCTGCTGTGAGGAAACTAAAGTACACAAAGGCATAAAACAGGCAATAAAGAGAGAAAGCTAAAGGCTAAAAATAGGATCTTTTGTTTGGGGGTTATGAAAAGAGGAAAAAGAGGCATGGAAAGTGTATGAATTTCTTTACATTATCACTGATAAATCATATTTACTTGATCACTCATTAAGGATGGATTAACTTGTTTATATGTTAAAGTTTAAAATGATGGTCCACACTGCTTTTGCAACCTCTACAGATTTTCAAATAAATCCTTCTGGGTACAAATCATGAACTATCATGAATTTATATGATTTGTATGCTTTAAGATCATCGTACCAGCACCACCGTTATGTAAGTGTTGCCCATTTTAACATGGGGATTGGATCCAACCGAATGGATAATACATCATTTCACGTTATGAACATTATAACAGGGTTTCCAGGAATCTGATGGCCTGCAGTTATCAGTGTTCTCCCCTATTGTTCGTCTCTCCAAGCCATAATTCATCATCAGCAGTCCTTTAAAATTTCATGTTCCATATGGTCACCGCTCGGTCACTCTCAATACTCCACATGCCCTGCTATCACATCAAACCCCTTTTAGACTCTAATATAGAAAATGATGGTGTATTAAGACAATAAATCCCATAGTAGCACATTTCTGGAGATGAATAAAATAAAGTGAGTATTTTGTTGCAAAGCGGTTTTAAGGAACTGTGAATTTAATGTTTTCACTTCTAACAGATGGTCTTTCTGACAGATGGAAGGTCTCCCTCCTCACCTGAGGAAGACCATCTGTCCCAAACACTGTCAGCCATTTCCACATATAATAAAATAAGCTTGGAAGTTAGCAAGACAGCACTCCTCTCTTCTATTTAGTCTAGTCTTTAGAAACTGTGCACAAGCACACAGATTCACTTTTGTGGCTCTTGGCTCTTACAGGACTAAGAACACCAGTAAAGCAAAGGGAGATGGACAGCTGGGAGCCAGAAATAACGGGTGTGGGGGATTCAGCATACACACTGCATGTGCCAAGTCTCCCCTCCAATAACACTGTTGTACACCATCTAACTGGGAGGCTCAGAAACAAGGCCAGCTCCCTGCTGTGCTGGAGCCCGAGTGACTGATAGCACACAGGATGCACACAGTTCCCTCACTTCCATCCAGTTTGCAATATAAGATGTGAACATGGCGAGTAACAGGCTAGAGTGTGTCCATGCATTTTGTCAACTGGCACAGAGATTTCAGCATCTTTTCTTTTTAGCTTTTCGTCACCACCTGCCACCCGTTCGTCACCTGCTGAATGGGTGCAAACCAGCAAGACCAGCAAACAAAGACCTGAAATGGAAAAAGGATTGTCTCCCTGCTCTGTAAAACATCATGCAGGAATTCATTTAGCAGAATCAACTCATCTTTTAGCTTCAACACAATATGATTAGTACTTGAAGTGAAGTGAATGAGCTGTTCAGATTTCATTCAACTTCAATCAAATTAAATGAAGCACCTAGCATGTTAGCATACTTCCCAGCATACAATGTTTGGTAGTTTAAACTCAGATCAGAGAAAACATACATGATGTAACCTTGTCTTTACATGTTAAATACAGTCATGTGGTTTCCTACCATAATAATAATGCTAACCAAGATGAAGGCATTGATATCAGTACTTCAGTCCAATAAGCGGGGTTACCGAGAGCAGTTTAACAGTCGTTGATCCAACTTAGTATCTTGTGTTTATTGAGCTTGTTTTCTCAGGTTTCAGGTGGTTTTACATTTTCATATTGAATGAGATGAATTGACTGATTATTCCAGTTTAAGTTGTTCAATTTGTGACAATTTGATTTAATTTCTCAGTGCCTCTATGCTGTTTCAGCCTTTTGTTTTTGTCTGCGAAGTGCTTTGTAACATTGTTGAGAAAAGTGCTACACAAATCAAGGGTAATATCATTAAGTTCAGTTCAGTTAACTCACATTTTCAAGGCAGCAGGGAAACTTGGGGTTGTTGCTTTTCTTTTGTTTTTCCGAATTTGCCTCTCCAACAATTTTGATTTGTTCAAGCAAAACAAAGCAAACAAAAAAAAGGCTGAAATGGCCTTAATCCTTGATCATTTTCTGCTACATGCAACATACTTAAACAGATTTTACAGTGTTTGCTCACCACAAATGAGACGTGCAGAAAACGTATCTGTTGTTGGGAAATCTGTGGAAAAGGAAAATAGCGAGGCAAGAGAAAAGCCCTAAGCCACCGGGGCCGGCTTGTTGCTGGTGATGGTCAGCGAACCTCGAAGTGTTTATACAAAAGCTTCCTTGGTGATGGCGTGTGTTAAGCATCTGCTGAGACCTGAAATTCCCTCAGGGACAGACACTGAAAAGGACATGAATGGAATATCAATAGTCCACGGCTTGACCGTTTAGTTTTTTTTTTTTCTGCCAGAATCAAAAGAAATGCCAAGGATCACAGCTTAAATCCTGTCTGTTACACCCTCATTGAAATGCATATGAACCCTGCGAGTTCCCCTCTGGAGCCTTGTGCTCCGGCTCGGTTTTCTTTTGAAAGTCCGGTTCTCTGCCCCTCCGGCTCTGTGCCTCATTTTCCATGAGTGTGTCCTGTGAATAGCAAAGAGCTCCTTGTGCTCCTTTTGCAGCTGACCACGTCTTCCTTTTGACAATGACAAAACTTTGCAGAGGAGACGTGCTTTGCATGGTAACGCTGAGGAACATAATGTATTTGAGTCTATTCATAGAAGTCATTCTTCATCTCCTGCGTGTAGGATTTTGAATGTTTATGAGATGCTGATGACTACAGAGCAGCTGGGAGGATATACAGCACTTCTATTTAACATGCACTGTATGTGTAAGTGTGGTGTGTAAATGTGTATATGATGATTTATCCCCTCTTTACAAGCTGGAACAGTTGTACATACTCTGGCATACAGTATGGTGCAGTGTTTAACATAACACCTTCTGGTGGATTCGCTGCAGTGGACAAATATGGCAAATTTCCAGGTTTTTGAAAGCGAGGCTGCAGAAAGAACAAGGACAGTGCTGCATTCAGCCTGTGTTTCAAGGTCCTTGCATATCTCTGGTAAAGCTTTATTATCAAAAGTCATAGATGCATGAATAAAAAACAAATATTCGGGAACAGTGTCATGCTGTTTTAAAGCAAATATATAAATGGCACAGCAACTCAGTGACCCTGCAGTGTAGTTTCATGGCTCTGTGCAGTCTGTTAGCACCTTTTAATCCATTTGATCAGTGCCTGAAATCTAGTTTAAATAAAAATTGGGATTATGTGAAGTCTTACATAATGATAATCCCTGTATGGGAAACGGATTCAATCCAATCTGTGTCCTGGCGGAGTTCATTGGAATTTCATTTAACTGGCAGTGGGAGTCTCATGCATGCACCATCATCATTTACGCAATTAACCGGCTGTCTGCGAAAACATACACTGACAAGATGTGTAAAGAACCCTGCAACTTCATGTATTTCCTCCACATCTCCTCAAGTATACCCAAGAGAGACCAAAAGAAAACAAAACTCTCAACCTAAACATTCACCAGATCATTCTCATCATTCTTCCTCGGAGCCTCTTGCGATGTCATGTGTACTCACTGGCGGCATACGTGACGAATATGTGGTAAAATCTGGTCCTGAATGAATGAAGCTATTAAATAACACAGATTTGTACTTTGTCATTATTTGTGTCTGTAATGTAACCCGCTCAGATTACATAAAACAGTGTCCCCAATCCAGTTGCTCCTAATGAATCATCTGGACTCAGTTTGTGTATTTTTGGACCCCGTCTGTCTGAGAAAAGGACAGAAGAGGTCAGAGTCGTTTGCTGTTGTATGAGGGAGCTGCACTGTTATTACTCCCCCCCCCCTCCAAATGTTTTTTCATGCCACTCATCCATCACAATCCCTGCCTTCGGACCAAATGTGCTCTGTGTCTTATGTGTTTTGGGGTTTGCGTGCCTGTTTGTGTGTGTGTGTAAAATGACCTTTCCCACCAACGGCACAGGATGTACTTGTTTCTGTGTAATGACATAACTATTTTAAGTTAGTAATGACTCTGTCTGAAATGTTGCAGGTGAGTAAGCAAACTATAGTGTGCATACTTTGCATGAACATATTGCAAACATCATGAAGGAATCTTTGCATCAAATTACTGAGCAGCACAAGATGTTCTCATATCAACTGTTTTGTAACCTGATGAGGTGCAGTATACTGTAGCACCAAGCAGCCTTGTCTTCATGTATGCTTGAATGCATGCACTATATTATGTTATGCAGTTGCTGATAAGCAGTAGCACTAAATTGCTAAAGCATTTTATGGTTGAAAAAAATCTACATTTGGCTGCAGGTTTGGCAGCTGAGCAACCGACTCTTACTACTACTCCCCTCCCCAGTTTGTAAGACATTTGCTATATTTCAAACTAGAATTATTTCTCATTGCCGAGTCATGTCTAATGTTTGTCCTATTTACTAGAGTAGTGAACACCATTTCCATTGCATAAGAACCTCGTAGGATGACGATGATTGTTCCAGGTATTAGTCAGACCCTCAGGTGTTTGGAAACTGAGTTATGGCTTGTGGAAAACTTTCAATTTTTATTGCAAAATGCATGAAAATATAAATGAATGGTCTTAATTTGCTTTTTCTTTGGCTAATGATCATGACATACGCGGGATAATGCCCAGCAAGGCGTCCATTATCAGGAAATGTGGAGGTGATATTAGTAATCATCCTTAAAGCTGCTGCACTTATAATAAATGCAATAATCTCATATTAACGATGGACCAAACAACTGTGTGTAATGTGAAAAGGGGTGCATGCAGTGATGAACCCACAGAGAATTATCACCTCACTCTCTTCAGCTGTAGGGGGCGCTGTAGCCTCCCTCAGCTCATTGTTTTGGTGTTCTGGCCTGCAGCTTTTCTCCTGCACTCATCAACCTCATTTCCAGCAGACAGCTGCACATTACCTGCCCAACACCAAATAACAGACAAATTTAGCAACTAGCCAGTGAACATAGTGGAGCATTTAGCAGCTGAGGAGCCAGATATTTCCTTCAGCACCCAGAGCTTAAAGGAGAGTGAATATTGGATTTGCATTTGCCAGGTGGCTGAAAATATGACTCCCCATTAATGATAAGGTCGCTCTTTGTCTGCTGGAGGTGTGAATAGGCACCTGTCTGCTAACATGTTCACCATATCAGCTTACTGAGGACTAACTACTTCCAGGCCATACAAAAATATCCAAATCAAGAGATAATAATTTGTTTAGTTAGATATTCTGGTCAGCATTTAAATGTCTTTTGATTAGGCATGAATGGAGGCACAACAGTGACGCTTTTTATCAAGAACCTTCATAAGAAAGCTTGCAGCTGTTATTTCCCTCTGGCTCTGGTCAAACCCTGATTACTGTGGCTGCGAGGCTCACTCACAGAAACCCATAACTGAAGATTTATTCACGTTTGTCGATTTCAGGGAGATGTGCGAAGTAAATAATGCAGATCCGCCTTCCTCTGATGGATTATGAGATGTATTGCAAATGTCAAATCATGAGAGCAGCTGGCGTGGGAACAACAGACACAACAAACAATTCAGGCTATAAATAATTCTCTCGTGTAATTTTATGTTTAGGATTATAAAAGCATCATAAACCTTTTAATGGCAGGCATTATATTAATATTGTTCTCATCCAGTGGTGTAACTTCCCACTAGCTGACAAACTGATAGCCTGTAGAAATAAAAGAGCAAATAACAGCTTCAGCAACATCAGTTATGACTGATATTGAAGCTGTTCAGTGGAGGGAGTGAAGGTGTGAATTTAATTTTAGACTTCACTGTTTTCCAAAAGCTTTCATGATACCTTATTGCAGACAGTCACATTTTGCTTTCATGCATTTTCATTTGTTTTGTTTTTCATTCCTAACTGACTGAAGATCTGCAAAATGGCCAGGCAGCCGCTCTGCACGTGGCTCGTGCTTTCTTTCTAATTAGAATTACCTCCAATGGTTCATTAAAAAGAAGATTTTTATCTGTCCTTCATTTGAAACATCACATATGGAGAATGAAAATTGGCAAAATGATGAAAAGATGGTGCAAACAAGGGTGTAACATGAAAATCTGGGCCCATGTGCATATGCAGGCAGACTGGACACCCTTCTAAATCCATGGAAACCACAATACAGATGCCCACATTGGTTTAATAGTTATTACGTGTCCTCCCCTGATTCGTCATGGCCCTCTCACGTGACCTTCTTCAGGAAGAAATTAAACGACATCATGCATCTGTGAGCCTTGACCACCAGCAGCTAATTCAACGTGGATCACAAACTACAGGCGTTACTGAACTTGGTGTCTATGCTAGCAGCTGTTGTGCAGCTAAATGCTGCATTTTATCATGCTACTACTGCCAACATGTGCAGGAGGCAAACGCCAAACACCAGCACACACACACACAGACTTACACACAAAGTGAAAGCAGGTTATTAAGCGCTCGGTGTACACGGGGAAACAACAGGCACAAAAAGGCAGGAATTAGTTGGCACGGCATTTTCCAAACACTATCAGCCTCTTATAACATGACCCACATCGTTCTCTCATTAAGAAACAAGAGCTTCAGAGAGCAGATGATGGGATTCACTAAACAGATTCTCCTCTTCTTCCTCCCGGGAATAAAACTGATCAGAAAGTCAAACACTGCATACATGAAGTAAGTTGATTCTAAGAAAAAATGCAGTTATTCCTTCATACAAAAGAGGACTAATCAGTTGGTCCCTGCTGACCAACAGCTCAAAAAGCAGCATCCCAGCCGGGAAATATAATTCTTATTTTTCTTTTATAAAAACGACTAACTGTAGCATCAGTCTCTGTATTCTGTAAGTTAAACCACATCGAATCAAGTTGGCTGGTTCAGATATTGAAGTCCAGCTGAAACTTCAGGAACATCTAGCTTCTGTTTCACGGCGTATTCTCCAAACATGGAGAATTAGTGATCCAGAGTTGAACACTAGCCTATATTCAATCGTGGAGAACTCTTCGCCTCCTTCAACACTTTTATCACCCGTTACCGGAGCAGGCAGATGCACCCGTCATCCGTCCCACCGAACAGGAACACACTGAGACGCACCATGCTGTTGCTAACGAAGCTAACAAATCTTAGCTCTGTCACTAAAATCGACTGATGGCTGGATGTCACGATATCATTGGTTGGTTCATGCTTACGTATGCAAAATTGCAATTCCTCAATAAACTCTTCTGGTTCAGCGTTATCCTTACACTCCAAAAGCAGCTACTTATCAACTATTAATGAAGTCTTAGGAGGCTAAGGAGAAAAAACATGTGTGCCAAAAGGAAAATTGCCAAAGATTGTGACAAGAGGAAGAGCGCCACTCCTAACATTTTCTGCTGAATGAAAATTTGCCAAAGATTGGACGGCGAGAGGCAGAGCACCACTCCTAGCATTTTCTGCTTACGAGACAAAATGTAGCAGACCATTCAACCTCATTTAAAAGGACAATGACAATATTAATCTAGGTTTAAACCACCCTGGTTACAATAAGAATGAATAATAACGGGGCACCACCCCGAGATCAGGGACCAATAACCAAACTATGGATGGAGTCTCACAAAAGGGCTGTTCACTTAAAATGTCAATGTTTAAAATACGATTTTAGATTTATCAGGTGAACAGTGAAGGGTTGCATCCGAGCACTGGCCCCCTGCTAACAGACCTGGCATGCGAACTCAGCTCAGGGGTCATGATAAAGTGCAGCTTACTTGCTTTACCGCAGCGACAACTAAGACAAAGTGCAACTGGTGTGTCCGGTGACATTTCTTTGAGCTCAGATGATGACTAGGCTGTTGTGTCGGTTTGTTGGCAGTTTGACGGCAGGCTGATCCTCATAGGCACTGGAAGAAACAGCAAGAGTCAACTCAGTTGAAAGAGAGGTGTAGATTTATCCTTTTCTTTCTTGAAGAAAAGAGGTAATCCATGTCTTCCTTCTGCAGGAAAACTGAGATCAACGGTTACATGTACAGCTATCCCTTCTGGGATCCAAACGTATCAGTGAACAGAAACAGTCTAGGACTGTTGCGTAGGCTACTTAAAGTAGAAACGTTTCACTAGGAATGATACACCTCCTACAGCAACTTGACATCGCAGTGCAAAGGCGAGGTAGATCGGGACACATTGATTCTAACATCCTTGGCGCTGTCATGGCCAAGTACTGGTGGATCTCATCCAATGGGAAAACAGGATTTGCATTCAAACCAAATTTTGCACGGGGGCCACTGAATACAATCCATGCAACGTGGAGGTAACAGCATTTT
>JAPZEA010000013.1:5395048-5409165 GCA_029783685.1 Heniochus monoceros | reverse complement strand
CTGTGTTATCAATCCAGATACTGAAGGTTCAGTGGCCTCCTATCATGTTCCTAAGAACATCAACTCAAGAACAGCTATTAAGCTGCAAAAAAACCACTGACAGTCTTCCAAAAACATAACAAGCACCAAAACAAACACACACAAAAAGGAAGAAACAAACATCTGAGGCAACATAATTATCTGCCGGTTGCAGATGTGCAGCGATTTCCCCTGTGGGATTGTTAATGTTAATCGGATTAGCCGAGGCATTATTACGTTCCCTCAGGCTGTGGACAAGACGCAGGCATGTGGATATTTTTGCTCGCTAGGTTTGAGTCAGTCGAGGGACACGGAGGACCCCGTGGGAGAAAGGGTGGCCCACATCCTCATCTGCTCACAGACGCCGGGCGACGGAAACACAGAAACTTCTGAATCAAACAAAGCTTGCTCCAGTTGACTCAGCTTTGCAAAGGGAAAGTGGCACAGAGCAAATAATGAACAAACGAGTGCTCGGTTGTTAATATTAAATGCAGACAGGGTGTTTCATGCTGAACTTTCCTCTAGGGAGGATGGAAAAGCCTCTGAAACTATATTGCCGACTATCCACGGGCACCAAAACTCACCAGTGAGGTTAAACAAAATCTGAATAACAAAGCCTCAAACAGAGAGGAAAGGCAAAGCAACCAATGAAGAAATAGCAGCGCCGAGCAACTTGCTGACGCACATTTAGGTCCACAGGGATTGAAGAGGGCAGCAGGAAAACGAGTAAAAATGCATCGAGGGAGAGCCCAACTCATGACTCCCTTTAAGATAAACTACAAAATAGCAGCTGGATCTCCATCACATGCCGGTTCAAGGCGAGTGTTGTTTGTGATGAGACAGATGGGGAGGTGTTATCAGCAGCATCGTTCCCTCCAGGGTCGACCACAACTGATCCGAATGAGCCGTCATGAAAAGTTTTTAACACGTTTAGCAGTTTAAGTGTCCCTTTTAACCTACTGATCATTTTCACTAGTCAAAAACCACAATAGGAAAGTTTTAGATTTAGTTGCTCACATCTGAATGCACCAGTAAAGTTGGTTTTTACACAAAGTTTTGTAAGTTGTCATCACACGAAATCCTCTTTCCTTGCAAGTGGGATGTTGCTGAATGCTGTGAGCAGGCATTCTACCTTTACTCTACAATATTACCTTTGACATGCTCACACTTGGACACAAAAGGGAATTCCAGGCATGCTTAAATAAAAAAAAATGCTTCCTTTAATTCTGTTCTCTCTGGAACCACGAGCACATCAACATAACTTGAATACATTTTGCAGGCTACTGAATAACACATGATCCCTCCGGCGTCTTACCGAAAAGACCCCAAAGCTGCCCCAAAGTGCCTGTGTGAGCTTTACTCGCTGTAACTGTTAATTAACCTACTGAACATATATCAGATTATGAGCGCACAAAATAATAATAACCCCAAACAATAATAATAATACTTAACAATGGAAATAATACATGAAAATGGGGGTGTCATCCCCATCAGCCTCAGCTGTACTTTGTTTAGTGCTAATTAGCATGCTAACATGACACACCATGATGGTGAACAGGGTGAAGATCATACCTGCTAAATATTAGCATGTTAGCACTACGTCACTGTGAACATGTACAGCAGCTATACAAGTGTTAGCATTTAGCTCAAAGCTAAACCGTGGCTAAAAGGAACTTCACAGAGCTGCTAGCATGACTCTCAATCTTCTTTTCGCTAATCCTAAATGAGAAACTGATTTACTGCTAACAATCAGATGTCAACATCTGTCTCAATTTCGCGTAAAGTTAAATTTCAGTTGGGGTTGGGAACCTCTTGTTTTAATACTCATGGCATCCAGGGGATTTCTTTGTAGATTTCTGTTTGATTTCTGGTTATTTCCTCAGGACAAAAGAATATCATACTTGGACACACGTGAAATGAGAATTATGGGACCAGAAAAGGTTGACAAATCATGTTACACCCATAGCAAAGACACACTGTCACCTTTGACAAACTGCAGCCACCTCTGTGCCAGGATGTGGTGCCAGCTTGGTTTGACTGGTTTATTCAAGCTCTGGCACGTGAAAAAAATGCCAGATATGATTGGTTCCCATGCAGCTTAAAAACCACCCACTGTAGTTTGAGATGGGTTTTAATTTTTGCCCATGAAGGAGAAAATATTACAGAACATGATGAGGCTCAAATTCTGGCTCCAGTACTCACTGCAACACAAAACTAACAATCCACTCCCTCCAGACTCTCCTCTCTCCAGTTCATCTGATCTGAGGTATATTCCCATCCCTCTTATAATGCCAATACTCATATTTTAGGGGAAAAAAAGCGTAGTCACTGTCCTCGAACGCTGATAGTTTAACGCTGAGCAGACATTCATTACACAAGCCGGGCACTTTCCATCAGTGGGATTTCTAGGAGGAGACTGGCCCTGAACCTCTGACGGGTTTCTCTTAACGCCAGTGTGCATAAAGAGTAAGATCAGATTCTGCCCTCCTTTCCTTTTGAAACCTGCCATTAATAATCAATGCTAAGTGCTGGGAATCTTAGATTCAGCGCTGTGGGACAGGAAAGGGATCAGGTGTTATTCTCAAATGTGTGTGCGTACGTGCATGTTAGCATGCACGTGAAGGGATTGAGAGGATCAGGGCGCTGTATATCTATCTAATGGACATCAATATCGAGGAGACAATTATCAACACACTTACTACTCTTCAGCCTGCCTCCTGCCGCTTGTCTTGTCTCAGTTACAGGATGAGTAACTGCTTCTGGAAATGCTGAGTGAGGTCTGCCGACATCTCGCAGCCCTCTTTTCTCCAAACATTTCACATTTGCTGATTATTCTACAATTCAACACTATCAGATCAGTGTTACAGATTTCAGAGCTGCTGCTGAGGACTTTTTTTTTGGAATTATCCAGGGCTTTATTTTGGTTTCATGTAGGCAGGTGAACACGTCCCAGCTGGATGTCTGCCCCGATCATTATGTTCATCTGCTGACCTGGTCTCCAGCCGGCCAAGACACCTGACTTAACACAACCCAGTCTCGCCAAGTGGAAACTACAAAACATAACAGTGTGTTCCACAGATGCACGCCTGAGAAGAATAACATTAAGCTCCCATAAGCAGATGAAACTTTTTTTAAGATGTGAAAGTGCACAATGGGGCAGCACGGTGGTGACTTGATTGGCAAGCAATGAAGTCATCCAAAACCATTACAGGAATAGTTAAAACATTTTTTGCTGAGACTCTGGACAGTAATTATGTTGCTGGTGCTAGCAGCTGGTTAGCTTGGCTTGACATAAAGACTGGGAAAAGGAGGAAACAGCTAGTCTGACTGATGTTTTTTAAAATGTACAAGTATTACAAGCTGTTCTATTTATTATCCCAGACCAGTTGCCAGGAAGATACTGGCCTGGGCCAAAGAGAAAGATTAGATATAGCATGTTAAATATGGAGTTTTAGAGGTGCTGGTAGGTAGATATATTAAACTTTGGACAGTCTTCGTGCTAAGCTAAGCTAGCTGGCTGTAGCTTTACAGCCTGTAAACCATACAGATATGAGAGTGGTGTTGAGCTTCTCATCTTTGTTTTCCTTGATTTGATTTGGGGCAAGTGCTAATTGCAAATGTGGTTGATTGAGCTTGGAATATATTATACAGGTATAATAATATTCAATGGAATATTATTGTGCATTAGTGAATCAGTTAAGTAAAACATCTAAATTGGTCCCTGTCAGTATTTAAATATATTAGAGAAGTTTTTAAAAACTACTAACAGGGGGTCATTGAGTGTTTACACATTACTTCTTGGCAAAATTTATTAGGTACTCATAGCTAATACTAATACAGCTAATATAACAGCCCTGCGATGAATCATATATTCATGAGTGTTATGACTGTAGACATTTTCAATACATAAAGGCCTCTCTGTTATAGTGGCTGCACAATTGAATCAATAACTATTAAAGTTCACTCCATTTGATTGGAAGTTCTACAAACTGTTGAGATATTGACCTGACAGTAGTTGTTATAGCACATATTAGGGCCTTCGTTAATGCTCTCATCAAGACCTACTTGCAGGACAATGACTAAGCAGTGTTTTGTTTTTGGACAATGACAGGACATGATGGCTGTTGAGGGGAACATCAGCTGTCGTTGGGGGTAAAGGGAAGCCTCTCTGACGAAAGAAAAAAGTAGTTTCCACAAAGATGTAGTTTCTTCACTCAGGTATTGAAGACAAGACTGTCAGAATAAAGCGCAGACACACACCATATATAGTCTATAGTATGGAGACGTCCATGCGTGATCCATGTGTGGTTCATCTATCTGTCAGGATATTTGACAATGATCGCTGGTAAAATGTGGAGTGATGGGAGTCTAAGAGAACAAACATAACAAACGCCAGATTCACACGCTCACCCACTTGCTCATTCAATCAACACTCAGTCACTTAATTTGCAGTTATATTTCATTCCTAATCGTCTCTCGTTTCAGCACCCACCAGCTGGCTCCACACAGAGATTCAGTGGGTTGGTTACCCGCTCGAGTTCGTCCCCGATGATACGACGGTTACGCAAACCAGCCAGCTGTGGTGCGAGCAGCAGCTTTCCAGGGAGCTGCTGTGATGGTGGTTACCTCTGTGCTCAGCTGGTCCTCACTGAAGCAGATTTCTACTTTTGTTTTAACTTCTCTGTCCATTCTGTTCACTCTGAAAAGAGGATGTTCTCTCCTTATTGTGAACTTTATACTGTAGAAACACTGAGGAGACAGAGGAGGGCAGCAGCTTGTTGCACCAGCTGAATGGAGGACTATTGTCCTGTTTCATACTCAGGTAAAGAAGAACAGAAAGGATAACAACATCCACAAGGGTTTAAAACATCAAACACATTCTGGTAAACCCAACATTTGATCATGAGTAGCTATGGAGCTATGAGGACACAGGTGATGCACTACACATTCCCACAAATGGTTTTACACAACTGCCCCAAGAAAGGCAGCGATGCACCAGCAAAGGCAGGAAAGAGGAAGACTGCTGATAAGTAAACATGAACATAAACAATGCAGGTTTTAGCATTTTTGCAAATAAATGGCTTTACACCACAAACGCCTTTGTGGAGTGACTGTCCGAAAGTATGCATCATTACAACCTATTGCCGCCTGATTGAAAAGTTTACCGCATAAACATAAACACGGCTAGTGCTAGTACCAAACTTTAATGTCATGAAAACACAAACTCTGGCACTCTGCAGTCCCTAAAGGCTTCATGAGAGAATGGTAACACACCCACAACCACAATATGACACCCAACTGGATGCACCATGGAGCATACACAAATAATTTTGTGCTAGACCGCTTTAGATAATTAGCTCTCGCTGTAGGGCAAACAGGAGATATTCAACAAATATCACTAAAAAAACTAAAAGAAAGTGGGTGGATTCTTTCATTAGACTAATGCAGTTAAAAAAAAGAGCACCAAAAACCAACAGTGTGTAATTAACTTGTAAAGTGTAGACAATAAAAATGCAAATGTGTGTGTGCAGGGGGGGTCGATGCAGAGGGTGAAAGCCTCAGGGATTGATCCCCTTTGCTGTGAAGGTCAGGGCCCCACAGGGTATCGATCACATAGGTTGTTAGACCTCTCCCTCATTGCCTTGAAATTAGTTTACTGCATGCAGTAGAAAGTAAAAATACCAAACTGTAGATGTTATTTGTCTTAACATAAAGAAGTACATAAACTGGACTTGATGTTTTTTTGGAATAAATGGAGGGGTCGGGTTGAAGCCACAAAATTGGGTGTTCAGTTGCTCTTCAAGTGTTTTACTTATACCTGCATTGACTGATTTGATTTCTGGCCACTTGGGGGCAGTAAAACAAGTTGTAAACACAACATTGACATATTACGACCTTATAAAGTTGACATGGCTAAGGTGTTTGCATAAAAAATAGCTTTTTTACACCTCCAGCAGACACAGAGCCATGTTAGCATTCATTTTGATTTGAGTTGAGACTTTTACTTTGAAAGCTGGGAAGGAAAATAAAGGTAAACCATCGGGGCTTTTTTATTGAAATCTACTGCAGCTGGAAATTAGGTTGATGAGAGTGACAAGTGTGAACTAAAACTGCGACAGTGCAGGCCGTAAAAGCAAAACAATCAGCTGAAAGGTGCTAAAATGCTCCGCAGAGCTGAGGGGAACTGCAGAGTCAGTAGATAATTCTCTATCAATACCTTCCACACAAACATTTTGATCAATCGTTAATATAAAACATATTGATTAACGCAGCTTTAAAGAGAAATATGCAAGAAAACATCCAGTACCATCTAAACATTTGTTTGACTAAAAGACGTGAGTCATGTTTGGCATCACAGCTGCCATCAAAATAAAAACAAACCACCACCAACAACAAAAGTCATCCTTCAGATTCCCTCCTCAGTAAGATCCATACTGTACCAACAGATTAAGACCAAAGCTGATACGTATGAGTCAGCAAATTAAGGCCCTTAATTTCCGTCTCACAGATAAAAATCAGAGAAGGATGAAAAGCAAATTATTGAAGCAATAATTTGTGCCATGTTAGCGGCACGGCTGGATGAGCAAATTTTCATTTAATGTCATGCATTAATGAACATAAAACAAATAACCAACAAGCATTAGAGCATAAGAATAAAGCATGAAACATACTCTGACACTTTGAATATGAATTTTACACAAAAAGCCTGAGCTGTCCATGAAAAGTAGATTGGATTAAGAGAGAGCGAGGGGATGAGAAGCATATTAAAAGGTAACATGAAGGGTGACACATAATGTGGAATACACATTTTAAATACTTTGTGTATCATTTTTCTACAAAAATACTGAATGCCAAGTTGACATTTCAAACACTGATGAGGTTATTCACTGGAGTTCAGTGTTTCTGAGCGCTTCTCATCCACGATATCTTAAAAGTTGAGATTGAACATTCACTCTTAACCTTACAAACAGCAGATGAAGCTCATGTGATATGATCAAACGCTACAATTTAGCTACTAAACGGACCTCGAGGTGAGAGTGTGCTGCCAGCTTCTGTTTCTAAGATAAAGAATGAACTTTGAAGCTCAAATTTTAAGACACTGTTCATAAAAACAAGAGAAATTTGAAAAAGTACAGTCCATGAAAAATGGATAAACTCCATCTGCTGATGAAGATCATGTGATAAGAGTGAAAGCTCCAGAACAGCTTCTATGCGGACCTCTAGCTGAGTATGTATTTAAGACTAGACACTAGATTTGGAACAAACTATACAAGTAACTACAATTTTGGTATTCTCAATATCAACCACAACATAAAAACTTGAGTATTTAAATAAAAACACTCAACGTCCCCCTGACACATACTTGTATTTGACACATACTTGTAACTGTTGCATTTTGTCAGCCAAAAACCTTCAGTTCTTTAAAAACTACATCTTTTAATCTGGTGCTGTCAGTCACTTTCTCAGGATACAGGTACTTTTTTAAATCACGGACGTCTCGCTCCACAAGTCTTCACTAATTTTTCCTGTCACAATCTCAAAAACTCAAGAGTCTCTTCCATCCGCGGATCGACATCACACCATAGCGCTGATCAGGGACGTGCACATGATTATAGAGGGGCAGGGGCTCAAAGTCAGAAAAGGGCAGCATGTGCCTTTACACAATATGGAAATTAATGTACAATTAAAAAATAAAGTACTAATAGAAAGCTTACTACTTAGCTGTGTGTCCTGTGTAGGTGCATTATGTGTATTTTGTACACAATTCCGTCCCGTACGATCTGCTCTGTGCTAAATTGATGCTCCGTGCTCCGACGTCCGGCAAAAATAGAAGCTGACACATTGACTAAAATAGAGCGTTTTTCTGAAATATTACCCATATTTAAGCACGTTGAATAAGTGGACGGCGACTAGTTAGACCATAACTCACAGGTTCAAGTTGCTCCACTGTCACGTCTCCTCAGTTATCCATGGAGCAGCTGCTTCTCTCTCTCTCTCTCTCTCTCTCTCTCTCTCTCTCTCTCTCTCTGAGTGTTCCAGGTTCATCTTCTACTGCATTGTCTGCATTTCATCTGGACATGAAATAGCACCTGAGACAGTGAAAATGTCAGTTAGTTTTCCTGTGTCAAACTTGTCTACAGATGAATTAATTAAAAAGATAACTGAAGCTGGAATACAAGTTAATGTGAAGCGGCAGGGAAAGTCAGGGGGAAGTGTTCTGCTACTGTTAGCTAGCGAACTTGGCTATAGGCCACTTTAGCTTAAAGTTAGCTTGTAGCTAGCAGCGCCTTGTGGCAGCTTAGTTATTTCAGACTCATGGTCTTTTAAGTAACTGTTAAACTTTGTGACTGGATGGTTTTTATTTCAGAGTGATTTTCTGAATTCAATTAATGAACAGTTTAGCTGAGTGAAATTCTTGCACTTGTCATCATCATTACTCCTCATTTCCTCCTCATCTCAGCCTCCAATGCTAACCTTAAATGAACATCCAGATGGCTTGTTCCTGGTGGCTTGCTACCATTTCTGTAATGTAACTAAACTACTAAACTAAACTAACTAAATTACATTTTGGCTCTGTAGTCTGTACATTTTGGCTTTTTGTGTACCACAGAATTACCTTGAAAAGTTGTTAACAAGCTAACTAGTTTGGTATGTGTTAGCTTTGCTTGGGGATTTCTGATCCAAAATTGGAGACACTTGGACTGTTTAGCTCATGGTTTAACAGCTAGCTCAGCAGCAGTCATAGAGTTCAGCTAACCTGCGCCATTTTCCCACGGCTTTTGTCTTCTGTTCTACACAGTTGGTCACATGCTAATGGGTAAGTTTCTGTGTTTTTTACATAGATTGGCCAAAACCTGTTGGAATTTTGCACACTTGTGCGCGTCTTTGTGTATTGTATCCCAGAAAACGGTGGACTGTGGACTCACTGAGGCCACGGTTGGATGCCTGATCGTTCCTTCAAAAAGCAGATAAAATTGTAAGTTGGTTCATCAGTTCAAGGAGGGTGAGACCATTGTTACATTCGAGCCCGTACCACATCACATGCATCACATGCGAGCATCATTGCTCAGTTTAATACAGAACATCAGCTTTACTATCAGAGTCTTATACCAATTTAACAGAGATAAATCTGCTCTCTTTTTGAAAACACAGCCTCAAAGCTGCGTTCAAAAACAGCAATGACTGCCGACAGGAGAAATAGTGCTGCAAACCCGTTTAAAGTGCAAATATGCTGCATTCAAATTTCCTTGTAAAATCAACGTTCCACGTTTATGAACGAACAAAATGAATGTTCGACAGAAATCACAGCTTGAAAAAAAAACAGGTGTTACATTAAAATAACCTCCCTACCGGTTGGCATTTTTGTCAAACGTCAAAACGTTAAGCATTGGTGTTGTGACTGTCGAAAAAACGGTATCTGAAGGATGACTGGAAGGCATCACAGTTGTGTTCGGTGTCGCTGCTGCTCTTGAACGCAGCTCGTCAGCTTTTTTCCCACACAAACTGTTCTCGGGCCAAACGGAGAACAGCAGATAGCAGAGAACAGCCCGGAGCTGAAAGCAAGGTAAGACTTTTACGATATTTCACCGGTAACTGGTAAAATGAACTGTGAGGCTGTCCTTTCCAGGTTAGTGTAGGCAGCAGAGAGCTGCTTCAGAAGAGTTTAAAACCTATCTTACTAGTCAGTGCTTAATGTTAGCATGTACACACTGATGCCATTCTGTTTTTCAGGTGTGACAGAACGTAATATGATAATAGCCCTCACAGGGAGCCGTCTACCTACTGACGTTAAGAACATCTCACCAAAGCCACCATAAACCTGGAGGACTTAATGAATTTAACCACTGTGGGAACGTTAACACGGAAACACACGTGTTTAACAAGGTGTTTCATGTAAGCTGCGTTTTGTAACAGTGTGTGACTTCACAGCGTAACTCGAGATTGATTGACAGCTGTTTGCACCAATAAGAGGGAGGGACCCTTCCCCTGTGAGAAAAATATAAAGGCCCAGAGTCCACGTATCGTATCGAAAGTAAAAGTACTCATTGTGCAGTAAAATGCTCCCTGTGATGCATTAATGTGTATGTTGCATTTTACTGTTGCAGATGTTTAAGGTTGAGCTCCTTTTAACTGTATACTGTCGGGTAGTTTAATCTACACCAATGCATCATATTCTATAAGATCATATGTTTGTAGCATCGCTGTCCTGTGGGAACCTCGTATCTCTAAACAGTTAACTTTTCATGAGCTCAGAGAAACGGCCTGTTTTCAGCTTTGTGATGATGCATTTTCCAGCGAATCCAAGAGGGTTTTAAACAGTTTATTTATTTTAAGAAGTTGGAGAACTTTCTCAACCCATAAAGGAAATACTTCATCCTTTAGTTTGTTCAAAGTCACCAAATTTAGAGATGCATGGTTTTCATTGGACAGAAAGGGTGTGAAAAGTTGTAATCTGAAAAGTAACTAGTAACTAAAGATGTCAGACAAAGGTAGCAGAGAAAAAGTACAATACTTGCCTCATGGATTAGTGAAGAGGAATAGAAGTATAAAGTTGCATAAAACGGAAATACTCAAGTAAAGTACACGTACTCTGAAAATACAGTACTTGAGTAAATGTACGTAGTTCAATTCCACCACAAGAAGAGTGTAAACCTCCACCAAAGCTGTTAATTCCCAGCTCTCTTCATAGCATCCTCTGCAACAGTATGTTTGTTTATTGTATGGCTCTGAGGTTATAATCTAGGTTAGGGACGTGTAATTCATATTTTGAGCAGCCATCTTCACTGACTTTCTGATGTGTTTGCTCCGTCAGTCAAGCAGCTTTGGTAAACAATGTGCAGGAAAAAAAGGTTATGCTGCAGCTATCAGCACCCCATAACACCCGAAAAAAGGACTACAAAAAAGTATGTGTGTTTGAGGTTTCCCGCTGCTGCGTGCACTGATTCAAATGCCACTCATCACAAAATGTGGAACCGCATGAAAAAAAAACAGAAAAAGAAAAAAAAAAAAAACAAGGAAGCTTTTACTCCACACAAAAGCAACACTACCTTGTTTGCAATGATGGATTACAGCACCGGCTTAACAGGCATGTCCATAATGGATATTTGATGGAGTTTCAAAGTGAATGGGTACAGTTGAGAGCAATGTAATACTGCACTATATTCTTAAAACTTGTTATGTATTGAGAACAGCCACTGAAATGGTGAGGAAATGACTGTAATGAGCAGAGCTCCCGCTTCTACTGAAATGTTCCTTTCTTGCCTCTTCACCTGAGGATAGAACAACACAGCTACGAGAGTGAGCGACATACACCTCTCAACTGTCACCAAAAAGCATGTAAGCAAAGAAGCAGAAATCTACTCTGCAGGTTTGCTGTATTTAGACTTGTGAAAATTTCTCTGAGTGCCTTTTATCCTAGCAGGTGGTATGCATATTAGACATTTAGCTGTGATAAGAAAAAAACAGACATACACACTTGCAAAAATGAGCCCATACGCACACACACAAATACATATCCAATATAATAATGACCAGCAGGACTCTACAGGAGTCTCAGCAGGACTGGGACAGCACAGAGGGATGAAGGGGAGGAACAATGAGGCAGATTTCTCGGCAGGAGAAACAGGAGGAGACGCAATGGAATGGAATGGAATGGACAATCTGCCAGAAAGACAGAAATGAAAGAGGTAAGAAAGAGAAAAAGAGATAGAAAATGATAGATGATGTTAGAATGTCACCTCCGTCGTTGTCTGTTCCATCACTGCAGTCAGTTTCCATGACAACGCTGCATCCAGGCCCACTCCATCCAGTCTGGCAGACGCAGCGCCAGCCGCTCTGCTCCAGGGTACAGCGCCCGTGCCCACTGCACAACCCTGGGCAGCCGTCTGAAAAGGTGTGTCCCACGTGCACGCACGCACACACACGCACGCACACACACACAGTGTTGGCATTTGTGGGCATGCTGGAGAACCACAACATGAAGTTTAAATCCTAAATACAGACAAATTACCTTTCACAACAACGTCCAAGTCGTGAGTAACTGTGGGGAGGAAAAAGTGAGAATTGTGTAAGAGAAAGAAATTGTAAATGGAAATTATCCCAACAACAGCGACACCTTTTTTATCATATTAATCATACTAATCAAAATATCACAGGCAATAATTAAACACTCCCACATGCGCACACGCAGCTCACCAATGTTACAGTGCTCTCCCTCCCAGCCGGGCTGACAGATGCAGGTCCCGTCGTGGCACTGGCCGTGTTCTTCGCAGCGAGGATGGCACGCTCTCTGGTCGCACGCAGCGCCAATCCAACCCTCCTCGCACTGACACTGGCCCTCTGAGCAAACACCGTGGCTGCCACATGGCACCGGGCATAGCTCTGCCGAACAGGTGGGCGAGGACACGCATGAGAAAAAAATCGTGTAAGTGTGAGAGGAAGAGAGAATGAGAGGCAGGGGAACCAATGGAGAAATTGAGCATTGGAAGAAAAGGTGAAAGAGGCACGGGGGACAGGGAGTGAAGAGAAAAGGTAAAAGGTAAAAAAAATAAAAAATCAGAGGTGGGGTGAGCCATCGGATATAGGTGAGGGGAAAAAAACACAAGCGATAGAAGAGGATAACCTCAGAGACTAAAAAGTCTACTTTCTCACAATACACAGTCTTCCCACCTCTAATAGCTGAGCTCCCTGAAGGAGGGGAAGAGTGAATAGACTCATAATAACAGCCAAATGATTCGCATTTGCACCGCATATTTAAACTACAGGGACTCCAATTCAGCTCTATTATTCTTTTCTGACATTTTGATCAGATTTTGTGGGTATGTTAATACCCTTTCTTTTTCTTCATCTCTCCATCTTTGTCTCTGTCAGTCTTCTCTTTTCAGCATCCCTTTCCATCCCTCTCTTTTGCAACATCCCTTTAAAATTCTTCCCTACTCTTTCTGTCTATTTCCTTTCTCTGCACTCCTCACCATCTAACACACATACACTCTCTCTCTCTCTCTCTCTCTCTCTCTCTCTCTCTCTCTCTCTCTCTCTCTCTCTCTCTCTGCAGAAGCAAAGCCTCATCCATCAGTAAAGAGAGCAAAGTGCTGGAGGCACACAAAGACTACTTATCCAGCTGCAGTAAAAAGTTATTTCAATTTAAATATACATAGCATGGAGAGGGAGGAAAAAGTGGATTAAAGTTGGAGACTTTTTCAGCTCTCTATTAGAATTACATTAGCTTAGCTATGCTTCAACAAGGCCAGGACGTAGAATTGCTGGGCCCTTTTGATTAAAAGCCCGGCAGGTAGAGAGAGGCCACTCATATCTCAGGTATTCAGCCACGCTCTATCATTATCACGGGCTATATCACTACATTAAGGCATGCATGCACCTGAGAGCAGGAGCTAATGCCAATTGCCTGCAAAGCATTGGTGTACATGGTAAAGCGGATCCTTCCCGACACCAGCGTTAAGTTAGTGTCTTGGAAACAGAGGAGAGTGAGAGCTATAATGGCTATTTTCCTCTCTGTCAGTTTACACTGCAAGGACAAGGACACTTTTCTCACTGCATACTGCAGAGTACTGCATTCTTTAGTTTAGACACAACAGTTCACATGCTTCAGTTTTCTCGTTTAATGGCGAACTCACTGCGTTTTCCTCACAATCAATGGAGGATTGCTGTCTATTCCAGCTGGTGGAGTTTACTGAGTGCATAGCCGAGATAAGGGGGTTGTATATGTAAGAAATCTTTTAGAACCATGTTTAAAGAACACTCATTCACTAATATGTAGCATACAGGTAAAGGGGTACGCAGTAAACATCAGCAAGCTTTTAAATGCCAAGCTGGATTGTTCCTCAGAGTAGCTCTGTGAAAGGCCTTGCAGCAAAGTGAAAATAGGTCTTTTTGTTTTCCCGCCTGCCTTTTTTACCTCATTTAGCTGAAGGGAGTATGTATGTGTGCTCGTGTGTGCATGAGTATTCTGCATGTGTCTTAACAGTAAATGCAAAGTAAAGCGAGTGCTATGGGTGGGGTGGGGGTGTGGTGGAGCAGAGACATGATGACAGAGTGGGATGCTTTAACTAATGTGATGATACACACAGTTCTGTTGGCTG
>JAPZEA010000013.1:5373802-5383813 GCA_029783685.1 Heniochus monoceros | reverse complement strand
TGAAGCGTCCTGAGTATATATATGCTTATCCCTCTCTGACCTTAGAAGGATTCATCGACACTGTGTCAACACAAGGGAGATAGATCTATATGTGTGAACATGAAAAGTCAACAGTGTTGCACCTTGTTCAGTCACTGGCATATCATACAAGGCTGATAACTGCGGCTTCCTCTGGAAAAAGTACACAGAGGACATGCCAGAACTTAATCATTTCATCCTGACAAGGACAGAGATGATGGGGGGTCCAAAGACAGGGCAGGTTGGCTGAAACCATAAAAATACAATGTAAGATACTAGATCTGGGTGGGGGAAGTAAATGTATTCAGGAATTACCGCTGAGGCTGAGAGACACATCCGCCACTAAACCGCTAACTGCCTCAAAAGAAGCTGCTCTGTTGTGGATAGGTTTGGTCACGCTGGACAACAGTGAATGCTAAAAAAAACCTCCTGGTAAAATCGCTCCCAGGGTAAACTAAGGTAACACCCAAACAAACCCAGGGGACAACAAGGAGCTATTGGTTTGTAAGAAATCCCCTGAGAGATGGCCATATGGTTGGGCCGATAACAAATGGTGGACTTGTATAGAGCTTTTATGGGGGCTTTATTGGAAACAGCCATTGTCTCAGAGATTTGCAGGGATTTTGCCTTTAAAAAGAAACTGGCCTATTTTTCAAAGCTATGACTCTGCACATCATTGATCCCTTCCAAAGGACTACTTATCTCCATAGCAATGACTCACATCCTTCTCATTCTCATTGGTTTGTTTCTCGTACAGTTGACTGACAGTAACAGCGGTGGTAACTTCTCCCACATATTTACATGCAAGATCCGCGGTGGAAGATCACTGGGAGACAAAGGAAAGTGAGTTGCACTGGCTTTCTCTGCAAAGAAGTGTCAAGGATGTTCCCTTGTGGATTAACAGGCTTGTTATTGGCCCCATGGTGGGCCAGACTGCAGCACTACGCCTCGCTAACAGGCTTGCCTCTCCTCTCTATTATTGTGTTGTCAAAGACACACAGACACATGCACGCACACACCGAGCTTTCATGCAGACTCGCACGCACGAACACGTGAGTTTGTGCGCACTCACAGCACAGCGAACAGCACAAACAGGCAGAAGCAGACAGCACAGACATAGAGAAACTGTGGAGCCTTTTTTTTTTGTTTTTCTGTGGATGATGGGAAAATATTTTAGGGTGAAAAAAAATGGGTGCAATAAGATGAGCAGAGGTAGGAGGGAGGGAGGTAAATGGGTGAGAGAAGGGGTACTGTAAAATTGTGATAGACACAGAGGAACATGCTATATGAGGTTTGAGTGGGATGAGACAGGAGGGAAAGTGGATCAAAATGAAAGTATGGCAGAGAGAGTGATGGAGGGCAGGTGAAAACCACTAGGGCTCTGTGTCTGCAAAAGTCTTTTTTAATTAACTCACAGCAGACAGAATAAACTGGGAAAAGTAACAACCATTAAGAAGATATTTCCCATCTTGAACCTGATTAGCCTCCCCAGGTACTGAGGCTACTTCAATTTCCAGTCAGGGCAGTAACGTGTGTCTCTTTCATTACTGTGGTTATAAAATGAAGATGTGTAATGTAACATACGAGGTGAACATATAGTTATTTTACTGATGGACATGATAACCAAGATATGTGCAACTCTGAAGCAGCGTCAAGCAAATAAATTGAGCTCATCTGCTGCATTTGTATTAAATTAGAAGAAAAGGAAAAACATGAAAAGGGTTCTGTGGCAAAAGGTATCCAGATATAGATTGTTCAAGGTCAGCATGTTGCCAAAACTAGACAAATTCTTCTGATGGGATACCTTTAAAAGTGGCCAATGCAGTAATAAAGATTATCTGTCACTGAAACAGGTGATAGCTGACTTACTTGTGAAGCCATTGACAGCCACTCTGTTGGGGTGGTAGAATCCTTTCTTGCAGTGGCACTTGTACTTGTCCAAGATGAATCCATGACCGTGGATCGGCAAACACTGAGAAGAATAGTAACAAATACACACGTCAGCCGCACAGAGACGACAGTGGATGCAAATTGAACTTGAATTTCCTCCACAATAAATTGCTGAAAAGAATTTAAAACACGTCATCTTGTAATGCAGACTGATAAGACACCATTATAAAAGCAATTAAAATGTGTCAATACTAAACCAAAAGTAAAGCCCGGAGCTGGAAATCAGCGAGCAGAATGTGGGATCAAATGTCTTGTGGGAGGGACGAGGGTCTAATTATTTAAGTTGTGAGATTCCTCTCTCTGTCTAACTGTGCTTTCTCACCACTCAATATTAAATTAGTGAAGCTTCTTCCATTTGATTGAAAGTCTGATAGGAAACAGACTGAGGGAGAGAAAAACACGAGGGGTGTCGGGGGGCATCCTCGGCAGACTTTGTGCGCTGTTTGCTAAATTACATGATACAATTAATATCTAAAATAAGAACAGACTTATTTGCATGATTAAAGGAGAACCATTAATTCTATTTCTTCTGGGAATGAGATTCCATCTTCTCATCCGTATGAACATATTTGGGTCATTGACATAAAGCTCTAATTTTTCTTGCTCTTGCTCTCTCCTTAAAACTACACAACAGTCTTATTTTCACACAACGCGAACATGTTTCTCTAAGCAGAGATGATAATAATGACTTATGAATCCCAAGGAACGACGAGGGGCCCAGAATAGCTACGGTGCTTCAGCTGACACTTGACACGCTATGAAGTGTTTGTGACCCGACTGTGAGAGATCTAGAGGCAAGGCCAGCGGCAGCGTCTAAATGAAGCATCAGTCACTGTGATGCTCCTCGCGGCCGACTGGACTCCACACGTCTTAAGAGGCAGCTATTCCTGACTATCTCTCAAGGTCTTTGGTGAGGTCTGGACGCATTTTTCAGTCTGAGAGCGTCGGCCCTCGGTCAAAGCCTTGGAGAGGCCGGCCGGGGCTCAAAAGCACAAGGTAATTACCAGGTTACTATTCAGCGAACAAGTTCCTCAAACAAATTCCACTGAAGAGAGCAAAGCATTTAAAGTGGCGCTATGCTAATCTGTTGAAGACGGCTCCTCGTTTCAGTGGTGACAGCCTTGAAAAGGGTCCTTTTGATCTTAAAATCATGAACCTGTGTTCAGTACTTTGGAACTACGTATTTAGACTTCAACAGTATATCAAACCAACAAGACTGGAAATATTTGCATTTCTTTTATTGAATGTCTGAACATTAGCCCCAGATATTCGGAAATGTACACCACCCTCATGTATCGCAGCTCTCCACTAAGAGTGATTCTGAATGGTGGATGCAAGGTCTCAGACACCATGAATTGTCCTTTTCTTACTTAAATTCACTCAAAACCAGAAAGAAGTGGCCTTTATGTTTGATATATCCCGTTTAATACCACATTACGGATGTATTTTTTGCATGGAGGCCACATTTTTGGTTTGTGGTTGTGCTTTTAACTGAAGCTTTAAAGCTGCCCTTTCAGTGATTTTATTCTAAGGGGGAAAATGATGGTGTCATGTAAAAGAGGCCAGTTTCCCTCTTTTCTGCAGAGCACTTTAGTATCTTTCAGCTCACTGTTTTGACTTTGTGCTCAATAACTTTACTTTGGTTCGCTCTCACTGCTCTCAGCAGTGTTGATTTCAGCAAAAGCTCAGGATAAATAAATAAATAACTGACCAGCAGCTGACAACGGAAAGAAAAGTTAGCGAGTTGCCGGTGAGCACAGTGGAGCAATTAGCAGCTAAAGAGGCAGATATTTCACTCAGATTGAATATTGGATTTACATTCGACAAGTTGCCAGAAACATGACTTCAAATTAATGCTAATGTTGCTCTCTGTCTGGTGGATGGGTAACTAGGCAACTGTCTGTTAATGCTGCTTTAATCAAATTATCCTACTTCTCTACGGATTAAAGAGGGAAAAGCGAGCCACCATGGCAACCATCAAGAATCTACTGAAACTAGGAAGCATTGTGTGGCCAAGTAAGAACAATGAGAAGAGCTTTTAGATAATCTGGTGGATTATCACAAAAGGCTTTAAAAAAAAAAACCCTTTTAGACGTTTGTGTTTTTAAAACCTGCAACAAATTCATATGTTAGTGCTGCTTAGTGCGGATTACAACAGTTACCACCGTACCGGAGCCTCTCCTTTTGATTTAGGCTTCTGAGTTGTGTATCCCTTCATAAAAATCTGCCTGGTGCAGCTTTAAATGAGCCCTGTGCTGCAACGTGAGTCAGGTAACTGATTACATCTCCCAACAGTTGTCTCCTCAGGACAGGTGGAGCGTGCTGCAGCTTCTGCCTGCCACTGTTAATATGCCCACCTCACAGAGACACTAGAAGAAACAGCCTGAGACAGGTGTGTGTGTGTGTGTGTGTGTGTGTGTGTGTGTGTGACTATGCATATTTTTCGTGTGTGTGACAGGGAGATCCAGAAATAGCCCTGGCAGTGCATCCCACTCCTGCCTGCTGCGGTGATTGATGCGGGGGTTCAGATGTGGAGTATGTTGAACAGCGAAGCAGCCCAGACAGTGCAGCCTGCCTCCCAGCTACCTGCCATCAGTCACATGTGGTCTTAGTGGCAGCGGTCCAGCTAGGGGCCAGACTCATATCAAGAGGCCATAAAATGGAGCTTTTATGACCAGATCTATAAAGGTCTTCACACAAAGATAAGGACCTAAGGAGACACCTGAAGTTATATTGAGATAACTGAAGATGAGTTTATAAAAACACAACACCTGTTTTCACAAAAATCTTTTTATGAAAATTACGTTTTTAAAGGTTAACTTAAAGGTGCCCATGTGTATTTTTTTCAATGTTTTGATGAGTGGGTCCCTACTTTGTTTATGGATGAACATTCCTGCCAGTGGTGTCACACTATTCAACAGGTGGTTGTAATGCAAGAAAAGTGGCAATGCACAAGGAAAATGCATGTACAAAAAAGATTAGCCAAGCAAGCTAGCAAACATGGACGTAAACAATAAAAGTTCCTCTTTTTTTAATTGGCTGCAAACGTTTGGAGAGGAGGATGCATTAACCCTGATTTTAAAAGCCGATACACTCACTTCTTTTTGGTGAATAGCACTTAATGTAAACACAACTTTGTTCCTTTACAAGAAAACAGTGCATCTTTAAGTCCATGGTCAACAAAACGTTTTCGTCTGAGATTCCTATACGTTATGTATAATAGTGAATTTAAATAAGTTGAACTTTACAACTGAAATAATTAGTCAGTCAATCAGTCAATTAAAAGTAAAGTAACTGGCAGCTTACTTTCCCTTTTCAAGCAAAAATGCCAAACATTTGCCACTTCCAGCATTTTAAAAGCTTGGATTTTCTGGTTTTCTCTGTCATATATGTGATAGTTAATGAAAGACGTTTGGGTTTTGGACAGACAAGATAGCTGAAGCTGTCACCTGTGGCTCTGAGAATGGACATTTTTCACACGTTTTTGCCGTCATAGTCTAAAAAGATAAATTCATTGAGAAAATAATTGTCAGATTAATCAAAGATGAAACTTATTAAACAGTTCTTACCAAACTTATTTTTAAAAAATCAATATACAAGTGTAAATTACAACACGATATACTGTCATGGTCTACATAGGATTACATTATTTTGAAATATACAAGACTGTTCTAGTATTTCAAATAGAGTACACATAGGCAGTGA
Source organism: Heniochus monoceros (assembly GCA_029783685.1). Taxonomy (NCBI): domain Eukaryota; kingdom Metazoa; phylum Chordata; class Actinopteri; order Chaetodontiformes; family Chaetodontidae; genus Heniochus; species Heniochus monoceros. The sequence continues at coordinate 5,378,140 of JAPZEA010000013.1, read as the reverse complement.
CCTACTTCTACATGCCTGACATATTCTATTAATTATTTCTGATGATATTCTGCTGACAGCAAGCAACTCAGGCAGCCATATTGTTTCTTCCATAATGTCTGAAGGCATCGATAGTGCTACCGGAGAGCAGAAATCACATCAAATTTAACTGATGATTAATTAGGTCTATATGACTGAGAGCGTGTTTGACTCTCCAACAGTTGTTTCTGATAAGATCTGACACAGATTTAAAACAGTCAGAATTTAACTATAAATGAGTGATGAAAGATGAGTGTGTGCTCAGTCAATCTATTCTATGTAGCTACCTGTGGGGTACAGAAGTAAATACGATCAACCTCATTTATGTTTTATGACAGTCACATGTAAAAGAGACACCTACAGCTTGTACTGTATGTCTCCAAGTTTCCCCACCAGCACCGCTCATTGTTGTTTACGTCCCAGCTGTCAATCACGCACACTCTGACATGTTAATTGCCATGGTGACATGTGTGTGACCGCAAGCAAGAGCCTTTTTATCGGAGTGCGTCACGCTGTCAGACCAGCATGGTTTGCCTGCGGCAGAGCACTTATAAAAAGGCCGCAGGAATCAAAAATAGACACAACACACACTCAGCCTCTCTCTCTCTCTCTCTCTGTCTCTGTCTCTCTCTCTCTCTGTCTCTCTCTCTCTCTGTCTCTCTCTCTATCTGTTTCTCTCTCTCTCTCTCTCTCTCTCTCTCTCTCATCTGTTTCTATCATTGTGGTCAATTCATAATTTAATAGTGATCTAAATTCTTAAATATGAATCAAACCCATATTGAAGAAATAAACACAAACCAGAACTCTTTCTCAGCAGTGACCCAATGGAAGTCAGCCTGAATACTATATTGCCAAAAGTATGCGGACACTCCACTTTTGTCCTGTTTTTCATGATTTAGGCAAGACCGTAAGTCTTAATGCTGTAGCATATAATGATATCTTTTTACGTTTTTGGCATGTAATCCTTTCAAATAGCGTAATGTCTACTTGCAGCCCACATTTTCACAGATTTTATGTTCATGAGCTGTGAGAAGTTTAACCAAAGAGTGATTTTTCCTCACTCTTTGTTGTTGTTCCATTTTAATTTATTTATGAGGCTGAATAGGTAAAATTATCCATTTAAAAATCTGAAAAATAAACAAGTTTTGCAGAAATACAATAACAGTTTTGAGAAATCCCTTCCCTGTTTCTACATGACAGTGTCCCATGCACAAAGCCAGGCACACAGAGGAAAGTTTCCCAGTCTGATGTGGAAGACTGGCTGGCCTGCCCAGTGCCCTGACCTCAACACCTTTGGGACGAACCGGAACTACGGCTGCGAGCCTGCCGTCCATTTCACAACAGTGAAATGTGCGAGTGCTACTTCCACGCACATGGCAAAGAGTGCCATTGCATGTTTCACACATGCAAATTGCACATGAATTTGAGAGTCCTGACAGTCCTCTCGCTTGCTCGTGCATTGTGTTTCTTTGGATTAGTTAAACGTGTCAAAATTAGGAAATTATCACATGTTGCAAGCCGCAGCTTGCGCGTTGCAGATTTGGTGAAACGGGCCCCCGGCCATATCACCCAACATCAGTGTCTAACCTCATTAACACTCTTGTGGCTGAATCGGAGCCGATTTTGAAATATTTTTGGGTTGTTTTTGTCATTATTTGAAAGTGACAGAAGAGAGATGACATACGACAAAGATTCCCAGGATACCAAGAACGTCTACATACTTTTGGCCATATTCTCTATGCAAATTCAGTGAAATCCAAACACCTCCTTGATTGCCAAAGCTATAAACTTTCTAATATATATTTTAGACACATCGGGTGGGGATCTGCACTCTACGGAGTGCACTATTCAAATTTCTCATTATGCACATCCATACTGTATTTACTACGTTGCCCAGAGTGCATTAGTTTGAAGCTAACCAACACTAAATCACACCAGCAGACAGACATGTTTAGTGTGCTGTGAGAGTTATGGCTATGTAGTGGATTCCAATTATCATCTTTCTTGATTGTTTATGACTTTGGGGTCTTTTAAGAGTCGTACTGTTGACCCTGACCCTATTTTGGAAGACTATCTGATGGTGGTGCATTAACATTGAGCACAGAGACGCCTAAAAGTTTTGATTGATTTTCGTGACACAGTGCCAGATGGTAAAGCCTCTTGCAGCCACTGTAGTACTGCAGTGACTCAGTAAAGACCATTCCTTCAGCATTTAGAGGCATTTAAAAGTGAGTTAACAGAATTATTGTGGTTGATAATGGTCTTGAATGGTTTATAGCATAGGAACTATAACTTTCACCACCTCTGGACAATAAAATACCATTATGACATTTCGTTATTATTATTTAAAAACATTTCCTATGTTATAAAATAAAACTGTTCTCATGTGTGATGGATGTCAGATCCTTGATTGGTCTTCAGGGAACAGACGAGTTTGGCAGAGCACAATTTGAGTTGTGGTCCTTTGAAGAAAAATAATTTGTACTCAACTCAACTTGACTCGGCCGTCTCCAGCAGCAGTATTAGGTCCAAAAAAATCCCCAGGATGCACTGAGGTTTTCAGAACCAAACCTTTCCAAGTGGCATCTTTCCATGAAGTCTGTGGCAGAAAAATCACTCTTGGCATGTGGTCTGTTTATTGTTTTCCAAAGCAATCGTATTTCCTGACCAGAATGTTGAAACTGAATTTTAAAAAGTCTGATGGCTTTGCTAATTCTGATTTTAAATGGTTGTCAGTATGAGAAATATAATGTTGTCAAATTTTATATTTGTTGAAATGATTAGAAAAAGGCGATTTTTGATATTTCTTTCATGTTTTCATTTAAAATACAGTGACCAATTTGGCATGTACATGGCTTTACACACTGTTCTCCATAAAAAGTNNNNGGGCATGTACAGGGCTTTACACACTGTTCTCCATAAAAAGTGTTTTATTTCACTGTAATGCTGAAAAAAATGTTCACAGAGTGTCAAAAGTGTAATCAGTGAAAGAAAAACTAAATTGTTTGTTGTTATTAGTGTTCAAAGAAAATACAAAATGCAACAAAATAATGGGATGGAATGTAAATCATGTCGTATGTCTCAGTGAAAATGTTTTGTATTGTATTGAGCCTGCAAAAACATGAGAAGAGCATGCACAACATGTCTTAAGCATGATACATCGTAAATACTGGTGCAAACACATTGAGGACCTCAATAACCTTTCAGATAAATACAGACTATAAATTCACTATAGCTGCATATCTACTGTAGATCATTGCATTAAGCTACATTAGACCGCAGCACCACCGGCATACAAATGTGCACACTACATATTCTTTCCCCTGACATCAAACACAGCAGTTCTCCTCCATCACCTTTCTGTGACATGAAGCAGGGGAATAAAAACCAACTCCAAGAGTAGCACTAATTGATGCGGAGGCCAGGCATCTTCCACCTGACCAGGAAACCAGGAACTAGCTGAATTCTGCTGGCTAATTAGGGCCTGCCAAGGACTCTTCCTCTCTTTGAAATAAACCCACGCGCTTCCGGTCCAGCGGCGTGCCTAATCAACCACTAACAGGCCTCTGTAGATATTTGTAATGATCCTACAGAGCGCAACATAAACCCAGAGGAAAGCTCATCGTCCAGTAATTACAGATTGAACCACAGAATGCACAGAAAGGAGGTGAGAAGGAAAAGACTTGGCTGGAGGGCAATTTTCTCTGCACATACAGTACAGTTGTGTCTGTGCTGCAAACTGCCAGCTCTGGATGTGGATGAAGGCACCAGGGAAAGATGGTGTTTGTTTTAGAGGAAGAACTAAAAAACAAAGACCGGCCTAATGAGATTCTTTAAATAAAACAAACGCACAAGCACACCTGAACACATTTTCAGTGATTTTACACATTAAGATGAAATTACTCCTCTCAGGGAGTACTATGACTTGTACAAAGTCTGAGCTTTGTCAAGTCTGAGAAAATAACCTTGGTGATATCACCAGCATCGTCTTGCCTTGGGCTCAGAGACATGCTGACATTAACCAGGCATGGAGGCTCTAACAAAGAGACACTAAGTTGCATTTAGAGATGTGTAGGCTGCAGAGCTTTTGGAGTTTGACTCACCATGGGGACTAAAAGTCGGCTCTCTGCTCTCTTTTTATTCGTCTCTTGCACATTCTCCAGCCTAATGGGGGATAAATTGCTGGAATGCTCCTTTAACTTGTACTAAAAGTGGGAGCCTCAAGGCCAAAGCCTGATGGGATGTCAGGTAGCTCTCTAACACACTTTTATCTGTTTATTCAGGTGGGTTGGACTTTGTTTCTTTTGAGTTTGGACCCAC
>JAPZEA010000013.1:4480207-4496562 GCA_029783685.1 Heniochus monoceros | reverse complement strand
TCTAAAATGTCCACCAACAGAGTGCATAGACTCCAAAGACATAGAGGTAGTGGCCTAGAACTCTGCAAAAAAAAGCTGCATTTCTCTGTGCTGTAGTGCTGCTCTGTGGTTTTAGCATGTGACACTGCTGCCCTCTGTTGGTGGACATTTTTAAGACAGGAGCCACTTTGTCAAGACAGAGTTTAGTCGATGTTGTATTCCTACTAATGGCGAGAAATGGAAGAAATGCGTCCTGCACCGCTTGATTTTCTTTTCTTTTTCTCATTAGTTCAGTCTGCCCGGATCTGTCACCTTGCACTCATTACAGGACGCGGAGAGAGGAGATGAGCCTCCAAAAGCTCCGCTTGGTAATCATCACAATGAGGCGGCTGAAAAAAAGAAAGACACATAATCTCATTACTTATGAGGGAGACAATGAGAGTCAGCTCATCACTACACGCCCATCTCTCATTATTACCCTCTCTCTTATTGTCCCCTTGCTTTCTTTTCTTTATTACATATCAGGATCCTTCTAGAAACTTTCTCCTTGACGTGCCAAAGTAACCGGGCATCCCCAGCCGAGCGGATCGGACAGCCCGGTGGCTCCACTCCACACGGAAAGCTTTTTAAGCCGCTGCCGGTGGAGTGAGCAGCAGGCGGCGGCGGAAACCGGCCATGCGGGAAATCGTCTTTATTATTATATTTTTTTTTTTCATCATTCGCAAATGCAGCATAACCCCGCGCCGTGCTGCTCTGTTCATCATCAGACAAAGAGATCCAGTCGTTCCCCGGTGAGCTGTGGCAGCAGGGTGCAGGTGGACGCACCGGGCAGGCGGGGAGAGCGGAGACCGACCGGCCCAAACGCTGCCATGAGCAGCTGGCATAGAGACGTCTGGTGTAATTAGTTCAGCAGTGTCCAGCGGTGGAAAGCTATTACTTTTGCAGAATTACATTAAAGAGCAAACTTAAAAACACGCCTGATCTTAGGCCGTTTGTCAAATGATGCTGCACAACAAGTAATTCCACCAAGTGTGCACAGTTAATGAAAATGCTAATTGGCAGTTGATGTCTGTTAATTCCCAAAAGCCAGCACCCAGTCCAACAGATAAACAGCGTTAATGAAATTTTAATTGCAAAAGTTGATTTAAATGTAGCTCGTGGCACGCGCTAACAATACGTCGAAGCGTTTGGATGCGGCCCGCGTCGTCACGACAAACTTAATAATGAACTGGAACTGTCACGGTCGTGCTTTACGCTGTCGCAAAGTTCCTACAGTGAGCTTTTATTTGCATAATTTCTTAATAACTCGCTGTGTGTTGACAGACGAGTGTGTGTGTGTGTGTGTGTGTGTGTGTGTGTGTGTGTGTTTGCAGCAGCAGAGATAAAGGACCCAGGCTGCTTTTATCCCCCATTATGTTCTCTCTGTCTGTTGAACAAGAGTGTGTGTGATTGCTACATAATTTTAGAAACTCACACCTGCACGCAGAGGGTCTCGAGGGAACCCTCTAGGTTGCAAGTCTGAAATGAGTCGAAGTGGCGCGCGCGCGCACACGCACGCACACACACACACACACACACACACAGATAAGGACAAGCCAAACTGAAGTTACATGATAAAGTTGTCGTGAGAAAATGCCGTTTGCTTCATTTTTGGGGAGATGTGTGTAAGTTCCGTTTTGGTTAAAAGCTGTTTGTTGTGATTTATGACCTCAGTATTCAGTGCTGTGTGTGTGTGTGTGTGTGTGTGTGTGTGTGTGTTTAAGAGAGAGAGAGTCCAAATATAGAAAACAGGTCAGGCAGGAGTTAGCATGCTGTACTGCTCATAGGGCAGAGTGGCTAACTTCTTATTTTCTGACCCCATTTTTAGGAAAATTATTGTTCCTTTTGGGGCAATTCTGGTACTGCTAATGTGCATTTTTTTTGATTTAATGGTCTGTGGTGAACTGGGTTTTCTTCTAGTACTGGGTTCTGTTGGTTTTGGCCCGAACTGCTCAACGTAGCATCCTTAAATCCTGCATGATGGCCAATAGTAGACGGCGTTCATGCATTAAAAATGTAATGACTTTCTGTGCTGAGATAGCAATGCAGTGCATACACTTCTTATTCAGCATTTCTACACATTTTAATTGACATTTTTTCCCATAACACCTGTTAATTTCTAACCCTGATAAGTAACAGCAGTGTGATTCGGTCTCAGCTGTTCGAGTTTTTACTCCCTTCCATTCTGATTAATCCTCATCTTCCTCTCACTCTTCCAGAGGAGATTTTCCAGTCCCATATTGCTAATTGGTGGTCTCCAGATGGCGCCAGGCTAGCATACGCCACCGTCAATGACACGCTGGTGCCCAGGATGGAGCTGCCCATGTTCACGGGCACACCATACCCGATGGGGAAAGAGTACCACTACCCTAAGGTGCACAGTTTTATCCTCAACACTACTTTAATAACAGGTAACTTTGCATTTTTGCTACAAGTGTTGTTATATGATTTTCCTTTTCCCGTTCAGGCCGGCGAGGAGAACCCAGTTATCACCCTGTATGTCGTGAACCTTAACGGTCCTCTTCACACCATCGAGATGAGGAGACCCGATGATCCCAGGATAGGGTGAGGCATGCACACATTATACACTTCCTGCGTTCATTCCACCAATTTACATATTTTGTTCATATTCATATATTCAGTCGTGTGTGTAATCTCTCCATGTATTCATCGTCTGATGCTATTTAAGCTTGCATACTTCTCAGAAATCCTCCTGTTTGTATCACTGTGCACATCCTGCAAAGACTCTGTAAACTCTCTTCCTCCAGCGCTGCATTTTTACTTAACGTCGTCTCGTGTTTAGTTCCATTAAGTTTAATGCCTCCATTTGCTCTGTTCGTATTTATATCCAATTTTTTATTCCTCATTCACTGTGGCTCATTATAAGATGCTCTAATATCTCAATTTATCTGCAAGAGATCATTAATGTTTCATCCCTTTTTAAAATTCTGTCATGATTGCAATTAGTAAATGGAAACAATTTGGGACTTTTTCCTCTTGTTTTCTAACACGTTACAGTGATTGGTCATTTAGCCGCTGATGATGCTGATTCGCAGTGTAAACAAAGTCAGTCGTCATGTAATCATTGCTCTGTTTGCCAGTGAGTACTACGTGACCATGGTGAAATGGGCCACGACCACCAAACTGGCCATCAACTGGCTGAACAGAGCCCAGAACATCTCCATACTCACACTGTGTGAGGCCACGACGGGAGTCTGCACCAAGGTACGCCTGAGGCCTGTGTGTGTGTGTGTGTGTGTGTGTGTGTGTGTGTGTGTGTGTGTGTGTGTGTGTGTGTGTGTGTACTGCTTGCATCAAACACAGTCCAGGCTGTTTTCATACAACAACTGGAACCTGTCGACCTGTTTCTGCAGAAACACGAGGATGAAAGTGAAGGCTGGCTGCACAGGCAGGTGAGGATGCTGAAAGTTATATTTAGAGTCGTGGTCTGTGGTGAACTTGCTTAGATTCAACTCTTAATTTGTGGAATTGAGTTTATATTTCACGATGATCATCAAATCAGAGTCAGTGTTTTACTCAGCTTGATTATCCATCGACTCTTGCCCGATTATAAATTTTACATGCCGGCGTCACAGCCTTTAATATCGTGCATTCATCACCACATTTTTATAGCTGTTTGCGTCGCTTTGTATTTAATTTTTACTAAGTAAGAGATGTGAACGATCGTCTCCGTGTCTTCAGAATGAGAAGCCTCTGTTTTCCAAAGATGGACTGAAGCTGTTCTTCACACGAGCCATTCCTCAAGGAGGCAGGGGCAAGTTCTTCCACATCTCCATGTCCATCTCACAGGTGGGAGAATATCCATGTGTGCAGTAATGTTTGGAATTATAATTAATTATACAGTCTGGTTATTATTTCCTTTCATATAATCTCTATGACAAAGAGTGAATTTGATATTAAATTTTAATTTGAAAACAACTTTATGAGCCAGTTTAGCAGTTGAACTTTATCCTTTGTCTTTTATGCACATTTTAGGCAATAAAATGAGCACTTTTATTGTCTTAGTATGCACTTGTCATCATAATGACAATAATAAAGTTAACACCTCCTCATCTCCAAAGCCCAACACCAGCACAGACACACTGCAGTCCATCACGTCTGGAGACTGGGACGTCACCCAAGTCCTGGCCTATAATGAGGACAGCCAGCTGATGTGAGTACCCACAAACCGCCAGCGGCATCACCGAACCCCACTCAGCAGCAGCGTATCACCGCTCTGGTGTAGTTTCACTGTATGTGAGCTCACATGGCTTCATTATGAGCAAAGAAAAGCGACATGATGAAGACGCTTATTGATTCTGATGTATTGCTAGTTTGCAGCACCGATGCTACGTTTTGGGACAGCGGCTATAATTAGCATGTACAGCTCGCGCAGTTCCACACAATAAGCCGCTCTGGATGCATTCGGCGTAAAAGGGTCTCTGTTGCACCCGTCATCTTCATCACCGCCAGATAATTTCACTCCCACACCTCCAAGCCTCAAGGCAGCTGTGAGGTGACTAACGCGATCTCACATGTACACATCTGCATTTCACACACAAACATGTAGACAGGTGAAGTTGCTCATTGTTCCCAGCGCTGAAGTGGCTTGAAAAACCCCAAAAGCTCTTCCCCAAGTGGGTAAGAGTTGGCCTACTTCTGTTCTAAAAGGATTCATCCCCCCCTTTTTCCCCCCCATCATTCATTTATGATACATTTATTCTAGTGCGTAGTTGGGTCACTGCTTGTGTGCTTTATTTCCTCTGAGTGGTGAACGCAGCTCTGCTGAAGTCAGAAAAAAGACTAAACAAACTGGTTTGATTTGTTCTGTGAAGCTATGAATTACTGCTCAAATTTTCTCCCCTCTCAGATACTTCCTGAGCACTGAGGACGGTCCAAAGCGAAGACATTTGTACAGGTAACAGCTGTTTTATCTGTGTTCTGTTTCCTGTAGCAGCAGTTGTTGTCAGGAAGTGAACCAGGTTTATCAAATCACAGCTAAAAGTCGTCTTCGTTGTCTCCGCAGCGCCGACACCTTCGGTTCCTTCAACCGCCGCTGTCTCTCGTGCGCCTTGTCCGACAGCTGTGGCTACATCAGCGGCTCCTTCAGCTACAACATGAGCTATTTCCTGCTCAACTGCCAAGGTAGCTAACGCAGCACCTGTGCTCACGTCCACCTCCCTTTGAACTGATTCCTCCACCTTGTATGTGGACACGCAGGGCGCAAACCATGACGAGAGTCGGCCAGTCCAGTTTGGCTGCTTCAGGAAGGAAAGTGATATTAGCCGGCCAGTTTGACATGCACAGAAGTGTGTGGTGTGATTGTGCAGCGCTGCAGTTTGCATGTCTCTCGTCCTTCCTTCAGACGGCTGCAGGGATTTCATTAGCTGGAGGGGAAGACTTATAAAGGATATAGGACTTATATAGGATTTATATAGGCTGTTAGATGCAGATAGACTCCACTCATTAATCTTTAGCCCAGTACAGACAGGCTTACCGACACCCGTCCTATTGTTGCATTAGATTTGTATTTATTTACTGATTACATTTACATACGTAGAAGTAGCAATACTACACTATAAAATTTCAAAAGTAGAAGTAGTGATCATGCAGAATGGCCTCTGATAGTGTTACATTATTAGATTTCTGATATAATTGTTCATGCATTAACATGTAAGCTGTATTTTAATGTTGTAGTTAGTTGAGGTTGAGCTAATTTTAAATGCTTCATTGACTCTTGGGTAGTTTCATCTGTGACAATAGCATATCCAGCATATCCAAAAAATGGATATGCTGCAGTAAAGTGGATGTATGTTAAAGGTGTACATTGGTACAGTGCTTTAGTAAATGTACTCATTTACAACTACTACTCAGTATTATTCTGTAGTTTTGTGCTTTTCAGTCTTTGTTTGTCTGTTATCCAGTTTTTATTGGCATCATGTTGTGCCTCTCCTTCCACCTTTGATCCAAATATGATGTGCTGGGCATGACAATACCAAAAGAACAGGCTCAGTTTTCACGCTGCTGCAAAAACAAAGCCCAGAAGATTCAAAAGAGGCAAGACTCATGTTTCTATGATTTCAGCGCGAAGCCGCGTAGCTTCAATATTTAATCACCGATCCGACGCTTCTTCGTCAGTCACCTCTGAACCTCAGAGATCGTCGCTGAAATCCAGACAGGTCAAACAGAGAGTGACCATCAAAGCCCGGCGATCAGTGACAGTCGACCGTCCTGCACCTCATACATTTGTAATCCGCCTCTCTGCTCAGAGTCTGCCTGGAAGAATCTAAGTGATGAGGTTATGATATCATTACCACAAGGAGAGAGAGCGGGAGGAAGAGGAGGAGGGAGGGAGCGGCGCATTTTCCACCGTACGCAACCACACCGTTCCCAATTTGCTAAGTGCATCAATCACTTCATCTGCCGCCCCTTCTCCCTCCGGTTTGAGGCTTCAGGGCTTCAGTGTGAGGGACTTTGCTGCCGTTCGTTGCCTAGATATGGAAAAGCTATTTCAGCCGTTGCATTAGATAAATCTAATCAGCAAAGAATCTTTGACAGGCAAAAGATCTGGGACGTCTCTCTCTGGTTTTCCCCTCTTAATGTCTGCAGGCACTGGCTTTGACATCACAGACACAGACAAAAATATTCCGCCGTCAGTGACGCTCAAATATGAAATCTGTGACTAAACTCTCTCATTGTCTCTTCAGGCCGGGACATCCCGTTTGTAGCCATTTACAAGACCCAGAGAGACGGAGAAAGTCAGACGCAAGACCGAGAGAGTGAGTATTTCGACCGACTGCATCGCAGATTTGCATTTACAAGACTGTGAATTATGTTAAAGACATTACGAGCGACCTTGTGACGCAGGAGCGTAACGGCTACACCGAAAACGACCTTGTCGAGAGGGGGCGGGAGTGTTTCTGTCGCGGTGCAGAACGACCACCTGCGCACTGACTCACTGTTTGTCCACAAGCCAAGTCCAGCATAATGGCAGTAATCACATCACTCCTCACAGTGGATGTCCTCATTAAATTACGACCTGGCCGACGGCTACATCAGCATACTGTAATGTGATCACTACAGTGTGTGTGTGAGTGTGTGTCAGTCGGTGTCATCTTTTACCAATATGATGTCCCTGCACTCACTATGTTAAGCCAGTGAAATCTTATCACCGTAGATTATTTAATGTATTTAACAGCAAATGAGTCAAGTAATGTTTCCCAAATGTTCACCTACCAAACTGGTGACTTTGCTGTTTTTCAGGCTTTTGTGCAGGCAGATTTAAATTCTTTTGAAATGAACATGACTGATGGTTGTAAATTATGCAAAGAGTCACCGTAGCAAATGCAGTCAGGATGCCAGAATTATTAACAAGGCAAAGAGTTTATCTGTTCAGCATCATCGTAATAATGTCGCTCCAGCACCATCATCGCAAAAAGTGACAAAGTCGGAGGGATGAATGGTGGCTGAATGGGTTCAGCACAGGACTTTAACCAGGTAGACTGGGGTTTGTGGGATTTATTGCTATATTATTGACTCATTATTGTCAGTTTCTTTTTTTATTTTCAGTTTTCTCTAAGTTTGGTTACATTTAGGCAACAAAAGGGTCACGGTTTGGGTTAAAATAGACCCTTTACAGTGTTAACCACCTGTTAGAAAGGATAACTTGTCCCATGTGCATATTTTTCTCATCTTTTTCACAAAGCTATGACGCCACAATGATTGCTTGGTTGCAATGATGGTCCCGGAGTTACGATGTTGAAGGAACAACACCAGCACGGCGATCTCGGATTGTGCAAGAATCTGCACTGAATGCTAACATAAGCATGCTAACATGCTCACGATGCCGATGTCAACATGCTGATGTTGAGCAGGCATAATGTTAGCCGTGCTCTCCTGCTAAACTTGAGCATAGTACTGTAGCATTGTTAGCATGTTGGCATGCTAACATTTGCAGTGAAGACAAAGTGCAGCGGTGGCTGATGGGATTAATCAGAAACTAAAGTACTGGATGGATATTGATCTTGTGATGGTGCTGGATGAAAAGTTCTGGCACCAGAAACATAAATAGAACATTCATTCATTCATTCAACCATCATTTAAAGCTCAAAACCCAAATTTCATGGCAATCGCTTCAAAAGCTGCTGATGCTTCAGTCTGAAGTGAAGTGCTCGATCACCATTCCTAGAGCCACGCTTTTAATTTTTAATAGGATACGAGTTAACACGTGCTTTGTATGCGACCAAGACTTTACACTTAGCAGCGTTTGAATCAAGGTCATATTAGAGTTAGTCTATGCATGCATACAGAAACACACTGATCAGTGAGTCAGTAATCCAGCCGGAGCTCCTCTTCTTCTTCTTCTCCCATTTGAAGTTTTCCTCCATCAGGTTGGCAGGTTTTATCTGAGCTTGTCAGCTCCGGCAGGCCCGGCAGGCCTGTGGATTTCCCTCCTGGATGCTGCCTTTTGACCGTTTACACAAACCAATCCCCGACATACACTGTTTGCTACATCCCCTTTGACTTCAGCAGTCAAGGGCGATAAGTTGGAGCTGCACCGACCGGCCGCAGCTGTTGAATAAGTACAGCTGATCTCTTTCCAGGACGGCCTCTTGAGACGAGAAGTTTGCTTTAAGCGAATCCAGGTCACAGTCCAGGTTTCAGCTGCAGTCACGTCTGGTTTTTCCTGGTTTGCATTTTGTTGGAGTTCATGCTGAAAGTTTTTGGAGGATGAGAGGCTGTGATATTGTGTGAATTTTAATGCTAACAGCTAAATCTGTATTTCTACATCATCCAATCTTTACTCTGTAAATCTCACTGGTTAATCATGTGTCTACAGGTATCGCAGAAGTACATAAACTGGAGACTAATGAGAACCTGAGGCTGACCCTGGACTCCATGCAGATGCCCATCGTGGAGTACAAGGAGATCAACATGGACGACTACAGTACGTGTCGTGTGTCAGAGCCACAGTCACATTCACCGACAAATAATCTGAGAGCAGACGAGGACGAATGAAAAAACTCTTTACATTAGCTGCTCACATGAAGCGGTTCCCGTTTTGACCTGTGACCTTTTAAAACGAAGCAGTTTATATACAGCAAAGACTTTACATTGACGATTCTCCACTCTACTTTATTTTCGAGGCCAGAAAAGCTAAAACTATCCAGTATTTCACAAGAAAACAAGGATTAACTTTTCTGTCGTGTTAATCGTCTTTGGACCCTGGTTCGGGACACTCATCCTGGGAACCTCAGCTGGGCTGTACCCTCTAGCAGACAGTGATATTTTAAATCTAATATAATCTAGTAATACATCAGTTTGGCTTCCTCTTCTAGTAAGATGAGGCTCTTCACTCCTCTATGTGATATCACATCATTTCCATCCTCCTCTGACTCAAATCTGGTCTTTTTTGAGAACATATATATACTCTCATTTTTATCATAATTAATTTATAATGACTAAATATGACTACAAATATGTAAAGTTCAAAATATATGTCACGTTTTGTCTTAATGAATGAGTGAGTGAGGCTCTTGTGTCTCTACGTTGCAGCCTTGTCGATGCAGATCCTCAAACCCGCCGGCTTCCAGGACACGTCACACTACCCGCTGCTCCTGCTCGTGTACGTATGAACACATGTTTTACACACTCTTGTGTACGGTGCAGGTGGCGCACACACACTTTTTCTTCGTCTAAGTGTGTCCATTAGCGGCTGACTCGTGTCCTCGTCAGTGGAGACGTCCTGGACAGAGTCTTAATCAGGCATATTAATCTGAAGACGTGCTGCTTTGTCCTCTACACCAGCTGGATAATAATGACTCTGTGAGCGAGGAAACTTACCCTCCTGCCTCCTCTTCATCAGCATTTCTTTCCTCAGGCCTTTAATTGTCTTTTACGCTGCAGCTCAAATCCAAGCCTTTCAGAATTGGACACTTTTATTCCAGAAAAACTGCATCCATATTTCCCTGAATGCTCATTTTTCCAGTCTTATGAAAGACAAGCACGATGACTTATCTGTGAGCACTTTAAGCTACATTAAGCTTAGTCTAAGTCAACTTTAATCGACTTTAAATCATGTCATCATTTCTCTCAGTTTGCAGCTCAGTCAGGTCATTTTATTTTTAAAACATCAAATTTTTTCTGGTTTGCAACACGCTAAAAAGTTTGGGATCATCTGTTATATTGATGTTTTTCTTCTTTCCTTCAATTATGACTGTTTTAACATTGATATAAAACTACATAATTCAGACTCCAAAGGAAGAAGAATTAAATATTTAAAGTTTTTATTTAGTTCCCTCAGCATTGCCTGACAGGGGAGACCACTGCTGTAATTTTTTCTCCAAATACTCTTTGATTTAGGATTTGTTTTCCAGTCCAGAACAGCATCAATGACCCGAGATCTTTACTGAATCCCAATGGAGCAACGGAGCTCTAAATATTTTGGGATCCTGTTTTTCTTCGGGCTCTCTGCAGTTTACTCAGTGGTTAAATTAAACAGGTTCAATCTGTCAGCTGATTTTCACTGATCCAGTTCGAATAGTAACCACAGACCAACCTTCTACTTCTTTTCTGAAGATTTAAGAACAGCCTTGCTAAAGCGACACTGTTCATTCCAGTGTGTTAAAGGCATTATGTGCACTTCAATCTGCACACTTTTGATGCTGAGCTTCCAATAACAAGTTCAAACAACATCTATTTATTTCTGCAGTATAGAGGGGATAATGTCGTGTCCCCATGTGGTCCTGCTTCATCATTATTTTGACTTCATGCAGCGGCGTCCATCGCGCTGACCGTGGTGTCTGTGCTTGTGTCCGTGCAGCGACGGGACCCCCGGTGGCCAGATGGTGGCGGAGCGGTTTCAGATGGACTGGGCCACGGTGCTGGTGAGCAGCTTCGGCGTCATCGTGGTGCGCTGCGACGGACAAGGCAGCGGCTTCCAGGGCACCAACCTGCTGCACCGCATCCAGAAGAAGCTCGGCGTGTTCGAGGAGCAGGATCAGAAGGACGCGCTCAAGTACGAGAAGTTTCCATCTCGCCTTTCTAAAAATGTCAGACGTCAGCCAGGCCAAAGCTTTAAGAGGATTTATACAAACACCAGTGACATCTATTTCTAAAAAATGGGCTCTCCAATCTCTTTTTTTATTTCTTAATATTTTCAGCATGTAGAAACAGTGCAACTTGCTGGAAATTCATCAACCAAAGTCCAAATTTTTACATGTAAATTTGTATTTGTGGAGTAAATAAATTTAAATTCCGTGTAAATGAAGTGTTTTAAACCTTTAAATTTATGCTCAACAAATCAGAACACGCCATGCAAACACATCCATTTAGTTTTTTCTCTCAACTTGTGAAGCACTTTGAAACTTAAACTTTAAAGAGATGTTGAAGGAATACGTTATAGTTGCCAGTAGTAGTTGTTCTGATAACAATATTTATTTGTTTAGCACTTAGCACTAGCACAAAAAAAGTGCTTTCCACAGACAACAAAGAGAAATAATAATCACAAACTCCAAACACAAGAACAGCAAAATACACAATGAAAAGACCAAATGAAAGAACTTTCTGAATAAATCATCCAAAAAGGTCGAACGAGTGAAACTATTGAGATAAAAAGTCCAGCAGCTGCACAACAGAGCTGTGTTATGTCAAGAAGAAAAGACCAGTTATCGAGCGGAAAGGCGAGAAAATTTGTGGACTTAAAGGCAGAATTGGTGTCAGCAGATCGAACACTAACTGATGCCTGCACAGCAAACACTCCATCACCCTTCAACCTAAATCTGGAACGGCTTGCAGGCCTGATCCTGCAGATCTCAGAGGCCTTTTTGGACAGGAAGGATTTAAGATTTGTATGTACAGTATTAGCTGCAGCTGTTATAATGAGACACAGTTCATACGACATAGAAATGTTCCTCCTAACTGGAACCAATGTTTATCTTTTGCAGTTTTATTTTGAAAGAGCCCTACATCGACAAAACCAGAGTGGGAGCTTTTGGAAAGGTGAGAACAGTCTCAGTGTGTGTCTGAAAGTCCCGCGCATGTGTTTGTTAACGTCCTGCTTGGATTATTGTGTCAGTTTGGAACAAACAAGCTCAGCCGGCACAGTCCGTTCCACTTTTATCCAGATTTCCACTGCTTGTCTGAAGAGTTGTTGTTGTTTATGCACCTGTGTTGTACCTCAGGTGTATGGAGGCTATGTGACGAGCCTGCTGGTCAGCGGCGAGGAATCCCCGGTAAAGTGCGTCGCCGTCCTCTCGCCCATCACTGACTTTGAGTTGTATGGTAAGCTGTGATTTTTTTCAGCTGTACAGCAGAGTGCCTGCTGCGTGTGGTAAACAGATACAGAATCTCTTTGCAATCATTCCGGCTCAGGCAGAAAACATTCAAACGGAAAAAGACAGGCTGAGATTGCAAGTCTAGCACCTTCACCCCTGCAGCTGGGAGTTATTTCAGTGACTGTGTTATACATGTATGTGCTCTGTGTGTGTACACCTTATCAGTGTGATGGTGCAGATACACCTCAGAACCCAATCACAACAGCAGCAGGCAAAGTTAACTACCGCAGCCTTACCTCCGCCACCAAAGGAATAAAATGTGTGAAATGTAGAATTGTGTGCGTCGGGAGGGAGGCGGAGAGCGAGATACGCCGCTCTTGTAGCTGCACCGAGTCAGGAAACTGCAAATTAAGGAGGAGCCGGGCGTCGCGGAGTGACTGATTTCCCATCTATTTGATTTCTCTCGCTTTGCCGGAGGGGGCGAGAGGCATGCCATGACACTGTAGAAGTTTGGAATTGCAAATGAAGGCGATCAGCAACAGTGACGAGACCAAAGAATATGTAGATGGGTGAATATATTTGAATATGGAGGAGAAAAAACCTGGAAAAGGGTGGTTTTTTCTTCCTTCAAAATGGTCACAGAACAAGACAGAAATGACACATTTATCTTGTGAATGTGAAGTTTTGATTTGATTTTGACGTTGAAGGAAAGTTAATTAAAGCCTCTTTCCCCCGCAGCCTCTGCGTTCTCAGAGAGGTATCTCGGACTGCCCAAACCTGACCCGAGGGCGTACACAGTAAGATCTGATTGCAGTTGTTATGTTTCATTTGTGATAATTATTGTAGAATCGATTGATCTAGCGTGCTGCTGTGTGTCGTTACTCCTCAGATGGCAAACTTAGCGCACAGAGCATCTCAGTTCATGGATAAGAAGTTTCTTATTATCCATCCGACAGCTGATGGTAGGACAACTCTTCCAGTTTTTTGAATCTCACGAAGCAAAAAGATGTTCCGTCGCTCACATTTTGTCCTCTCTCTCGTTACGTTTTGCCAGAAAAAGTCCACTTCCAACACACGGCGAAATTCATCGCCCAGCTCATCAACGAAAAGGCCAACTACACCTTACAGGTATGTGGTTTTACTTTCACTGTGTAATTACAGCGGCCGCTGATCCAATTCCTCTGCCCGTCTCTCCTCGCCTGGTTCACTTCTCCCGCAACCTTTGGGAGCTTTGTGATCCCAGTGGGCTCCGGCAGCAGGCGGAGGATTAGCCCTCACAATGCCTTCATTCCACATAATGAGATTATGAGACCTTCTTGGGCATCCTGCGTTAACACCGGGACTAATCCAATTAAGACACAATGTATGGCAGCCGAGTGTTCATTGGAGCTTATTACTGACTGATAGGTTACTGCGCACACGTGCATTTACCTGGTTTCTCATAGCTCTAATAGGTTTTAGGTCAACACGTATAAAGATGTTACAGTACGACGTCTCTGTTCAGCTCCAACTCCAGAAATGTATTGTGAGTCCAAATTACTGCTAAATTAATTAGTCAATCCAAGACAGTTTTCTTTTTTTTAATAATCATTTCAACTACATCTTTTGATTTTATGAACAAAACCTGCAATGGGCATTTTCTGACATTTTACAGACTAAATGATTAATAAAGTAAGACTCCACAGATTCATTGCTAATTAAAATAACTGCTGGTTGCACCAATTTTAAGACGCCTGATGTGGAAGCCCCTCACAAAAAAGTTCCACCTCAACCAACTACAGCAGTGAAATGTTGCTTCAGTATTAATGCACAAGTAATCTAATCTAATATTATAATATGTAGTAGTACAACAGTCATGTGGGCCATCTGTCTGCATTGAGCACTTTTACTTATGTAGTGTAGAAATACTGTTCCAAGTACAAGTCATGCATCTAATTTTTTAATTAAAAGTACAAAAGTATTAGCATCAAAAAAGTAATGTATAATGTATATCATGTTATTTGGATATACTTACTGATACATTAATGTGTTCATCACTTTAATGTTGAAGCTGGTGACAGTGGTTTAAATACTTCAGTTTATCTTCTGAAGTTTTCTCTTAATCTATAACATTACATTATATTTAGGTTTTGTTAAACTTTATCTTCAAAGCAACTAGTAGAGACATCAAGTAAATGTAATGGAGCGTTGTAGTAAAGTAGAAGTATAAAGTAGCAGAAATGGAAATACTCGAGTACAAGTACATCAAAATTTTGCTTAAGTACAGCACTTGTGTAAATGTACTTGATTAACTTCCACCACTGCTTCACTCTCAACCCTGAACCTGAGATTAAAGATTGATGAAGCACCCTCAAGTCTCATCACACATCAGATCCTCAGTTTGAGAAAAGAGTTCTCTGGAGCAGAAAACACATTTTGCATGTAGATTCTGCAGCCTGTGGACGAAACCTGATATCTGCTCTGCGCTGAGACAGGAACGTCTGCAGCTCCCCAGTTTGCAAGAAACCTTAAATCTAAAATGATCTATGCGATAACTGGTCTGCATGTCTGTGTTCTTTGCGCCTCAGATCTACCCAGACGAAGGCCACTTCATTCACAGCGAAGCAACACGGCAGCACCTCAGCCAGTCCCTGGTGAACTTCTTCGAGGAATGCTTCAGGCTACCGGAGATCGTGTTCGAGGAGGCGCTGGAGGAGGAGAGCGAAGACGAGGGTTAGCCTGGCCTCCCCAGGCTGGCGTGCCCCGGATCCTTCCCACCCATACGTTTCGCCTACCCCGACCTCCATCCCGTCCCCGTGCACAAGCACAACACCGGCATACAGTCGTCCACGATATGCAACTCTCACCCGTTCCCGCTCAGTTTGATTTGGACTCCTCGTGTCCGCATGCTGAACCTGAGACTGCCTTTCCAGCAGACGACAGATCGACCACCACCCTCCCATCCTCCGCCCTGAGCCCAGACCCAAACGGCCCGCCAGAGAGCCAACAAAGACTGATGTTTTGGAATATACTGATAGATTTAACAGGAAGCAGTCCCCCTCACAGCGGGATGGACCAGCTCCTCTGAAGCAGTGGAGAGAAAGCATCAGCGCTCACACAGACTTTGAAGCTGTGAGGAGAAGGAACACCTTATAGCACATAACTGGTGGGCTTGTATATTACTGCAAACCAGACGCCCGGTGACAAACACTGGTTGTTCATGACGGGCGTCTGGAATTGTGCGGATACAGGAAATGTTACTATTTTTAAAGTTGTGAAGAACTTTCATGTTGGACTGTGGTTGTGTCTAGTATGTAAAATAGCACACAAGCATTCACTCGGCCGTTACGGATCAGTTTTCTTTTGGTCGTCATGTTCGCCCTGATGTCGGCTTCATCTCGTAGCTTCATTTTATGTGTTTCGGTGACAGAATTCTCTACAGAAAAAGAAGAAAAAAAAAACCGCCACCATGGGTTTCTTAATGTTCATTTGAGCCAGTTTTATTGTGACGAGCCAGTTTTATCGAACACAGAAGCATCAACTTGTTTTAGTCACTGTGCCTTACTTTGTCAGAGAACATCCTGCTGTGGGATTGCATTTACGAACTACGACGAGGCCAATTTTATAAGAACAGTTTCACATTTTGGCTAACGAGCTCAATCGTCTTCTTGTGTTCGATGAGAACGTTCCAAGCTCACGTTTGCTTGTTAAATACGAAGCTTCTGCCAGCAGCTGGTTAGCTTAGCTTAGCATAAAGACTGGAAGCGGAGGGAAAAGCTAGCCACCTGTTAGCTCCTCTCACTCACTAGTAGCACATTATACTGTAACCTGTTAAAACTACAAGCTGTGGTTTTATGGGAGTTATGACCTGGACTATTTCCTGGAGCCAGGCTAGCTGTTTTATGCTAAGCTAAGCTAACCTTCTTCTGGATTTCACTTAATATTTAACAGATATGATAGAAGTATCAATCTTCTCATCTAACGCTCAGCAAGAAAGCGAATAAGCATATTTCCCAAAATGGCAGCTATTGTTTTAAATCTACAGCTTGAAGTAACTCATTATTAAAATAAACAATAAGAGCT
>JAPZEA010000013.1:4128210-4139410 GCA_029783685.1 Heniochus monoceros | reverse complement strand
CCCCCCCCCCCCCCCCCCCCCCCCCCCCCCCCCCCCCCCCCCCCCCCCCCCCCCCCCCCCCCCCCCCCCCCCCACGCAGACACCTAATAAATTGGAACGTTGACCATGAGGAGACCCTGGGGAAACTGAGGGATACCAAGGTTGCATTTTTTTGGTTCTGTAGCTCCAGAAAATAAGACTTGTGGGGAAGCCAAATGTCAATCACATTCATTATTCGTTTTGTATTATGTTTATTACATTTACCTGAACTGCTGAGAGTGATGCTGTAAATATTAAATACGCTCGCTGTGAGAACATCATCCACTTATGGTTATATTTTATAAAAGTAATTCTGCCTCAACATCATCCTCCACCTTTGGTAATACCTCCTGCCATGATAATCTGAACTGCAAGCTGGACTGTGTGTCCATTCTTGGAGGAAGAAGACACGTACAATTCTTTCACATATCCACTCATATGGATTTCAGGACTTTATTGAGCAATAAAAAATATACACCAAGGAAAATATCATTTTCCTTTTTCCCCATATTGTTGTTCTTCCACCTTAAAATCTGATTTAATACTTCCAGACGAACAACCCATGATCCAAAGCGACAAATGAAAAAAAGAAAAGAAAAAAAAAGAGCAGTCTCTTTAGTTCAACAGTAGAAGTTGAAAACCACCGGAACAGTTTGAAAGCATCTCTGTTTGTTTATACTGTTCACTGAAAATTTGAAAAATTTCAAACAGATTTGGTTTGAACAGGAGTGAAATCACAGACTAGGTCGTCACATCTGAATCTGCCTCTCCGTAGAGTTCTGCCAGTTTCTGGAACTCAGGCCCCCAGTCGTCCAGGTAGTTATAATCCTGCTCTGATTGTGTTCCAGGAGAGTCTAAAGGGCTGATGGATCCTGTGGGTGAGCCCTGGCCCTCGTAAGCGTAGGTCTGGAGGGAGTCATACGGCGGCACGCTGGTGTCCATGTCGGCCTCCACCAGTCTCTGCTTGATGAACTCGTGCACATCCACCTCGTCCAGCTCCACGGACGGGCTCCGGCGGCCGCGGGGCGGGACGCAGTGGTGCCTCGCCTCTGGGCGAACGTCCCGTCGGAATTTGAGCTCTTCGGCGGCAGCTGGGTTGCGAAGGGCGATGATGTCGAAGGCCTCGGTGTCCTCCTCGCCCCCGCCCTCGTCGTCGTAGGTGACCACGTTCTCTCGGATGTCCTCCTCAGAGATGATGAGGGGCTCTTTCTTGCTCCGCCTCAGTGTGATGAAAAGAACCACAATGGCTGCAAGACAGAAGAAGAATGAAGGTTCAATGCTATCAAAGTGCTAACGATAATACCCCTCAGAAAAAAGAACAACAACACAATAACAATAAATATACAAGTATAATTCTGGAAAATGACTTCATGCAATAAACTGACATTTAATAGCTGTAGACAAAAGTCAGAAAGAAAGAAAATTGCTTTTCTCAACAATTAAATTGACAAACCGCTTAGAACAGAACATCACATAATGGAGAAGCCGAATGTGGCTACAACGCTCAGCCATGTTCTTTATGCTAATACCAACCCCTGTGTGTGCCTGTGTTGTCTGGTAACTCGTAGCTCATGACAGACAAACATGTTGTGGTTCGTAAACAGCCAACCAAATGAACACAAGCAAATTTTATGTGCATATTTATCTGATTTTCCACCAGGACACTAAAACTGGCCAAGCGTTGAAGAGTAAATCAAGAGTACGCTATCGCTGACATTCGCAGCGGCTGTGATGATACTTTGAATGCAGGCTGCTGAGATGACGACAATAAACACATAATCATCATCTTTGGAGCAAATTCAACCTCACATCCAGCCAAAATGCAATACATCAAGTAAACAGAAGGTGAAGATGTGTAAGCACACAGAGGTATGTCTGACCAGCTTTCGGCTTCGGTGAGGCCAGTAATATAAAAAATGAGCCAGTTCGGCCACATTAAAGAAAATGCTGCAAAGCGTCTCTGCAGATAAGTAGCTTACAGTGTGACATATCTTTTCCAGCTGTTAATGAAGTCATGAAGCCAAGTAATATTTGATGACATGCTACAGCTTGGAACTTGTTCCTACAACTAATGAGAGTTATACTTCTTTGGGTTAATGATGACCTCTCTGCAAGATGTTAACACTAATATCTATTTAATAAAATGGCATCAGCCAGGGAAGTACATTTTTACAGCAGTGCAATATCTAAGAGTTCATTATTATACATTTTCAGAGACGAGCGAGATGGATCAGCGTTCCTGCAGAGGCATCTTTGCTTCACAATTAAATTGCATTGAATGTTAGCAAGAGGAAAACCATAAAGGTTCACAGGAAGGGAACTGGGTGCACAACTGATGAAAACCCCTTTTTCTTGCAGTAGATATAAATGTTTTCTGCATCTTAGCATTCCACATCAAGCTTTTATATGTCATATTTATCTAAACAGCAACACAGTGTGTTAGATCAGCCTCTCGGGATTAGAGCAAGAAAGGTGGTGGTTGTGGATTAAGGTAGAGGTTTCAGCTTTCATAATGTCAAGGATGCAGTGATGCATTTGGCTAATCTACTGTATTTACTCAAGCAACACATTTTTGTACACATATTGTGGTGATCATGACACGCTGTAGACAGACTACAAAACAATTTCAAAGAGGAGATTTAAGCCTCAGAATAGACTGACTAAAGGTGCATTGACACCAAGGTTGAGCTGTTTCGTCAAACACTGGAGCCTTTACTCCTTCACTTCACTTGGGCAGGTGAGAATAATCCAAGCTTTCAGGCTTTGGTGGTACTGAATAACTGGACCAAAACAGGCCTCTTCTCCGTTCTGTCACAGCTGAGGAACTGAACCAACTACAGGATGTGAAATTCCCTTTTTAAGGTTGTAACCGTGGACTGATGAACTCACCAGGGACTAAACTTAGACGTAGACGTAGACGTTTGCAGTCACGTCTATTTGAATGAGAGCACTGCGCTGACACAGTGGGGGGTGGCAACGCCGAGAAAAATGCATGATCTTAGATAAAAAAGTTGACTCAGCTTTTCAGGTGTTACTCTTGAAACTGGCCTTGCAGGATCAGATCGGCTCATCTCACCAGCAGTGAAGCAACGCAACTCCACCAACTCTGAATGCTCGGAAAGGCAAGGTCTTCAGATTTTGACATGTAGACAGGTATGCATATAATTTATGATGAATTTGTGTAGCATTGGTGCATGCCCCCTGCCTCCAGAAAAGAAGCACAATTAATCAAGTTACCTCAAGCCAGATAGCAAAGTGAGTCAGGTGGGTCTGAGAACTCCAGGGCATTTGCCCACTTAATCCAACCCCAGGTATGAGCAGGCTATTAGAGCTGACTAGAAGCATCTAGCAGCCAGCAGGTGTGCTTGGACCGTAAAATAATGAAATTAACTAACGTAATCTGGATTCATATTCCTACAACTTCTATATGTCTGGAATCAAATTTATCATCTTGGCAGAATAATGGATCACTAAAACTCTTTTCCATCATGGACTGAAAACATGTCCTTGACTGTACACTTATGACTGAAGTAATTATGTCTATCTACTAATTTGTCTGTCTACATACTGTATTTCATTGTGTGCTTTCTTCCCTATGTTTTTTAATGAAATGTCCCCCAACCTGCAAATGATTAATCTATGGGGGGAGGGGATCACTTCACTCCACCTGCAGTGGCACCCCGAGTGGGGTTACAGAGGGTGAAAAATGCAATTTGTGTGGGACAGTGCTTATCGCTCAACTTGTTTAAAGCAACCAATTACGCAATGCAAGGATGTGAGAGTGTGTGGGGTGAGCTGGGTCATGGTAAGCAGAACTGGGAGTTTTTTTTTTAATTATTTGCTTCTGAATGCACATTTTCAAGCTCCTACATTTTTGACCACTTCCTGCTTCCACTATCTACAGTTTAAAACCTCAGAGCGGTTTAGAGGTAAACAGCCTGAATATAATGAAAAATATAACTGTTACCAAGACACTCTTGATGCACCTTTTAATATTTACCAGCATTTCATACACCAGATTGCACTTTCCACAGCTCATGATCTACTTCTATTTGTAGTACATTCCAATCCACGGTACTGTACACACCACATTGTAATACACTCCATGCATTAATGCTCCCTCAATGGTCCATTCAGGTCATTTCATACGCCTGGCCAAGGCCAGTTGAGGTACACCACTTATGGCATCAGAGAGCATTACACCAGTCTGCAGATATCCATTTGCTATAGCAAAAGCCATTGCAGGGGCCTCATTTAGGCTGCATTTACCCTGTTTATGGAAGATTACGCTGAGAGGCTAGAGGGCTGTATTGCATTGGAAAATAATGTGTGTGATCCAAATACGAGCCCTCTTCATGTAACTCCTCAAGAGAGCAAAACTTTGCAGCACAAGTAAAAACACTTAAAAGTCACAATTGCATTGAAATGTTGTGAGTCAACTGTTTTGCTGTGTCATGTTTTTGAAAGAGAAGTGTTGCACAGCATTTCTTCACTATGATCAATACTTAAGCCATCACATTCAGGTGTGGACAATCAGTTTTAAAACCGCTTTAAAAATGCTGTTTATATTTGAGAGATGAAGTAATGTTTACCCAATCAAACGTTGTCTACCTGTCCTTTAACTTGTTGCTGTGGCACTGGAATGAAAAAACTGCTGAGGGTTATTATATAATATTTTATTAATTATTATAGAAAATAAGATTCTCAAATTAACAGAAACATTCTATTTCACTACAGATGTGGTATTACAATTTCCATTAGCATTAAGTATTTGTTCTGCGCTGAGTTCATTCTACGTTAAGCAGGTTATGGTCATATTTTTAATCCAATTCCTATTTTTACCCAATTAGTACTGTAATACTGTAGCATTTCATTTGAATTCAAATTAGCCCAATCCAAACTATGATCTGCTTATGAATATTTTATGTTATTTAAGTCACGTGTAAAGGCCATTATCAAGCGAGTCAGCTCAGAGATCGTTTGTATCCCGTTTCTGGTTTGCTGCAGGCTTAATTAGGGTGGCTTATTAGAGGCCACAGAGATAAAACATGGACATTAATCGGACAGATGGAAGACAATCAGACACAAACAAATCACGCTGACAAGCCGGAATTGAAAGGGTGAGCCATGTCTATGTAAATGATATGTAGTAGACGCTGGCTCCACCATTTTTATCTGTCAACCAATCAATGAGCTTGGCATTACGTCACTCGACCCTGTGCAGGAAGACATGTCACTCAGGTTTTCTTACGTGTCTCTAAAGGTGTGTTCATGCAAAACATGCTTAAGATTTTTTTTCAGGCCTTCAGCAATTTGCTCATTATGGTCAACAATGCCATTTAAAGACAAACTATCCCAAAGCTGGAGGTCACAGCAGCCATCATCCTCTCATGTTGGCCTGAAGGCAGCTAGCTGGTTAGCATGCTAACTTCGGTAGAAGTCTCTGCATTATGTCTTTGACATAATGTCAAACTGCTACTTCTTCACATTCTGTTGATAATTTTTGTACATTTTTAATGTTTTAAAGTAAAGTTCTTACATTCAGCTCCTTAAGAGTACAGAGAGACAGATTTGGAGAGAGGGGTGCACGACATGCAACAAAAACATGTTGCAGTTACTTAGCACCCATATTCTTTATTGTACCTGGTATGAGATTTCTGAAAAATGGTGCAGGTAGTCAAATGACTTACTGTTAATGGAGTGAAATCTGATTTATTTTGACTGCGTCCCATTGACAAAACCTGAAATCTTGTAGTGTGAAGCGTTACCTCTGCCCAGTAGCTGAATTATGTGTGAGACACTTCAGATTAAACTGGCAAGTGTGAAACCCAAAATGCAACACAGATAAAAAACGAAACAAAAAAAAGGTGTTATCAAGTCCTGTCTCTCTCTCTCTCTCTCTCTCCATCCTAACTACTACCTTCCTTGTCTGGATGATTAGCGATTCAGTGTGTGTCTCTCACTCGAGCTTTGGCTCCAAACAGTGGTGATGGCCTTTTGTTCGCCTCAGCCAGAGGGTTTGGCATAGAGGCGGAAGACAGCTAGTATGAATATGCATAACCTTCACGCACTAATGTCCACAGACAATCACAGAAGAGAGGAGGGGAGAGCAGCAGCGGTGAGGCCGTGTTATTAGACAGTTTTGTCTAATCATGTCCTTCTGCAGTTTGGTTTGCAGAGGAAAAAAATTGGTCTGCGACGTCTCAAGTTTTGTTGACTTTGGTAAATTAAATGAGTTCAATTTGCTCTTTGACTTGGACTTTGCACCATTTTGCAGACGCTGTGCACCTCTAACATTATGTTCTAATTTTATTTTCTTAGCCTGACCTGTAAAGCCGACAATCCACGCCCCAATTTCAAAGTGACGAGATCATATCGTTTCATCATTTGCTGTCACTGCAAAGACCGGTTTTCTTGGTGCTGCGATAAGCTGCTAACGTGGACGTAGCCCTGTTTATTTTCACTGTACTTCTGATTGAGGTTTGCATTCACGGCGCAGAACACATCCGTCACACATGAAATCAACGAGAGAGGTTATCTGTGTTGGCTGTCGCCGCTTTCTGTCATGCTTCTCCTTTGCTCTTCTAGTCACAACATGCTGCGTCAAACATGTGCCGGGCAGAGAGTGATGGGGAAGAAGACTCGGCTGCATAGTAAGAGAGCAGATTTGAATTGAATTTCAAATCATCGACAAATGTGATTTAGGTCTAATCTGATTTTCTGATTCGAGCTGCCTGTCTGAACATGAGCATGGCGCATTCTCAGACTTCTTTCAGTTTGTACACACCTCCTCTGAATCACTCTGACCCTGCAATCTCTATTCGCCTCTTCTTTGCTGTCCGTGTCCTCACCATCTCCTTTCAAGTCAGCTTCCTCTCTCTGCATCCTCCTTCTCTTCTGTCCTTCGTATCCTTTTCTTTTCTTCCACCCGTGCCCTCTCCAACTCTTTCTACCCTCATTCTGAATTCTACCTGAGTCCTCACATGTCTATTCATCCCTCTCTCCTCCTCTGCCCTTGTCAAACCCTTTCAAACCCTTCCACCCTTCCCTGCTCCTCTATGGTTCATCTCCCCCATCCATGCCCTCAGGATATTTGCCCCTGGGCAGCTCTCCCCTGCTGCAGTCCCCACAGTGGCTGTCCCTACTTACCCAGCAGGATGACGATGCACAGCAGGATGGCAATCAGAGCCCCCGTGCTGAGACCGGCCGAGGAGAGGAACGCCTCGCCTTGGCACATCCGGATCCTGCCGTGGCGTTGGCACGGGCACACCCGCAGAGTCAAGGTGCTGGTGCCGCTCAGCGACGGCTCCCCACCGTCCCACACCACTATGGGCAGCTCGTAGAGCTCCTGGGTCAGGTGGTTGAAACGCCGCCGCCTGGCAATGATGCTGGCTGTGCTGTCTACAATTTAAAAAAAAAAAAAAAAAAAGATTGTTAAGGAAAATTGGACCCCTTGGCTAAAAAGACTAATTGATGGTTTCTTCTTTCTTCTCAATTGCTTTGCTCTTTCAGCAAAGCCTACAATTACCTATTTATGCAGACAGACATTTAGATTAAGGGTAAGAATAATCAGCTAATAGGAAAAAATCCTATCCTCGACATTTGCCTTTGTGCATTGCATTTGGTGCTTTTGAAGTACCTCAAGCTGGTGGATTTCTTACTGTGTCTTAAAGCTGCTTCCCCGTGTTCCAAGACTAATTAATTTCAAAGGTGTTCGTTTACTATTTTAATGTGCTGCAAAAGAGCAGTTCACCTTGGCCTCTGCAGAAAGACTGTTAATGGAACATGTCATGAAGATAAACAGAAATAAAAAAGGCTGAATTTGTAGAGAAGAAAAGGCAAATAAAAGAGAACTCGAGAGGAAGGTTTTATGGCAAGATTCAGCGAAGAGGAGGAAGCAAATAAACACACAGATGAAACGCTTGTATACATGTGGGAAAAAACGCTGGACTAAAAAGGAGCTTATTGTGTGTATCAGCACGCTCGCTCAGGTAGCCCTGCATACATGATCTGAGACATATGACAGTGATGAACCAACTCTAACTGGCTTGACAGCTCCATTCCACACAAGTATTCTTGATGAAAGATGTTCTGAATTCTTCAAAATGAATGTATTTTGTCTACCAAGGGCATCCTTATTTCAGTGTTACAAAGATGGAATATTTAAGGTGGAACATGCACAGCAGGCTACATGCCAGTGTCCTCTATATTGCTGCAGCCAACTGAAGCAGCCTTGTTTACTTCAGCCAAGTTTATTTTTACATCAGTGGATTGTAGGACTACAAGGAGATTATATAAATTAGGAGAAATGAACATTTACATACGTGTCCACGCTAAATAACGAACCAACAGATTCAGTTCCTGCATGGGCAGCAAGGGGGGCAACATTGCCGATAGGGCTGCCATTGGCCATCTGGTGGAATTTATGGTCCAGTTGCCCAACAATTCCAAACCAAGTCACTATGCTGCATTAACTTTCACCGTAGACTGTTTTATCCATCCTGTTTTGGCAACAACAGCACAAAGGGAGTGCCAGCCGAGTGCTTCCTTCAAGGATAAACCAAAGAAACTACCAATGCCAACAGGAACAGGAGAACAGCTGACTACTGATTAAGTGCATCTGCAACTTAAATCCAAATGTGTACACCAACAGCTATATATTTTTCAGAGCTTGAGGACATTTCTATTGAAGAGTGTTTATAATATTCACTGTATTTCACATTGCTGAGGAAAAGATGGTGAGAGTTGAGGAGCTACTTCACACTCCTCATGCATCCTGTAGCCTTAAGTGAGTGCTTAGCATAGTTAAATGCTAAATAATACCCATTCATGGTCGGCTTTACGCTGTCACTCGCTGTGGTTAGATAGCATAGCGGCTTAGGCTAGCTTGTTAGCAAAACTCAAGGTCATAATTTCACCTGCAGCCTTCAATCTGCACAAAAACAGCCACCGATCTGTTGTTTCCTTTCGCGGCACTTCACGGTTTACCATTAAGAATCTAACATGCAGTGTGAGAGGGATTATCTCAGCAGGAGATCACCGGTTTAGCTTCTTGGATGCTCTTCATATTACTGATGTAGTTTTATGGATTACAAAGAGCAGTAACACAGCGCAGACTGATCATCTGTGAAATTTAAGGCACAATACCCCTTTAAATGGTTGTAGAATGACAGAAGGAATCACACAATGTTTGAAAATCAACACCTACAGCACATGATCAGCCATCCCTGTTCATTCAAAGGATGGCTGGGTGAATCACGCACCTGGATGACTAACTGGGCCTCACATGACTGACTAACTAGAACCTTGCAGGCATATATATGTGTGTGTGTGTGTGTGTGTGTGTGTGTGTATTCACATATTATTTCAAGTTACGAAAATGCTGAATCGTGCACAGATCAACCTTTTCCTTTCCACCCAGCAAAAAACACCTCCGCCGTGCTGTACTATCGTGCTGCTGCTCTGAGACCTCGCCTCCCACTCCAATCTCTGCTCCATCTATGAATAATTATAATGATCGACAGTTGGAATGACAACACGTACTTCAAGCTTTATTAAGTCAGACTCGCAGTATCACCGTATCAGCAAGCAGATGGGTGGGGGGTTTGAGAGAGTGGAGTGTGAGAGATGCAAATAACAAGGAAGAGAGATGGGGAGTTGGAAGATGAGAGGAGGGGGAGGCGAGGGTGTGTGTGAGTGTGTGTGTGCGTGTTGATGTGTGTACGTGTGAGCCAAAGCGAGAGCAGAGAGGACGAAGGCAGAGGCTGAGGCAGAGAGAGACAAACAAGCTGTGTGTACATGGTGTTCGCCGTCACAGCCTTTACACTTTGAAGCACAGAACCACAGCAGCACGGGTCCTCGTACAGACCACGACGAGGAAGTGCACATCAATTATGTCATGCTAATTTCACACGAAGCCGCCTCTCGTCGCAGGTGGGTGGAGGAGAGCTGTGCGCTTGTTGATTAACGCCGCAGTGAGATGGGCCATGTGCAGCCACGTGGCATCCACATAAGAGGAAGGACAGCACGAGTTAGCGCAGTCATGGCTTAACCGTGTTGTGACAACTCGCTCCATGTGGCGTTACCTGCAGTGCGAGGCAGGTGACCACCCAGGAAATTAGGGAAAATATGCTTTTAAGAGCATTTCACACTCCACTGAAAATGATCCTGAACAGTCTGATCCGTGTTATTTTGCAGATCACTAACAATCAATTTGCCACCTTTTCTGGTGTCTGGTTTTCTATTACATGAAAAAAAAAATCTCACACAGCCATTAATATGCATGTGTGTGTGAGTCTCTACTCAACCCTGTGGAATTCCTTCTGCGATGGGTTCGTTAAGCCGGAGTGGAAGCCGCTAACTGGCAAATGGCCTCATTTTTTGACTTTTCCAAAAACATTAGCATGCTAGGTGAAGAATCACTTACATAACTTTGGTATCACTCATGCATTACTGTCTCCTCATCTCAAGACATCAAGTTAAATGAGATTTCACAGCAGCAAAAACTTGGACGTGCAGATATTAGGCAATTTCATGGGAATATCTGCCCAGTAGGACTCTACTATGATCTCTGTGGACAAAAATTAGGACTCCATTTAAACTACATCATTGTAGAATGGAAAACACATGGAAAAGTGCATGGAAACTCAACATATGAAGCGTTATTAAATAAAAAAAAGAAAGCAAACCAAAAATATACCAACAATAGACACTCGCGACGCAGCCACTTCTCTACAGACTTCACACTTGCCTACACATGCACTTAGCTGGATTCCTTGTGAACTTTGGTGGGCGTGTGTAGGTGCCGGTGACGGGATTCAGCACGAACCTTCTCTACAGTTGCCACTTGGAGTACAACGTGAATTGTGGTGGCACTATTTTGGGGATGAATATATTCTGGGTCACATTCTAAAGGTGGGTACTTAATGTTGGGGATAGCTCAAGTCTATACAGGCTGCAAATGTTAAGAAAATGCATGTATTGTGTAAATGCTGCAGGTATTTAAGTCCACAGCATTGTTCTTTCTGCTTACAGAAGTAGCAATGTACTTTTGTCAGAGAGCTTCAAAAGTTCACGTTTAAATAATTTGTACCATTTGCAACAAATGCATTAATTTGGGGTCATTTTATTCTAAACCGTCATTGAAAACAGTTTGTTTGCAAGCTGCAGTTCAACTTTTTTG
>JAPZEA010000013.1:4084048-4094313 GCA_029783685.1 Heniochus monoceros | reverse complement strand
TTGCCAGCATGTCCTGTCTGTCTGTATGTGTCTCCCTACTATCCAATCCGCTCCTCCAAGACGCCACGTCAAATCAAAGCCCAGAGATATTAGGCCTCACACTGTTTTGACCTGTGGTCTGGTGGGAAATATAGCTGTATTGAACTATCTGCTACTTGCACAGATAAGTTCTATGCTTGGGTCATAACTGAGTAAACAAGAGCAGATAAGGATTTATAATTGGCTGAGCTCCTGGTGGATGAAGGTCCACAGGTAAAGGCGGCCAATTTGTAGATGTAAAGAAGCTGAATCATTAGCACCATGCTGTTACACTTCCTCTACACTGAAATTTGTCTCAGGGGCTGTGACAGCGTGATCCTGAAACACTACAACTGATACCATATGCCACCACTGACAATTGTTGGCCACATCTGGCTTTCACCGCAGTCCACAGGAGGGCTGACTATTCTCTAGAGTCAGGTTAAAAAAGTCCATGAATTTATGATCACACTGTTACGTACATCTAGGTTAGTTTCTGTCACATATTGCTGCGAAATTGACAAACCCGGCAGTCAACTCCCAAACATGCAAACTCAACCTTAGTCAACAGCAACCACTGAGTGTATTTAAAGTTTATACTGTGTTAGCCACCTTGCTAAGAGGGTGCTATTATGCAAGCACAAAGCAAGTCACAAAAAATGATCTGCGCAGGAATGAAATGTCTATATAATGTAATAGAGAGTAATAAAATCGAAAGACATTCACTTATTCACAGGCACTGTGGGACAAAGGTTGACTGCAGTGTGTCTGAGTTATGTCACAATAAGGCTAAATAGCTTTTCCAGACATTGTTTCAGCTGTTAAACTTTAAATCGGTAATATAAGTACAAGCCCCGGTCTTAGTTTTCAAAGCAACAACGACAAAAACAAAGACAAATTCTTGAAAACTTAGATGGATTATTTACACTGTTGTTTAAAAAGTCTGTGTAAAAACCATTGTGGTTCAATTTAACACTTGAAGTGTTGCTCAAACAGCATTACAAGCTTCAGTAGCCCATTATAATTGCATGATGAGTGCATTGTAATTGCAGTGCAGGCTTATATAATGCATTATATGTAAGAATCATGGTATGGTTGTGTTATGAGACATGAGCCTGTACATCTTCTGGACACTTGTGTTTACCATTAAACTAGATTAAACAAGTGAAACTCACTCCACTGTGTCCCACCAGCTACAACTTCTTTTTCTAGGAAACCTGAAGGAGCAGAGAGAAATGCCACCCATAATGAACGATGTACTCCACTCTGACTCTCTGTCAAGCTTGCAGTCAAAATTGCAGTGGGAATTATTTGGACTTAATCAATTTTGGGATTGCTTTGGAAGCTGAGCCGGTTCCAAATCATCTGTCTAGCAAAACTTATTAGTTAGTACATAATTTAATTGATGGGGAACCTTGAACTGCTCTGTGTTAATAGCTTAAGAAAAGAAAATACTCATCTGTGACCTTGTAGGATTAATATTTCTGTACACGACGGTGGAGATTTCAACCACAAATTGCTCTTTATCACTATATATGTTTAACTATTGGTATTTCAAACTGGGGAAACAGATTCACATGATTGCATTTTCTGACCAATAATGCGCCCATTATAAACTGTCCACTGTGATTACCGTTGCTCACAATGCACTTCAACATAAGTGTTCAAGTACTATATATTTTAAACCATTAATGTGATGATTGCTACATTAAAAGGTCCGACTCTGAGGCTAACCCTCAACAATCAGTGTGTACGCATTTGCTGGTCTCAATACTTTTAAGGTCACAGTAACCTTTTCATGTTACAGGTTTCCTGGAGATACACTTTACAGAACAACCACTGTTAGACAAAGGCTCTCACAAAGGAACTACCACCTAACAAGACTTCGGTGGTGTGTCTTATTAGAAGGAGCCTGAAACCTCTGCTGGTGGTAACTTCTATCACTAACAATAACTCTTTAACATCCAACCCCTTTTGCAGGTGGTACCCCTAAACTTTGACTATTTTTGATGGTTAAATACTTCAATTCAGTGTCCGATAACATTATGGAAAGGCTCCCTAAAGAGACACCTTTCTGTTAGACTAAGACGCTTTTTGTTTAACCAGAAACAGCAGCTATGTCGCTCTCACCAAAGCCACCAGACTCCATTTACAGAAACAGTAATTTTATCATCGCAGAACAAGACAAAAATTACAAAAGCCTCCTTGGTTCGTCTTCCCACTCTTCCAACAATCACCACCAACTCTGGTTTGGTTGAAATAAACTCACATAATTCACAGAGTTAGATGTGAAAATACCAGCAGGATGGACATTAAAGAAGCAACAGGGGAAAACACGTAGAGCCAGAATATTTTCACATCTATTTACTTTCACCTGACCATGACCGGAGAAATTTAAGTATGTCGGACTTCAACAGACTTTCCTGGCAAAAGAAGAGCAATTGCTGTTAATATTTGAAAGCCTGCTCTCAATGCAGCCCAATACATCATCATTGACTATATCCTCAATGCTAGAACATGTAATTTAACACCTCTAGGACAGTGTCAAGAAAAGATGAACATTATACATCATAAAAGTCGATTTTACGGCATAACAGTTGTACTGGATTGCATCAAACTGTGCAGGTGTACCTAATAAAGTGCCAATTGAATGTATATTACTTGCTCATATTCATGCAATTTTCCAGTATATTAGCAGCCCATGAGGGTTCTAGGTGGAGGATGCTAAACCCTGCAGTAGGAACAGCAGGTCACAAATGGTTATTCAGAAACATGCTATACTCGAAAAGGGCTTCTAAATTTCTTGCACAAACACGGTGAAATCAAAACACGCAGATCACCTTTTCCATTATGAACCCACTCACACACTGTGTCCAATTTTTACATCCACTTTCATCACCTCCTTTAGGTTTCAATCCATCTATCTCTACGGACCTCACTGTTGCTGTGATCACAAAACATAATGCACTTTAAAAAGATCAAGGTCGGGCTCTGAAACTGGACTACAACCACCAGTCATGGCATTTGCGTCATCACCACTGTCATTTGAGAAATAAAGAAAAAATCTCGATGTGCACTTTAATGAAGCAGTAATTATTAAACAAGATGGTTGAGAATTAATGGGTTGAAATAATGTCTTAATGGGATAAAAGATGTCAATACCAAGCCAAGTGTGCATTTTTTCACAGAGGCCTGCCATCAGATATGGAAATTGATTAGAAATTAAAAAAGCCAAACAAAATGTGCAAGTACATTTCATAAAACAGGGGGTGTAAGAAGGAGTCAGACAAAACTGATCAGTGTTTTATGACAGATTGCAGCATCTACTGGAAACATCTGAGAGAGACAAATAGAGGAAAATAAATCAAAAGTATGTGTTCAGTCCTTTGAACGCAACTCTGAGTCTATATTTTGTGCTGTTTATCAAGATTTCAACAGTTACACATGTGTACAATTCTGCTCAATTTCCGCACATTAGTTCCAACAACACTCATTTAATCATAACTATTAATCTAAATGAGCCACCAGCTCTGCCTCTGAGTTTTCAAACCACTATTAAACATTTTCCCAGAAGTGAAATGGTTGACGGGAAAGCAGAGCTACTATCTGCAGCACGTCCATTTAGAGATATCTCAACAGGGAGATACACAGTAGTAGGAAATTGATACTCCTTTCATCTAGCACTCTAAAAAATATGATTGTGCCATTGAATGGGAGGTATGAAACAGTAACGCTGAACTACCTGGCACGTGCCCAGCTAATCAATTTAGACAGGAAAAAAGAACATCACAACCAATTAGCTGCCACACTCCCAGACAGCCCCTTCCTGCACTTGGGAGCGCCAGTATTGACAAATGCTGGGGGATTAGTGCTCTGGAGTGTGAGGACAGTTGATTGTTACAGCCGATTTGACGCTGCAGACGCCGAACAGAAGAGGAATTACTTTAATGGACATCAGCAAAAGAGGGGGCGGGGAAAAAGGCTAATTATTTTCCCCTTCACAGTCCTTGATTTCCTCCCTTGGGTCATCAATGGTGATAGATTCTTTTTGTGCAACAGATGATGAAGTTTGCAGCGAACACTGAAACTTTAAAATGAGTAGTCTCGTTAAGACTAAATGAAGGATGCCAATATGCAGATTAGTGCTGCAAGTATATTTTCATTACCCTACTGTGCACTCATTCAGAGATAAAGATTACAGCAACTGATTTATTTAATAATCAAAATCGTTTCACATCGGATTTAATACACATATTTTTTGTCTTACAATAGCAACAGCACCATGATCTTCGATTAAACCTGAAAACGAAATATTCTGCACCTGCCTGTAAATTATCATTCCACATATGAAGTGTTGTAACATACAGTGGAGCATTCTCAGAAGAGATTAAGACGTGTACTTGACACATCCGGCTTAGAAACAAATACACTGACTTGACTACAACTGAAGTTGTATGTGTGTCAGGCACGTCTGTTCATGAATATTCATGAATGCAACCAGGGAGATATTGACTGTTTATAAAGAGGGCGCCTGCAAGTCTATTGGGGTATGCATATTTAATCGGTTTGCACATTTCCATCTTCTCGCTGCAAGAAACTGATGAAGCTGTTCATTTTCTCTTTGAGATATTTCTTCTAATAGATATTTCTGCTTCTTTTCAGCAACTGAAGGGATTATTTTAGACAGACAGATATAAATGTAATGTTTTCAACAAACTGACAGCATCACAAATTCACTATCTTATAGTATATTTGAAGGAAAACCACTCTGACAGCAGTTTGGCCAGCATTTGAGCAACCTACACATGTTTTGAAGCAGTGCTGTAAAATATCTGAGTACCATACTTTGGAGCTATTGTGCTGTGATGCAGAATCCACTGGACTGAGAAAAGGGCGGCTTTTGTTCACCCGTGCTAAAAACAGAACGGTACAATAAAGAACTAAAAAATAGATGTTTGCCACATGATGCTGGGCATACAAGGAGCAGCTGTCTCAGAGGAGGTGGATAGAGGCTTTTCTTTCCTCTATGATGTGGAGGACTCCACAGTCTCGATGGCGGGGATTGCTGTGGAGGCATTATTGAGTGCTTTACAAAGACCTGCCCACCCGGGAAACCATCACAGCAACCAGAAAACAAAGATGAAAAAGAGGACCCGGCTGGCTTACAGAAGATCAAACATTCTGTAGAACATTATCACACAGAGGACAATCCAGAACGCTGCACAGGGTAATAACATGTTTGATCGCTGTTTTTCATGCTAATACTTGCTTTTAAACCATCTTGGAGTAGTAAGTGGTCAGAAGTCTATCTGAAATACCCACAAGCTGTAAAGTCAAAGGTCTTGCCACAGTGTTTTTCTCTCTACTGTCGGGATAAACATGAATAATATCTAAAAAGCATAAAATGTAACTCACATCTTTCAACCCATTCAAATTAAGGCTCACTGCTGCTGACAGAAGAGAGCCATCATTTGAAGGTCCAGTTTATTTCATGTGACTACTCACCCACTTCAGACATCTCAGGCACCGTAGCTACAAAGGGTCCATCTGGAAATTTGGGCGCATTGTCATTGATGTCTTGTACTTTGATGATGAATTCCGACTTTTGTTCCAGGGCCTCCTCTGTGTGGCGGTCCAAGGCTTGTGCATGCAGGACATAATGTGTTTTCTTTTCCCGATCCAGGCTCTTAGTGGCATGAATATCTCCTGTCACTTCGTCGATGATAAATATAGTCCCAGCTCCTTCCCCGTCCAGAATGTATCTGACGGATCCATCGCCTTTATCTGAGTTCGAGTGAAGCTGCAAAGAAAACCAGACAGACGGAGTGTGAAAACACAGAATAGAACGTTGCCAAAATTACTTGCTTTTGATTCACAGTTTCAAAATATTATTCATGGTTGTAAAATTTCCAATGGCCACAGTGCAGAGCTGTAGAATAGCTGCAGGCGAAATGCATGAAGAGGCGCTTCAGCCACTGTGATTATTAGTGCTGAAACAATTGGTATATCAGTCTGTTAGTTTATCAGAATTTTTGCTACATCAGTATCAGTATACTACACCAAATATTTTCCAGTTCCAGCTTCTCAAATGTTAGGACTTGCCACATTTCTCAGTTTTATATCATTGTAAATTGAATGTCTTTGGGTTTCAGGCCCACAGAAACAATAAAATTGGAATTAGCTTGGGATCTTCGAAAATTGAAGAATAAAACACAGATCTACAGTACCGTACTTGGACTAATCTCTACCAAGACCATTTAAAAGCATCTATACTTTATACAGCAGAAACCTTTGCAGCTTTACTGCACCGCACAGCCACCCTCAGCCCGTGTTTCAGCTTCAGAAAACTGCCAATATCTAACTCAGACATTACATTATTCAATATTTTTCTCTCAGGCTTCACTATACCCGAGCATCGCTGAAGAAATGCATCTTTAGAGATTAAAGTTTTGGGTGAAATCCTTACAAGACTGTTAGAGATGGAAAAGCGCTGCCTCTTTCTCACCAGGAGAGAGACGAATAAGAGAAAAAACGAGCCACTTGTTCAGCCATAATTGACACCAAGAGGATTAAGACTTTCATGCCAATTGCTCAGCTGGGTTGCAGTTTTAGACTTTATAAATATATTTTACAATACCATTGAATTTCCAAACCAGGGAGCCACGGTAACATCATCATTTAAACAATTTCATTTTTCCCCCCTGAATAAAACACGTTAAGAAACACAGACCTTTTTTTTTTTGTTTTTTTTGTTTTTGCTTTTTTTTCCACAGGGAAATGTCACAGCTCAACATAACGGAACAATCAATTTTCACTGTGCACTGGTAATGCTTTACATACTGGTGGCACTGGTGGTATTTTTGCATTCCATATGTGTAGATGTGGATCAGTGAGCTGGGAGCACATCCCTTGAATTCCAAGCAGACCTCAGTTTCATCCCAACATTTATGCATGTGTTTAGAGAACACAGGATACACATAGGTACAAATAAATAATTCA
Organism: Heniochus monoceros; assembly: GCA_029783685.1. NCBI lineage: Eukaryota > Metazoa > Chordata > Actinopteri > Chaetodontiformes > Chaetodontidae > Heniochus > Heniochus monoceros. The sequence goes on along the minus strand of JAPZEA010000013.1, from coordinate 4,087,296 downwards.
TGCTGTGTTTGTGAGGAGATAATATGTTATTCTTCCTCACATTATAACATATACATAGTCTGGATAAGCATGGATATTGCAAAAAGCTGCCTACAAAGTAATGCAGAGGGTGAGACAAAATAACAAAATGTAAAGATGCCAAGAAAAGGGACTTTAAATTTGAAGTGATCAATCACAATTACAACCGTTGCCATAGTTGCTTTGATATGTGAGTTTTCGCAACAACATCAGACAACTCAACGAAGGCCCACGGAAATCACCTGCGCCTCAACTGCAGGTGCATCAGTCAAAACAATAATAAAATAAAAAGGTAATACTTCAAGTGTAGCACTTTAAAAAAGGATGGCAAACACAGAAAATAGGAACAGCAGTCACAGGCTGAGACTAATCAACAGGGATGTGACTCCTGTGACTCTACTGCTGCAGTGTTTGCCGCTCCCAACATCTGCTACAACCTGACTTTTACTGTTCAATTTAGAATTAAAATACATGCTAATTATGTAATACAGTGCAACCATACACAGAAAAATAAAATGATGTTTCAAGTTAGCACACTCTTGCATGTCTCAACATATGTTTCAGCAAAGTGGAAGAATTTCTGCAATGTCTTTTCTTTGTTATTTGGGACTAATTTGGGAAAAATTGTACCATTGCAATGATATCAGATGATTAGGGCTGGGTGATGTAAACTAAATAATAAACTAAATGCTTGAAAATGTTCTCAGAATCAGTCACACCGCAGAAACAAAGCTATTTGTAACCAGTCATATGACTTCACAGTATAGGCAGTGGGGTTGTAAACACACTTCGTGCCATTGTTTGGTAGCAAAAGCTGGATAATTAGATGGTAGATTAGAACTTTTTCCTGTCAGCACAGAAAACAACAGCTCAACAGTCACAACAACCCTAAATGGAAGGAGCTGTTGTGGATGAAGGACTCAACAAGATGTCGGCGGTGTGGCAGTGTATTGGCAACTTAAAGCCTGGAGGCTAACAGGAAGGCTAACGGCCTTGAAGTCTGACATGAAACAGATAATGGTGATGTATGTAGATTACCAAAGCAAAACAAATGTGCCAACAAAGATGGGATATGCCGTAAATTAAGTTTATCACCTGAAGCAAGCACATGGAGTGCAAGTGCAAACACCAGCAATTAGACTCATCCACCCGTAGCCATAGTGAGGTTCTCAGAAAAACACAGCAGCTTTACATGCTTTTTAATGGCTTTTTAATAGTGCCTTTGAAAATGAGAAATTTAACTGCTGAACATAACTGACCCAAGACATAAGCTCCCTGACGTAAGAATTCTGTTAAATTTTTTGTTATTTACTCATTTAAAGTTCTCAGACGACTCCGTTAATCATCAGCCTGATCACAGATGGGGATGACAGGGAGTACAGGGAACTGATTTGTGGATCGGTGCCAGAGGAGCCACCTCCAGATCAATGCAGGGAAAACCAAAGAGCTGGTGGTGGACTTCTGCAGGTGCAAACACTCTCCTCCTGCACCAGTGAACGTCCAGGGAAGGGACATTGAGATGGTGGAATCTGACAAGAACCTGGATGTTCACCTGAACAATAAACTGGACTGGACGAACAACACAAATGCAGTTTAAGAGAAAGGCCGGAGCAGAGTGTATCTGCTGAGAAGACTCAGGTCTTTTGGAGTGCAGGGGACACTCCTGAGGACCTTTTTTGACTGGCACTGGCCATCTTCTATAGGATGGTCTGCTGGGGCAATGGCATCTCCACTGCTGACAGGACGAGACTTAACAGACTGGTTAAGAAGGCCAGCTCTGTCCTGGGAAGCCCCCTCCACCTGATGGAGGCGGTGGGCGAATGGAGGGTGTGGTTAAGGTATCATTCCTGATGGAGAACATGTCCCATCCCATGCAGGACACAGCACTGCAGCTCCTTCAGTAACGGGCTGCTTCGCCCACCGTGTGTGAAGGACAGATACTGCAGGTCCTTCCTTCATGCTGCTGTCTGACTGTACAAGATGCAACATCAGTGCATTACTGAACTGTGCAATATAAATACTGATGTGCAATAATGTGAATTCAACCAATTTCTGTTTTACTTATTATATTGTTTACCTATTTTTTACTGAGGTTTCTTATTAGCACACTGTCCCCTTTACTGCAAATTTCCCTGCTGTGGGATTAATAAAGGATTATCTTATCTTTAAACAGACTCTCTGTTTGCAGCTCATATAAATCTTGATTATTTTAGGGTTCTGAATCTAATACTAGTGAATTTCAAGGTTAAGAGACTCTTGAAGCGAAACAGAAATTGTTACATAATTAAGGTATGTTGTGAAACAGATGGTAATATAGTCAAAATATACTTTTTTTTTTTGCCATATTGACCAGTCTGACTTCTACTTGGCACATGGACTTATTTAATGTTCCCCTGAAAAGCTTGCAAAAATGAGCAGCCAGCCAACTGCAATGATTTTGTTGTTAACACGTTTGACTGGTGCAGGCCCTGAATTGGGACACAGCTACAGTGTTTTGGAGAACAGAGCTGAAAACAAGACAGTCTACTTTCACAGTAACCCAAATTTAGAAACAATCAATCATCATACTGTTCAGTTTTATTTAGAGCATGAGAGCAACCTACACTCATTACTGACCGAACCACATAACGCATCCTTTTCTTGTCTGTTTGTTACATAATTAATTACTATTAGAGCTCTGCTAATCCTCCGCTGTACTTCCATCACACGTCCCTGCTGGGGTACATGACTGGACAGCCTGTAGAGCTGCAGAGGACATAAGAATAAACATGCAGTGGAAAAACGCATTGAATTAGCTCATGTCACCTTACTGACCCAGCAGCTCAATTCTAGTTAACCTGGGTGTATTTTCCAATCGCTTAACAGTAAGTACAGACACAGAGAGACACATTTATATTAAAAAAGGAAAAGACTTCGGTACTACTAGTGTAAAATGCACAACCATTTACAGAGCCAAGTTATTTAAGAAGTTGAACAGCGGAGGTCCTGAGGCCACATCTAATCAAAACCCAGACCAGCAAATAAATTACTAATTAGAAAGCTGCAGTTGACTGCAGGTCTGACTCTTGATGAGAGCCGACTGTCCTTTCCATGGTAAATATCAAGCCTGTAATTAGATAAGGAGTCAAAGATCCTGTTGAATCAGGTAGTTAATCAGTTGCTAGATTGTACTAATATGAAACACCACCTTCAAAGCGAGAAATAAGAACATGTTTACACATCAATGGCAG
>JAPZEA010000013.1:3563313-3573782 GCA_029783685.1 Heniochus monoceros | reverse complement strand
TAATACATAGGTGCTCGCCACAAAGAACAGCCAGTGCAAAGGGACAAAAATTAAACAAAAGATGTCCAGAGTGAAGGCGGCACAAACAAAAACAACACAAATAACCTGCAAACAAAAGAAAGCATCAAAATCAGTGAAAATGCAGTAAAAAAAAAATCAGGATAATCTGGGCCACTGCACTCAATATGAAATCACACAGCAGGGATTCTCACCAGCCCGTGGCAGTGGAAAGTGGTGTACACACTCCCAAAGAAGAGCCAGCATGGCCACAGATACTCCAGTCTGAATTCAAGGATGAAATCTGCCAGCAGCACCAGCGTCCACATCATCATAAACTTCAGGACGGTGTACGCGCTGCAACAGAGGCAGAGGAACAGTTAGAAGTCCATCACTGGTGTTATAAATCACACATCAGCAGGGATCTGTGTTCAGGTTGGACAAATGTGGCACAAATTTGTATTCGAGGCTCTTGATTCCAGTAAATAAAGACATTTCAGATGCAGCAGCGCCTCTTAAGACACACACACACACACACACAGAGGCTGGAAATCAGATACATATCGCTAAACCTATAATTGAGCAGCTGCATCTTAAAAATCAGTCTGTCCTTTTAAGTAGAGGCGCTGAGGAACAATGACTGCTCCCTCATTCGTTTTATTAAGCCACCACGAGCCAAACAGGGGGCTGTGGTTTCCTCCTTTGTTCCTCTCATCCATAGGCTGCCATCACATCACCCCTTCTTTGTTTGGTAACCATGGCAATATTTCATCTGGAGGAGAGAGGGAGCACCACAGCATCCTTTTGCACATAGTTCAAAATCTCCCTTTTTAATCTCAAGATATAAAGTACATTCAAATGTCTTTGGTTTTTTTTGTTTTTTATAATAGATGCTAAATATGCAAGCTATTAAACAACAATAAAAAGCCATATTTTATCTGAAAGAGTGAGGAGAGACAGAAAGGGAAGACCACCTCATCTTAAATTCTTCATGTAAGTTCACATTTGCTTTAAAATGTTACTGAAGGAGTGTTTTAATTTACCATGCTCAAATGAAACAAACAAAAAAAGAAGGAATGCTTAATTTTAATCTAAAAGAGTAAGGAAAGAAGTTTTTAAACCTGCCTTGTTATATTGCTAATAGACTGCATTTTAGTTCATTTTATAAGCTTTTTTTTTCTCATAACTGCCAAATGTGCAAGTTATTCCACAATAAAAGGAGCAAGAATTGTTAAGTTAATTCAGGACAACACCCTTAAAAAGAGACAGTTTGTATGTTCTAAATACAGGATATTAATCTTTGTTATTTCTGTCTCATGTGAAACAATGCACAATTAAAACAAGTGGTTTCTTTCTCCTCAGGCACTATTTTCTGGTCCGGACGCGTTCAAATCCTGCTTTTAAGTGCAAAATGAGACTGTTATTAATATCTTTCTAGACAAGCACAATGTGATCACTGAACGCATCGCTCGGCCGGAGGAGACAGTGTAAAAGCGTATGAAACAGCCCGAGGAGAAGCAGGCCGACGTTAACTTGCACAGCTGCTGATTTCTGTCTTTCTGTAAACAAATCTCGGGTGAAGTAACTCGCACCGCATTTCTACGCTTCTGTCCCCGCAGCTCGGCCGCACCGGAGCCGGTTCGAGGCTCCGGAGCGGCTCGGACGCTCGGCGAGACGCGGATGAGGTGATGGGATGTGAGGCAGACAGGTGACGACGGCTGAAATTCACACAAAGACGGGCACCACAACAAAAGCAGCCTCCGCCGAGGCGACGCGCGGCGCCCGCTACCTTTCAGACAGCTTCTCCGTTATCTTCAGTTTTTTCATTTTCCGAAGCCTGTTCGCGTCCACATAGCGTTTCTTCATCTTATGGCTTCTGCTCCCTCCGCGCTGTTTGTCCGCGCACCGCAGCGGCAGCGACGAAAAACACAAATAAGTGGAAAAAGATCCCTCCTGCTGGAAGAGGATGCTCAGTTCAACCTGTGATGATGATGATGATGATGATGTCTGGGAACAAATACAGGCGACTGACGGTTGTGCGCATGCTCAGAGGGTGCTGTACCTACAAGTGTTCATCGCAGGAGGGGAGCAGATCAACACACTGTACACACTGTTCCTAATATATGTTGAATTAATTAATTATCATGCCAACAATTTAAAAAATGACAAGCAGCCATATAATGAATGCAGTAATACACGCTGACAGCAGGGAATCATATTACTAACGTTTTTATTATTTCAACTGTTTATATGTAAAAATATAAAACATATTATGTATTTTCTAAAGAAACTTTTGGCACAATCAATTTTTATGATTAGTGCTGATTTACATGCTTGAGATGCATGAAAATAAACATCCCCGAGAACAAAGTATTCAAAGGCAGTGTTAAGGAAGGTAAGTTTTTGCTATACACAACGAAGAGCTGCTCTGTTTAAGTAGGAAGAACAGTAGTTAGACAACTGATGGGAGTTTGGTTGACTCCTCCACCTCAATTTAATGAGAAAGACAATCAGCAATGGGGCACAGCCTATCTACACATCTGTATAATTTCACCTCATGACAAACATTGCCAAACTCCACAAAGAAAACTCAATTTAAGCTTGTATTTCTCCCTGACAAACTTAGATCCTAACAATTTTTAAACCGTATTTTACAAAATATCTGAGTCGAATCATAAATTCGGCATATAATGAAAGAAACCCCTATTTAAATAAAATACAATCCTATATCAAACTCGAAAATCATTGATTGGGCCCTCCATTGACTATGATGCAGTTTGACAGTTTAAATGACTTAAAAGATACAATTAAAATGTAAAAATGAAATAATTGAAACAAGCACATATATACAGTTTATAAAAGATACAATATAAAAAAAAATACAAAAAACAATTTAATTAAAACAGGTACAAACACAAATGGTTCATGATCATAGATTTAAATTCATGGGCATGCCTGTAAGTCACACCACTGTCATCCATAATGGAGAGAAAGACAGCCTCAACATTTATATATAGATATTTATATTCTGTAAATATCAACTTGACATATATTTCATGGTATACCTTTGTCTTCTGTCAGGTCAAGGGTTTGCTTTAAAGAGGAAGGAAAAAGTCAAACATGAGTATAACAAGCTTCTGCGGAAGGAGAAGAAGAAGAACCCTGCGTCCAAAGCACTGTACAAGGACGAGTACCCAGAACACCTCAGGCATCTGTACATGGCCGAGGCAGAGAAACTAAAGAACGAGGCATGGACCAATAGAATGAACCGGACTAAGCTGAGGATGAAAGGGCATGAGAAAGGAGAGGAGACAGGTCAAAATGATGCTTCTGCACACCAGAGTGAAGCTGCTGATCCAGATCCAGATGTTACTGGTGGATCTGAGCCGAAAGATTCTGTCACTGGGGAGCCTGAACCAGCAGCTGCCCCCGAGAAAGAAAGGTGAGACGTCATAATTCTCAGATGAGCTGAGCAGTTTAGCCTGAATTTGTGAGATTTTAAGTGACTTTAAGTGATTTGAAGAATTGTATTAAAAGACCAGCGTGCAACATTTATGGGGATCTATTGGCAGATCTATAAGTTTAAGTGGAAACATAAATATTTCCAGAATTTGAATGCTCTTTCATTGTCTCATTTATTCTTCAACTGTCAGTTTTTAAGATTGGGAAACACAGAGTAATACTGCCTTTATCATATTCTCTTCCAGCCTTCCAATGAGCAACCGCATGAGGAAAAAGCTGCTGAAGAAGACGTCCTACCAGCAGACGAAAGAGGAATTTGAGAAAATCAGAGAAAAACGGAGAAAAAAGAAAGAGGTGACGTTTTTCTCTTTACTGTTTATTGTCAAATATTACCCTCCAAAATGAAAAAAATAGGTTACATATTTTTCTTTTTGTGACTTCAGATCAGATCACAGACTTTCTGCTGACAGGTTGTCTTTGTCTTTGTTTTTAAATCCCAGGAGTACCTGAAGAACAAGCAGCAGAGAGAAGAAGCCATTCAGAGGTACAAACAGAAAAAGATGGAGACTTTTCAGATGCTGAGCAAAAAGACCAAGAAAGGACAGCCCAATCTGAACCTCCAAATGGAGTATTTGCTTCAGAAGATCCAAGGAACGGACAAATGACTCCTAAGTCAGAGCCGACACTGGAGAATTATGGGAAAAGAGTGGACCTTGGCTGTATTTGACTTTGTTTTTAAAAAGGATTACCTGAGGACAATCAGGACTGTGTTTTTCACACTCTCTCCAGTGCCACTTTAAAACCATTTTGCATCTCTTTGCTGCCTTATATACGCTCCATGCATACAGCTGGGCCATCATTGTAGGATCAACCGTGGTTGCTAGGCAATCTGTCGTCTGGCACTTATTTTCTCAAGCAAAACAGCCTACTTTACATTTTTGCCTATCATTTTCATTAAAATACAAAAGAAACTGTTCCCAGCTTTGTGATTCCAACCGACAAACTGTTCTGCCTGATTACAGTACGAGCTGTGTTGTTCACATGGTCGTTCTGTGATGCGTCTAAGAGGTTTCTCAGCAGATTAACACCTACGTGTTGCGGCTCAGCCGGCCAATTTTCACATCTGACTTGCTTGGCTCTGATTTCCAGGTTGTAATATTGTGTCCTTCTCCTCACAATGCTCCAGGGAACCCTTCTTGGTATCCATGGGGGCATTGTCTATTGAAGATGGAGATTGCCCCTGGTCACTGAGTAGGAAGAGAGCCCATTACAATGTGACCCTAAAGGGTCATTTAGAGGGGGCAATCAATCTCCAGATGAATATCTTGCTACCTTCAGGGAGGGGAACAAAGGATATTGTTAAAGACAGAATCCTAGATACACTGGAACGGAAGCAAGAATCCATCTTTTCAAGTCATTTATATGCAGTTTTTAAATTGTCTTGTCAAGAAACAAGAAAATAATTCCAATTGATTTAAAGTAGTGTCATTTATTTTAATAAAGTGCTTGAAACAATGCAATAAAAGAAGATTCATGCCAGTGATTCATGTCAGAGGGAGCACATAACTTAAGTAAAGACAAGTGTCTCTAAACAAAGGCCGACAGGACGAGTTATTGTATGTCCTGAGGTTAGTGCAGCTGTGGCTGTTGTGGAAATAGAATGCATTTTAGACAATATATCCCCTTGATCATCCTCTGTGAACCACGGCTGTCTGTACCAAATGTTGTGGTGATCCATCCGATAGCTGTTGAGATATTTCACTCTGGACCAGACAAACCACTGACCAATACTGCCATCCCCAGCGTGACACAATTACCGTGGCTAAAAACTTTCCCATGATCCCGCAGACTAAGAAAAAGTGCTTGCTGATGACTGTGTTGTCTCGGTGTGCATGTCTGTGTGTGTGTGTGTGTGTGTGTGTGTGTGTGTGTGTGTGTGTGTGTGAGCGTGGGCCAAACTGTAAGCAGGGTTCTCCCTTGGCGAGAGGTAGATTGATTAGCGATGAGGTCATAATTGCTGACTGAACCACGTCCATAGTTAATCAATCTTTGGCTGAAGGATAAATTGGTTGGGTGAAAAAGGACAATACTTCATGAGGTGATGCACGGTTGATAAAGGACATATTCATTCATCACGGGTGGCTTTACTTGATGGATATGCAGGCATCAATGGTGGGCCTATCCATCAATCAGGGGAGAGGGGAGGTCAGCTTTGAAGATCAAAGTCGAGCACCCAACTAGACCATACGAGAGATCTACAGAGATACAGTATAGACGTAATAGGTTTTCAAAGGGATGTAAGGATATAATTACCTGCTTCATTCCACCTTGAAGTATCCATTTTGTCTCATAATCTTGAGGTTAACTAGACGTGGGAATAGATTAGCCTTTGCTTTCACGTGTTAGACAAGTTAACTTCTCAGGCTTCCCTGCAGCATTCACCACAAAACACATTCTTATTTATATCAAGTAGATTTTAAGCTGTAAAGGAAATGGTGCCTTGTTAATTGTTGTTGTGGACTCTGTTGTGGAGTATGACACAGAAACTTGCATACTGCGCATTTTTGTTGCCCTGCTTTGACAGATTAGCTCTTAAAGAAAGACCCCTCTCCTACAGAGTGACATTGATGTACAGTAGCGGACACCTGCTTTTCACATGTGATAAATTCCTTTTATTTTAATGTTGTTTCTGACATTCCTTTTCTGGGTTCACAATGAAATACACTGAACCTCTCGAATTATGAATCTCTGAGCAACCCTTTGATGTCAGCTCCTTTTGAACCAAATTCAATAACCGTAATAAAGATGAAGGGAACAGAAGCAATTTTTCACTGCGCTTCTTGTTATCCAAAGCATTGTACTGCCTACCACACCGTATACTGCCCCACTTCCCCACAGAGACTTGCTGAAATGCCCAAAAGCAAATATTATTTCCTACAGATGGCAAGCTATTTCCACACCTGCCATAATGACACTAAGCTCAGAAGGTATACATTAGCCTGACGTCACCACCTAAAGTGCCCTATTTGTCTACTCCTCTCCAGTGCTTAACAAGCCTGCCCCCAGTCTTTTTCACTGCTGTTACCTTCCTTTCCTTTATGTTGTTGATAGGAAAGATTCAAGCAAATGTGCGAGCGTCGAGGTGCCTGAATCTGCTCAGAGCAGAGAAGACTTTCCGATTTGTAATTTAGCCTAAAGCCTGTTCAGCTTGACAGGGGTGCTACTTTGATGTCGCAGCAGTTTTTTTCAATTATATCAAAGTCACATGAGATCATTTAATTGCACAATTATTAACAAAATTATCTTAAATGTACCCATGCTTTTGGTGTAATGAATGAATTCAGTGGAACCCAAGTGCTTAACCTAAGATTGAGAACAGATACGGATCCCTGCTCTCCCTCTTGCCCATATAATCAAATTACTTCATAACCTGAGAATAGAATTAATTAAAGTCTTATGCGGTTGAATATCTGGGTTTAATAAAAGTTAATGGAAACTTTCTGTTCATCACCATGAGCAATGCAAGGTATCTTTCCCTCAAGTAAAGCGGGTGCAGCTCGGGGAAAATGGCAACAAGGTGACTTCTGCCTAACTGTAATTCAGCGAGTTTCCGGAACCTCAGTATTTTCTGGGCAAAGACTTACGGAGATGAAATTACAGCGTCTGCCTCTTTCTTGCAACCTGTAGAATATTCATTTACATTAAATCATATTATCATAAATGTTTTTGTCTGTGCTTTCATTACTTGATCTAAAATCCTGCCTAATGCAATCAATGCAACAGTATACGCCTATCTGAGAGTAGCAGTGAGTGAAGTTTGCGTTAGATAATTGATGGATAATAGATAATTGATTTAGAATATATTGATAATTGATAAATAATAGATAATTGTATTAGATAATACGATATGAAGAACAAATATTGCAGCAGAGTGATTCATTACCATCAACATCTGTCTGTCCGATCTTATTGCACACTGATCTCAAGCCAGCTGTTATGTTGTATCTATAAGACAGCACAAACAACTAATGAAGACTGATTGCTCGTGATAATGTACGTGAATTAATGTCTCCTCATCCCTCCATGCCCAATCCAACTGCTCACTGAAAACAATTACACGTCAAAGCATCACTCCCTCTCGTAATTTCAATTCATATTAATCTATGTTCTCACTGTCTGTGCTCTCAGAAATACCACAGAGAAAAACAATGAAACCTGCCCCCCCTTAAATAAATGAGGCATACTGAGATGACTTGAAGATGATGACTTTGAAACGTCACAAAAGAAGTCGACTTAAGTCGAGATCACCAAAAGAGAAGAGGCCTGTGTTTGTGTTACAGAGTCAGGATGGAATGGTCTCAGGTCCAGACTGGTGCAGCTCTAAAATGTCTAAAACATATTAAGGACAGTCAGATGTTGATATTGTCACCCGGCGTTCTGTTCTAATCGTATGCTGCACCTCAACCCAATAACATTTCTCAAGAAAAGCACAAAAGTACATTGAAATTATACAACAATCAACATTTACACCTGGCATAAACATCAACAAAGTACAGAGATCTGATTGCTGAGACCACATCCCAAGGTAGTCTGGGCCTCATATGGCCACAGACTTTTGTGTGTCCATGAATGTGTCCTGGGCCACATTGAAGGACCACCAACTCAACTGACTTCCTCTGCATAAGCACGAGTACACATCCATTCACTGCCATCATATTAAAGAGTGAAACAACAAGAAGAAGCCACAACAACAGGAAAAATGAATTCTCGCTGTCTGATTTCTCTTTCGGTCGCCGGTTGATAACGATGACACATTTGGTCTTTGCAAACCAAAGTGATGTATGTGATTATTTGCATTTTGAGTGGGGAAGTGAGTCTGATCACAAGTGGTGAATCGAGACACACACACTAATACCAGGTGTGAACTGACTACTTAGAGCTGTCCACGTGTGATCTGATCACCCAGGATGGACATGTTTATATCAGGTGTATTTTCACTCCCGTGTGAGTACAAATCTGTATTCTCAACTCTTTTGTCTTATTAACTTCTTAACCGGTAGAAAACCTTGTATTACCCCTTTAACTGCATATGCTGGTTAGCTGGTAGTCTAGCTAGCCCTGGGACCGGCTTATTTCTGCTGCCTGATAAATACAATGAATGTAGTTTTCCAGCATTCCTGACTCATTCTCCACAGGCTGACTAATTTGCTGCTTGTCTACAAGCAATTTTCTTCACTTTCACGCATTTTCAAATATGTAAAACACTATTAATAGGTCACAGTAACAGCTACATGAACTGTTGCCATTACCCCTTTTATTAGCCTGTGAATTGCTGATTGCTGATGTTAATCTCCAACACATACATACACGTATCGCAACCTTGGATGATAACTCAAACTCTATTATCTGTGACCCAAACAAAAGTTTATTGTGTTTATGAGAGTTCATACTGTTTGTCACCATAACCCAGCATCCTCTCCTCGCTCCAGTAGAAGCATGCCAATGTTTTCTCTGTGGTCAGTGTAAGCCCAGTGATGTCTGTGGTAAATGGAAATCCATTGTAAAGCTTGTAGAATGCACAGGACACAGTGAGATTATTTCGACGTTTTGTCAGTTTGCTGTGACTTTGCCATGTGTTACCCTGTGTGGGAACTGAGGTCAGTCTATATAAATGAAAGTTTTACGTCAAAGCAGCCACAGCAACAACACAGCCAACAGCTGTACTTGTAACTGTAATTTGCAGGGATAACGTGTCAGGATTATTTATTTTTCTGCTTATAGTGTCAGTCAATCATCAAGATCATTACCACTATATTACCACCACTGGTTTCACCACTATAGCACTATGCTGCCACCATATTACCCTGGGAGGAAATCTCATTATCACAGACAAAGGTGCAAAGGTACACACTTCTGGCCCACATTCGTTAGCTGCCAACATTTCGAGCCTTGGATGCAGAATGCAAAAGCTTGTCGTGACTTCCCACTCATCACAATTATCCCCATCTCATCTTACAATCACCTGCAATTGTTTTTATTGACTCGATGTTACACGCATTGAGAGTGATGAGCACATGAAATATGAGGGAATCATTCCAAGTGTGAGCATAACTATGTGTCCCAGTTTCCTCTCTTTCAGTGTCGAAATGTTTGAGGATATCAAATAACCTGGACCTCCCTGTGCTTTGTCTGCTTCTCTATGGGGATGTCATTGTCAGCAGCACCCATTTACCCTTGCAGAGTTGTTTTGTATTCTGCACATGGTAATGAATGTATTGATTTACATTTTAGACCCCAGCCAGAAGTCGTGGATGGTGATGACAATATTTCTGCAAGCAATAAGGTGAGGAGATTAAAAATGGATCCCAGGGTATGGATGAGCATGAGTGGAGGTAAAAAAAAAAGAGCCACAGTTCACTGTATTTAGTTTATGATGTATTGAAAATCAGGTTGCATTAGAATAAACCATTATACGATGACACACATCTTTACTCTGTGTTCTATTTTTGAAATGATATAAAGCAGAATTGAAATGGATTACATCTAAAATGGGAAGTCTCCCTGTGTTGTTTGTCTTTGGGTAAAGTTTTCCAGATTTATGCTCAAGAAAATTCTTCTCATCAACCACAGGCCATAATTGCCCATGATACCCAATGTAATCAGAATTTCCCAAGGTCACGGTAATAATGGTATGTAAATTCTGTTTTATGGTGGATTTCCCTGCTGTAATATTGTGGTTAGAATGCAGGTTGGATCCATTCTGGTCGCTGTATGCTCAGTAAAGCAAAAGCTCTATTTAAATAATGCAGATATATTGAATGTCATTTTTAATGTATGATATGAATACATTTGACAATAGGCTCGTATGAGCTCATCTCATGCTGGCTGAAAATGGCAATATTTTGGACTGCCCTCCCAGTCCCACTCTCCTCTTCACTGCACAGCCTTGCTGAAATGTCTCTTTCTTTTGAAATGCTGTTTTGTCATGCCTTTCATTTTTTTTGTTGTTG
>JAPZEA010000013.1:3194393-3205061 GCA_029783685.1 Heniochus monoceros | reverse complement strand
GTTTCTAGCTCATTCCAGCTCGTGGTGATTTGAGCCACAGCAGAAGACAAAAACAACGACAAATATTAAGTAATAATAACAATAATAATAATAATAATAATAACGATAATAACAATAATTAACTGGCACAAACTCAACAGGGTTTGAACCCAAGTGAGAGTTTTTCTTCTGTTTGATGAAGGTGTGAGGGGGCTCTGCCCTGCACAGTCGAATGTATAATAATGTAACGTAGCAGCTCAGTAATGGAAATGTGCCAAAAAAACAAAGGACAAAAGTATTTTCCTTTCAAAATCCTACAATTTCTGTTTCCTGTGCTGTTGGTAGTGTCGAACATGAAGCCAGAACAAGTGCTCAGACTTTACCCGACTGATTTCCTGAGGGACGAGCAGCCTTTTCCATAAAGGGGCTTATCAAGGGGCACCTGACCTTTGAATGGTGTGGAATAAGGTTCCTAAACCCAGAGGTGTGTCCTCGGCTGAGAGAGAAGGTCAAAACATTATCCTGCAGCGAGAATACACAACAGGTCTGATTTTCATGTGATTTAGAAAACAAAAGGAATAATAAAAAAAAGCAATATTGTCAGATTACTTCAGAGCTCCTAACTATGAATCAACGGTTGTGAAACAAAGAGGGCTGCTTGAACTGGGGGAGCTGAACGCGATCAACAAGGAAGAACAGGCCAGCTAAAACAAGCTCTGGCCTCACTTTAGCAAAAGGCCAACCTGTGAAGAGGCTGACATTTATCAGACATTTGAAACAGTAATAACAAAACACGATGGCATAATTGCCACAGTGGTGCACTTGTTCTCTGCGTACACTGAAGCAGGCTCTACATCAGCGATGGCGCCGCACATTGAACAATCCCACTGATAACACGGTGGCTGGAAAATTCTTTACGCTCAGCTATTGTGCACATGTGCTCTCTTTGTTTTGCCCTCTTGTTTTGTTTATTAGCTCGTTGCTGGAGCTCCCATTGTGTAAGTGGCCATTTCAGACGGCGGCGACGTCGCCGTGATAAGCATTTAATGGGTTTAGAAACCCTTCGCTCGACGAAACCTGCTGTTCTGCCTCAAGGTACGACGTGAGGCCTCAAATGGAAATCAACATGACAGCACTACTCACCAAAAGCATTTTTCCCTTCAGTCTTCACTATTTCCGGCCTTCACACAGGGTGTCAAGCATATCGCCATTACGAAGACGTGCTTGTGTTTTCCTATGGAGAGTATAATTGCCTCCAAGCATTGGCGCCATGCTCAGCTAAGATAAGAGAAAATGTTGCACATTGAAACGTACCGCGCCGCCGCGTCTCGGGAGGGTTTAAGTCGAGATAACTAGATGGTGACGCCGATGTCCTCTTTCTCCAGATGCGATAGATCTGTGGTTGTTGATGTGTAGACACTGTCGGGCTCACCTCTGCTACGGTATAATATGTTGGTGACAATGTGATTGAGCAGTCGAGTTTTGTCAATGTAGAAATAATCTGAGCGGTTGTGGTAGTGTAAGGGGCCCTACGCCATTGGCCATTCATCAATCTGCTTTGTAAAACGTGATATTTTGTACTGAATATTTATATGACACGATTAAATATCTTTAAAATCAGAGCCTCTCTTTTCTTTCTGGGCTATTCTTCCCAACATTCCACATGAAACGGAGGGTTAACGGTGATGACGGGTTTATTTACTGGACGACTCTGCCTGTTTTCATCTGGTTGTGGAGGATAATTTCATTTTTATCTGAAACGTGATAGCAGCCACAGGCTAGCAGGCGAGACACTTCCCGTCCTCACAGGTACGCGGCTACATTATCTACGATAAATCCCGGCATAAAAGATCCGACTCTACATGTCAGATAGTAATTCATATGACGGCTGTTGTTAAATAGCTGGATCCAGAGGCTAGTGAGCTGAGGAAATTGTTAATTAGACAATCTATAATTAAGATCTGTTAGACAGCCAATCGGATTTGGAGAGAGGTTAAAAAAGAGTGAGCGGGGGAAAAAAAAAATCACATTTTGATTATTAGAGGATGAGTGGCAGATGTGAGGCAGATGGTGACATTGTAGTGATTGAATATAATTGACTCAACCCTTTTTCTGGTTTAGGCCTCTTAGCGGAGCAGCGAGCCGGTGACGATTACAAGAAACAGAAGAAAGAGAAATCAGATTTGGAGTTTCAGAGTGGAGCAGAATCTGAAACTTTATTTACAATATTAACTTTGATGGTTTATTTTGCATTTCATATTCCATTTAAAAACTTCTTTTGTTTGGCATGTGTCATCAACTCAATATTTAAAGATTGACATGAACATAAGGCAACGCAAGGCCACGAGCACTAAACAGCATAAAACATTCAATCATCTCTACTTCTGTTTGCCTCCTGGACAAAAAGCTAATTTCACCCTAGATCTGTGGCGTGAGTCACGGCAGCTAATCCTCACCTGCATCACATCGATGTTCGTGCAGAGTTTAGCTGATAAACTATCACAGCTCCACCGTTAACCAGCGGCGCCTCTATTTAGCCGACTCCTGCCCGGACGGCCGCCGTGGACGCGGGTTCCGATCGGCCTCCCGAAACCGCTGCCGTCACTTCCTGCCTTCCTCCACCTCGTCGGTCTCCTTCTCCTGCCGCTCCCGCTCCCGTCTCATCTCCTTCAGCTCCTGTCTGTATTTCCGCTCGATGAAGCGCTTCTGATGAGCCATCTGTGGGAAGTTATCTGGTACAGGGAGAGGCAGAGCGGGAAACAGAGAGAAGTCGACCAAGGAGAACAGATAAAGAGAGAGACACAGAGGAAGGGGTGTGAGGAGACAAGGTCAGCTTCCAACCGGGCGAGGACGCCAATTTAGCGCTCAAATTGCAGCGACTATAGTTTTCATAGCAAGAGTCATTTTGTCACTTTGGGCAAATGAGCGAAAATGTCACGAGTATTGCGATTAAATTGCCCTCATGTTGTTATTTCATTAATAATGATGAAGCAACAAGAAATTAGACAGGCCTTGTTTGGTTTCAGCACAGTGACTATGAGATCTGATAACATAATTACAAGTGAACATTTCTAAATGAGATCTGTAATAAGATGGCGTGGTGTGACGGCACAGAGAATACAACAAAAACAGATACAAGCTGATAGGATGTTAACATACACGCGGAGGCGAGCTAACGGCAGAGCTCGTTTCTCCTGCAGTCGGGGCACAGATGACCTTTAAAAGTTTTAATTGTCCCGTGTTTCTGCTGATTGCCAGAGCTCGTTTTCAAGCTGACGAATGCTACGGCTTGTTGTCAGGCAGCACAGTGCAGAAAAACATGAGCGGAGCGTCGGACGCATCGAGCTCTGAAGCCTCCGCCCGGGTTTTCTGCTCGCTGCCAACTCGTCTGCAGGTACACAACTCAAATTTGGGCAAACGGACGGACACGATGAGGGCTGAGGAAGTGTTAACTAGAATGAATCTGATAGGCCGGCGCTCCTGTCAATCATGAAAACACACAAACATGCAGCTGAACTTCTTTTAAGATCTCGAACCAAGACAAATTAGTTACCGAAGCTGTAACGTGTTGTGTTTTTCTTTTGAGACAACACCTGGTGGTCGCTGCTGGTACTGCATGTCAAGCCACTTCCACACTGTGATGCTGTCCTGTGAAAACCATGTATCTCCAGAATCCAAAACTTTTCACTAAGAAAAACAGCTTTCACACAATTCAATCAGTGTTTTTTTATTTTTTTTTGAGTGATTATTTTGATTAAATCTGGGGAAACAATTATTGTCATTATCAATTAGTTGATTAATTGGTGTTAAAAACTTAAAAATTTAAAAAAGTAAAATCTGCATTTAAGACACCTGAATATGAGAATTTTTGTTTTTTATTCTTTAAAAAAATGACAGAAGCAATTCTTTGTTTATCCAAACGGTCTGATTAATTTTCTGAATCAATTAATAAACTAATAGTGTTAGCTCGGGCTGCAACCAGCAATTAATTAGCAATTAAATTTACTCTTGCTTTTCGATTGATCCAGCAATCGCTTTCATCTTCAGATTTCTTCTTTGCTCAACCAATAGGTAAAGATATCACATTCATAATGATAAACAGAAAATCAGCAAATCCTCCTGCTTGAGAGGCAGAAGCAGAGACAATTTGGCATTTTCTGCTGTTTTTGCTTGAAAATAATCAGACTGAGTGATAATTTTTCTGTCAAACTAATTATTTCAGCTCTAATTTGAACACAGAAGAACTTCCTAACCTGTAAAGGAACATTTAATCCTTCAGGTTAAGTGAAACTTGAACTGGACTGGACTGGCTTTGACCCACCTGTTTGTAATTTTGATATTCAGAGCTCAGCTAATTTACCACGACGTGTTTACGTTACCGGTTGTTCCCACACTTCGGTTTAAAGCAGCACGCGTGACGGCTGCCCGCCGCTTTGTGTCGACTCGCTGAGACGCACGTTTGACTGCAGTTTTCCCGCTCGCTCACCGTGACCATGCAAAGTTAAACAAATTCAAATCAGCCTTTCTAGACCTTTTCCCAGAGAAGTTTTAAGGTCAGGTAAAACTAGAAAAATGGAGAGGACTCAAGCGTTTTCAAATTATTTTCTAACAGTTCTGTGCTCGGTGTACTTTGTAAGTGACAGTCATTCCTTCTTATTGTGGCTCTTCAGCAGTTTGAGGTCAGTGAGAACACTGACTTTCAGCTTTAATTTGACGGTGGAAGAACTGCAGCTCTTTTTATACTCATATTTAATGGAGCCCAAGATATGAACATAAACCTAAAGTCATGCTACTGAACATGTGGACGTCTGCGGACAGCAAACCAGTTGTTGCTGTTTTTTCCAAAACTTTCTGACGACTACTTCTTCTTCTTTGGTTTGTTTAGGATCACTAACTTTGGAAGGACGGTGCATAAAAAGGTAGAGACTGTTTGCCCGGCATGGATGTAAACATCCTCCAGCACCCTTAACGCTGAGAGTCAGCACTTTAACCTCACACATTGTTTCATTTCAGACTCGATGTGCTGCAGTGCAGAGCCCGAACAACTGAAAACGCATCACTGCCTAAATGCGTGGGACCTGTGCAGTATCACGGGCAGATAGGATATATTATCCTCTGATAAATGGGAAAATTTAATTATTACTATTGTCCAGACAGTGGACTCACAGCTGATAACGTGGCGCCTTCGGGTTTGAGCCAACTATTCACCGAGTATCTGGTGCGGATGTTGTGTTCTCTGGAAACGGCTGCAGACCAACATCCACGGTCGGAGAAACACACCGCAGGAGCAGAAGTAAAAACGGCTCTCACATGTTGGAGTGACACATTATCCATCTGGATTGTGCTAGAACCCCACCCTCCGGTGCTGATAAGCTCTTAGTTAGCAAATCAGTCGTTTGAAAACAGTTTATTTAAAGAATGTCTCATCTAAGATCTAATTAAGAGCACAGTCAGAACCTTTTTTTTTCGTGTTTCCTGTGTTAAATGACTGAGCGTTTGATTTTCCAGCTACTTAAACATGAAGATCTGCTTATTTTCGGTGTTTTCTATCATTTTAAATTAAATATCTCGGGGTTTTTCCCTGTTGGTCGGACAAAACGTGCAATTGAAACGTGTCACCTTGAGCAGGAGGAAGCTGTGAGGTGTTTGGCCTCAGTCCAGGCCTAATAACTGATTGTCAGGAGGAACTGACTGAACCTTCTACCGTAAATGATAAAAACCTCAATTCGCATTTCGTATGTGTTTGACTTGTGAATAGAAGAAGAGGATGTATTCTTCCTCCTGCAGAGCTCTTAAGTTGTCATCATGGCAACAGAGAGCAAAAGTGCAAGATAACGACAATATCCCATTAAAAAAAGACGGATCAAATATGAAAAATCCTGAAGAAAGAATGCATCGAGAAAAAAAAGCCATTCTGAGGGAAATTTGAGACACACACACACACACACACACACACACACACACATGCATGGATACACACAGAAACACACACAGTCTATTTCAATATGCTTTCGGTGAGTAAGGAACACTTGGTGAGCCTTGGAGAGAAAACTACATATTGCAGTTAAAATATGGAAATCACCAGCATTTTTCCCTGAGAGATGACTCGAGAATAACTCACTCGAGAGGGAGGGGAAAGGAAAAAAAAAAGCTTTGGCCATTTACATTGTTTAACATGCAGCACGAGAACAGGCGTCAAAGAATAGGGTTGCTAAAGAATACACAAGGCTTTTCATTTCAGCCTGCGTTGGGCATCCAAACACATATTGAGAATTCTCATCCGTCCAGCGTTCAGCAGAAAAGCACCTTTGAGAAACGCCGCACTCTGCATACTGATCGCCTTCGGTTCAGGCGTTAACGCACTTAGCCCGGCTCAGGCCTTTTGTTTATCGACAATGCAGCGATTCCTCTCAAGGACGGAGGTTGCGGGCTCGAGATTTCGGGGCGTAGCTGCTCCTGGAGCGGCCGCGGCCTCGGCAACAACGCGGCCCGTTGTGTCCGCCGACGGCGGCGCTGAGATGCGCGCTCACGCAGCAGCTGGATGAGGAATCCGTGATGAGGGATCAGCTCCCCTTTTAAGGGCACAAGAACATACACTGTCCTTTCACTTCGGCATTCACTATTCAGCCTAAGCTCGGGCTGTGAGGCGACTCCACAATAGACTGCGCCGGCTGAGTCTATCACCTAGAGCTCATGCGCACCACATCAGTCAACAAGCTAATAGTGCGGCTGTATAGCGGCGCTGATGAAGGGGATTTCCTGCCGTGCCAAAGGGCAAACAAAAGACTCGAGCCAGCGAACAGAGATCCTGCATACTGTACTTTACTTCGCCTCTATCCATCCCATGCTTTTATCCGGAGATTAAGGGGTTTAGAGAAAGCTGAGGAAGAACCGTAGTCCCCTTCCAGCGACTAGCCAGATCCAGGCTCTTCTTATTCAACAGATATTTCATTGTTTGAGAAACAAGCAGCTGCGAGGAGGCTGAAAAAAATGGGAAGGGGAGGCGGTCGAGTCTTAGAGAGAGATTGGAGACTTTGAACAGAGACAGTACTATCTGAGAGGATGAATGATAAATGGTCAAGCCGTTTCCATGTATATTTGATGTCGCTTCAGACCTAACGGCGCACGGTGAACGGAGCCTCCGGGCCGAGGAGGCTCCGCGCCGCCGGCTGCTGCTTCCTGCCACCGACTCCGCTCCCCTACCTGGCTGCTCTCAGCTCGATTTGTTTGCACTCATGTTTCTCCCAGTCTGGGCCTTGGTTAACATTTAATTCTGCCTTGACAGATACAGGCAGGAGACTGTCAAAACGCGGGCCATCAAATAATGAAATGTGAATCAGCCGAGCCACCAGCGGATCGGCTACAGACAGCACACACACCAAATATTGGGCCCGGTCTCTTTAATGAGCTCTGAGCTGTCTGACTGAACACAGCCGTGTCTCTCACCTCGCCGACACCGCTGGAGCCGCCGATCCTGCCTGCCAGGAAAAGCGCTGCGGCAGAAACAAAAAGTTCAATCCTGCTCAAAGTGCTGCTGATACTCGAGGAGGCCTTAAATAAAACATGGAAATGAATCCTGACACGTCTCGGGGAGGCGTTTTCGATCCGAGAGCAACACAAGGTAGGGCTGTTGTACAAGAGCAGTAATGGTGTAGCTGATGCTGCAGCGAGGGCCAACAAGACAATCAATGACGAATTACATGACACCGGGGCTAATGTCCTTGATTAGTCTTGCTATGCGAACAAATGAAGCGAGGCCCTTGACAATCACATGAGAGACAATGCGGCAATGGGAGTTGATGCGCCAGGCGGCTCTGCGGCAGATGAGTCTCATTATATAAGCTCGCGGTCAGGAGACGCACACATCCTTCAAAGGCGTGTTTGAACCCTGCTGACTGACCTGCTCAAAAAGTCGAGCAGTGATTCGTTTAGGCTCGACTGATGAATTCTAAAAAAAACTGATAAAAAACACCAAAAAAACCAATTGCCCTCTAAGTAATGAACGCTACCTGTAAAAGATGGAAGGTGGAAGAAATCTGATGGAGCACAACCAACAACTCACTTCAGATTTGTCAGCCCGGTGCGACCACATCAGGCCTCAAATTAATGATTACTTACATTATTGATCAGTCTTGTAGGATAAAAGTTAGCTTCCAGAGCTCGTGTTTGTCTGATCAACAGTCCAAAACACAAAGTTTACCCATAACTTAGACTCAATCTTCAATGATATAAAAGAGAAAAACAACAAATCCACAAACGAAAGTGAATATTTGGGATTTTTTTTGCCTGATAAATAACTCAATGAATCAATTATAAACACCCGTGTAGAGAATTTTCTCTCAGCAACATTTTGTTCATATTCTATTACAAGACTAATATTATCACAATATTGCTAATATTTAAAACTGAGCAGCACATCTTCTCCCTATCTGATAATTAATTAAAATCATATAATTGAAAGGCTCACCTCAGGTACTGCCAGAGAAAGAAAAGACTACATCGAGGTGAAGGCTGCGTTGTAAATTAGCAGGCTGAAATTAAGTGACAATATAAAGTCAAACAAAGCCCTGGAACTGGAAGCATTTTGCCCCGAAGGAAGGAGGACTTGAGGAGATGATTTTAAATCAACTGACCTTTTAAAAGGCATTGCTAATCTAGTCACATGAAACAGCAATTTATGAGGGGGGAAATGTTCATTTACTAGCAACGAGCGTCTATCAATCATGGTGACAGAGGTGTACACTGGGGAGAGGAAATGGGAGGAATTAAGGGAGGGAGGAAGACACAGGAGAGAGAGAGTGTGCACTGAACTACGCCCCCTGATAAGGAGGGAGGGAGGTGAGGGAGAGGGGGAGCCAACGGCAGGCAGCGAGGGAGGCTGAGAGAGCGCCTTTAAATAATCGCAACCGAGCGCTAATGTTTCAGAAAAAGCTAAAGCTCGGGTGCACAAACAGTATCAATCACAAGTGGCTGGAGGCCTCATTTATGAGCCAAATGAAATCAAATTTTGACCTTCCTGCACTTTGCGAGCTCTACAGGTCTGTTCCAACACAGCCATTTGTGTTCACCTCCAGCTAATTAGTTGAGTAAAGAACAAACCGTACATTTGATTAATGTGCTGGTCGCAGGGACAGCGTGAGAGTCCGGGCCAAAAATTACACTCCAACACATAACCAACTCCAACGCACTGTAAAGTACGAGATTATGCCTCCACATACATATGCATTGAGCACAAGAGGAGAACGGGAGCTGGTGGAAAAGGCTTGTGGATTGTTTCTGAGAGCCCTGTAGCTGTATCTTTTACTTGGCAGTGAATGAGACATTGTAAATGCCCAAAAAAAAACGCCATCTATTTTCCTTAAGTGGCGGCTGATGGCAAGATGAAAAACAGCCAAGGAGTGAAGCAGCACAGAGGGGACACGTCAGCTGCACTCCTTCACATCTGAAGAGGAGTGCTGAGCGCAGGAGAGGAAGCTCGGCGCGCGAAGCCTCGCCCTCCCGGTCGCTAAAAAGGCTCGAAAACACAGAAAAAAAAAAAAAAAGAGAGACAAACTTTGCACGGCCCTCGACACAAACTTCCTGCGGTCCCTCGGGATGATGGACATGGTCGAGGACACTTAGCGTCCCCTGTCCTTGTTCTGTTGGTTCTCCATCTCTGGCTAGGCCCCGTGCCTGTGCTCTGGGCTCCCACTTCAAACAGCCTAATGTCCTATATGTCGCAGCCAACCGGCTGGTCAGGCCGCAGCTCTCTGCCAGCCATCTTGCATACTGTACAGCCAAGGCTAATATTCAACACTGAGGCGAAGCGTGTGAAAGGCTTAAAGTGTGAATGTGTGTGTGTGTGTGGAGGGGAGGGGTTCATGTTGCCAAACAACTCACATTTTTCCAGCGCATCCATCGCAGCTCCCATTTCTGCCTGCTGGATGCTAGATTAGAAATATTTTAAAAAGGAGACAGAGAGAAAGAGAGAAAAGGTCTTTAGCATATTCAAAATGTCCCTCAAAAAAAACAAAAAAAAAACAAAACAACAACAACAAAAAAATAAAAAAAGGCCCAATATTGAGCGGATTATCAAAAGTGCTTTATATTTGTTTTGAAAGAGCCCTTTTGCCAAACAATCCCAGGTAACACAGTGCACACATTTCAAAAAGGTAAGCCTATTGGCGGATCTGCGCTGTGCACTGTTTACGCCTGCAATTCACCGTCCCTCCGTATATATTATGTGCTGTGTGATTATAGCCCGGCAGCGGGGGTGGCTCGGAGCTTAAGTCATGTAAATACAAAAACAGTAAGCTGTCAAAGATCCTATGGAAGGGACAAACTTATCGCCAGCTTAGAGCAAGAGAGAGCGCTTTCAAGTAGGGGGCCGTGGAGGGGATTTCCACGTGTGGGGGGGGTGGGAGATGTTTGATGGATTTAGGTTTCATTTCTCGCAGGCTCAGCTGCAGCTTTATTGTCAACCCCTCCAACCCTGAAAAGGCCTTTGCGCAGAGATTCACTTTCTTTACTTTACAAAAGCGTGAAGAAGTGTGCCGTCAAACACACACACACACACACACACACACACACACACACACACACACACACACGCACACACACTTTGTGCCTTAATGGTCCAGATGCACACATTAAGACAAATGTGCATTAGCATACACAGATAGACGTATACAGATATACAGACACAGGGAT
>JAPZEA010000013.1:3017810-3028826 GCA_029783685.1 Heniochus monoceros | reverse complement strand
CAACTTAAGAGCTGATGATATTTCAATGTTGTGTTCACAGCTTGCTTCTGCTGTCCCCAAGTGGCCAAAAAGATCCCAGCTGCAGGCTCACGGAGTTGCACTGCGCATTTCCATGTGGGTAGTCTTTTTTTTTTTTTTCTGAGTACGATGGATTGCTGCACGACATTATCACCCGTCACCACATGTGGCACCAAAACTATCAAAATAGGATTTTTAGAATTCAATCATGTCGAACTGAGTCAGTCATAAAAAACTTCAAACATCCACATATTGTCAGCTGTCTACTCTCACTGCCCTGTGAAAACCACCACAAACAAAACTTTCTAAAAAAACAACCGTTCTCTGCCATCTTTTTGACAGATAATCCAGTGTTTTTTCAAACTGTGTATTTATCTCAATATGAGTATCTGAAAAATTAAAAATCAGAAGTGAGGATACATGTGTTTTCCATCTATTTGCTAACTGTAACTGAGTGATAGTAAAGCAGTAAAACTACATGAAAACCAAAGTGCTACACAATTAAACATTATTATTTTACTACTTCCTAACAGATCTACCAAATCTGCCTCATTTCAAGGTCGTGCCTGCTGTTTCTCACCAATAACAAAACTTTCCATTGATTGCAAGTCTCAAGAGAAATAAAGGTTGCCCGATGGTTATGGCTTCACTTATTTATTATTTGCAGTTTTGACACCTCGTCAAAATTTGTGTCCTTGAGTTGACGCCACAATGCAACTTGCCTACTCATCACAAACCCGCTAAGGCTAAACCCATCAGTTAATCTCCCAAAAATAACCTTCCAAAAAAACAGACTCCCAAAACAAGCACACACAAAAAAAGTCACCACGAAATCCTGATTTAATCCTTCAACAATACAGCCTGTCCTATTTAAGAATAGCTCCTCTATCTCGCACCAGCTGTCAATCACTCCGGATCGGAGCATCATCTTAATGTGTAAATATAAATGAGAAATCATCAGATGTAACGGTACGATACAACTGTAATTGCTTTCTTTAGATTGTCTGCAGACACTGTGTGAACCCTCACTGGTTTCTGCTCAACAACAATAACCAAAGATACATTTTAAGAACAAAAAAAGTTCCCAAACATAATGGAAAACATGTTCATCACATCATTAATTATAGCTATAGTGCTGTGTTTCCTTGATTTCCTGATGATGCGCTAAATGTCACTGCACACACTTCTCTCACATGAGCATATACAGCCCCCAAAGAGCATTCTTAGTAATAGCAATTAAATTTGGTTGGAGTTAATGAAATCCAGCCCAGATTCACTGAGAAAAGCAGCAACCGCAGATGTATTTATGAAACCAGATTGATTTGTTGAGCTCGGTGTGATAAAACTCTCCCGCCTCACTTGGCTGCAGCCTCAGTCGCATTTTCTGGCAGACCAGAAAAAGGGAGAAATGGGAAAACAGCGGCAGGTAGCTGGAAAGAAGTGATGGAAGAAGGGGGAGATTGAGAGTGTTAGAGGAACGAGAAGGAGTCTGGGAGGGAGGAGAGATGCTGAATAGATGGAGGCTGAGCGGGAGTCAAAGAGGTATTGACATGGTAGGAACTGGGGAAAGCGGGGATTTACATTTCATTTGAATGGGATGATGAGCAGCGCACGGAGGCAGGGAGATGGGACGGCGGCACTCCCGAGGCCCTGCGGTGGAGCTGCGTTCAACATAAACACTTTGCCATTTCAAACCCATCAATTCAAGGGGACACGCTCATCATGTGCCTGTTTTTCACCCTGCGCTGTCTCTCTCCGGCTCTCGACGCTATAATTGCTTTGCTTATGCACAGGCACATTGGTGATACATGGAGTCTGCCTGCACACCAAAACACGCTCCACGCCTCTTCGGATGTGTGTGTTTGTGCGCTCGAGCTGAAGGGCAGCTTTAATTAAAAGACAACTTCTTGTTGTAAGCTGCAGCCCTCTCGTGGTTGAGTCTTTATTAATGAGATTATCATACGGTCAGCCCCTCGTTTGGTCCCACTCCCAAAGTGTCGGCAGTGAGCTGAAAAACAGAAAACAAAAGAACTTCACGCAGGATTTGGACGGAACTGTGTCTGATGGATTCCTGTCAGCTCAAAGGAAGACAAGGTGGGAGAAGACCTTTAAAAAAATCCACCTGCAGAATCTGAGTCGCCGCTTTTATTCTCACGCAGAAGCTCGTATTTGTTTCTGGGTTGTGAAGTTGTGAACCTCAGCTTTACAACGCTGAAGAAATTCTGTGAAAGAGGGAAGTAATGTGTTATACCCAAGCAAGGTCTGACCACTCAGATATGATCTGTCTCTGAATAAAGTGCGTCTGTATATCAGTGAGAAATAGCTTGTTTCTTTTTATCCAGGTTATTGTTATTACAATTTCCTCTCAGATGTGTAAAGGTCGTTGTGTGATTCTTTGAACTGGCTCACATCACATAGCT
Source organism: Heniochus monoceros (assembly GCA_029783685.1). Taxonomy (NCBI): domain Eukaryota; kingdom Metazoa; phylum Chordata; class Actinopteri; order Chaetodontiformes; family Chaetodontidae; genus Heniochus; species Heniochus monoceros. Next base: position 3,026,388 of record JAPZEA010000013.1, on the reverse strand, counting down.
GTGAATAAAATGGTAATTTGAAAATAGCTTTAGGAAGAAAAAAAAAAAAAACGCCTCTTCTTAAATTCCTGTGCATCACAATGATCTCTCGCTGCAAGGTCGTCCGCACTTCTTTCAAAGGATGCCAGGCATGAGAATTACATCAGCGTCGTCCTGGCAGATGGTTTCTTCTCTGGAACAGAAAGGAAAACGACCTGGACACGAACTGAGGAGTCCGCTCCCAAATGTGTGATCCGGAGCTTCCAAAAAAGTATGGATGGAGTGTGGGTGGGTGTGTGGTGGAGCGTGGATGGCAGCAGCAGAAGCAACATTATGTGTTCGCCGATTGCCAGTTACTACAGAGGAATCATTTAAAGGGCGACTTCGCTGATTTTCAGCTTCATTCCTCTGGTTCTAGTTTGGTTCTAGTATGATTGATATTAACTTCCCTTTATTATAACATCTGCTTCCATCTGCAAAACACCGAAACCTGCTGCGTACTGTACTTTGTGGGCCTCCCTCCAGGAACGATCAAAGGGTCTCCTCCAAACTCAGGGATCAAAACACTTTGTTCTCCCACTAGCGACGGGAAAAGCTCATCGTGGAATTGGTGCTACAGGATGAGGAGCTGGCTGCTGGAGCTTCATTACAGCTGCAGCCCAGAGAGAGGCCCTGTGGCTGGGATGCGTCACTGCTCAGCGCCGGCTGGTTACTGGTGATGTCCGGGATACAAACTGGCTGCTCTCTCAGTGCTCTGGTTTGTCTACAGCTCTCAGTAAATTTGTAATAATCCACATGTGAACTAAATGACCAAAGGCCTCAGTTTAAAGCAAGCTTGTCTCTGCTAAAACTGTCGCTAACCTGGGAAACCAGCATCCCTGACTGCCTTCCAGATCGCTCCTGCGGTTGCTGGATTCTCAGCTTTAGAGCTACAGTAGAATCAGCATCTCTCTCAGTTTAATCTGGCCATAAGGCACCATTTTCATAAATAATTGCACATTTCTAAACCACAGTTGACATAGTTTTAAGAAATGGCCCTCCTCCAGTGGTGTTATTCCTATTTAAAGTACTCGAATTTAGTATCAGTGAAATTTGCCACATCACGGCTAAATAAATCGTCACACTGCAATTATGTTACCTTTCGATGGTCATGAATTACAGATTTAAACAGCTAACCATGGCAGCAACAAACTGAAACTGTGTGTTCAGCCATATTTTGGCTGAAATATCACTGTTTGGAACATAAAGTACATTTCCTTCCACCTGGTTTTATGCGTATTTTCAATCTGTGCATAAAACAGTCCTGAAGGGAAATGTCACAATGCAAAAAAGGGTTTTATGCTTGGCTGAGGTGGAAAAGTTGGTGTATTGATAAAGTCAAAATGCAACAAAGTGTAGTGGAAACAGGTGTAATGAATAAATCATGATGTTCATGAAATGGAGCACGTCGGAGTCATTTCAGAAGTGGAGGGGGGCAGAAAGAGTGTGCATAGTAGTAGGAGTAGTATTAGTAGTAGTACATAGATTAGATTTCACATGAACGGTCACATTATCTTATTATTCACATGATACTCTCATAAAGAAGATAAAGTTTCAGATAACATATTTAACAATAAACTTTATTTTGGACAGAAAACAGGCGAACAGAAACCGATCTGTTTATTTCTGTGACACTTTGGCAAATCTGTGTGAGCTTCCTGATATCTTAGAGGGGACAGCAATGACTGAGATGTCTTTTTACTTTAAGTGATGCAATACAGGTTTAAATACAATGTGGGCGTAAAGTGGACGGGCCAGTGGATGATAGGAGCCCCTGCTTTATGAAAGGCGACCCCCACTGAAGACACAAAACAATGTGGTGGACACTGTAACCTTCCTCTGATTAATACTGTACATAACAAACATAAACGCCATATTTTCATCTTGCTTTCAACATCGTTTTCATCTATTTGAGGTCTGCCTGCCGCTCCCCATTACCTAATCTTGTTAAGCCTTCGTCTTCTGCAGTGGTTTACTGGAGAATTAGCGTCCATTTGTCTCTTGAAGTACCCAACTTCTAATATTTGCATACCAGTAGAGGATGACACACATTGATATGTATATTCTTTTGCCAATAGAGACAGTTGCCACTTGCTGCACTTGCAAGGGTCAACACTATCAAGCAGGTGGCGGCAGAGGGCGTGTTACTCTGTGTGCACCACTTATAATAATGAAAAGAATAAACTTTATTTATGTAGCACTTATTACAGCAAAATTCACACCTGTTGATGCAGCCTGAAGAATAATGAAGCAAGTCAAAAAGGAGACGCTCCAACATCTGGAGTGGCAGCATCAGGCCGTGCACTCCAGATCATGGAAATACTGAATCATGAAATCATTATTTAAATGAACGGTTTAACTTCCACTGCAGTTTATTCTGTGATGGAAAAGGAAAAGTGTCCAGTGTTGAGTTTCAACAGACTCTGTCCTGCGTGAGATTTCCTCCTACTGATACATTAAATCTAAGAACGAGAGCTTTCAGCTAACCAGGACTTTGGTGGGAGCGCAATCATTTTTCTGATTCCAATTTCTTGAGACTAAATGACTTCTCTCTGCACATATTAAGTATTCATAAATGGACTGCTCTGTCACCCTTGCTCTGGTAGCTAAAGGTACATTATGCATCTTATAAAAGGAGATTTTTGAATCGTTAACTAAAATAGCAAATAACTGCCCTGCATTGCACTCTCAGTCTGAGCTATCACGGTCAAAGTTATCATCATCACACGTTTTGAGGGATCAAACAAGGCAACCAAAAAGTGTAAAAAGAGGTATTTTCCAATATAATAACTTGAAGCATTTCAGGACACTGAGTCACGGTATATTCAGTTACTATAGTTTTTATCTGACGACGGAAATTAAAACCTGTCACAATTAAGAATGTTGTTTTTTTGAAAAGCTTCCACCTCGTGTTTTTCCTCAAGCTGAGCCACATGAATGAATCGGATCAATGGTCAGTCAGAAAGCACAAACGGAAAATGTTAAAACAATTTAGTTTATTGAAGTAGAACAGGATCTCTTTTCTTTTCTCCTCTGGCTTTAGTTAAAGTCTCTTAATTGTAGTAGACAGAGAGTGAGAGGGGTGAGAACTACAGGAGGAGGAGGAGGAGGAGGGCAAGGATGACGAGGTGAAGGAGGAAAAGGAGAAGGATGAGGAGGTGAAGACGTAAGAGGAGGAGGAGGAGGTGAAGAAGTAGGGGGCGGAGTAGGAGGAGGAGGAGGAGAATGAGGAGGTGATGAAGTGAGAGGAGGAGGAGAAGGATGAGGAGGAGAAGAAGTAATAGGAGGAGGAGGAGGTGAAGAAGAGGAGGAGGAGAAGGTGAAGAAGTAAGAGGAGGAGGAGGAGGAGAAGGATGAGAAGTGAGAGGAGGAGGAGGAGGAGGAGGATGAGAAGGAGAAGAGGTAAGAGGAGGAGGAGGAGAATGAGGAGTTGAAAAGCGAGAGGGGGAGGAGGAGGATGAGGAAGAGAAGAAGTAAGAGGAGGAGGAAGTGAAGAAGAGTACAAGGAGAAGGTGAAGAAGTAAGAGGAGGAGGAGGAGGAGAAGGATGAGAAGAAGTGAGAGAAGGAGGAGGAGAAGGACGAGAAGGAGAAGAAGTAAGAGGAGGAGGAGAATGAGGAGGTGAAGGACCAAATGAAAGAGGATTACAGTGAGGAGGTGAGGGAGAAGGAGAAGGAGGTGAAGAAGAAAGAGGAGGAGGAGGAGAAACACAAGAAGGAAAAGAAGTAAGAGGAGGAGAAGGAGGATGACGAGGTGACGAAGGAAAGGAGAAGGATGAGGAGGCGAAGAAGTAACAGGAGGAGGATTACAGTGAGGAGGAGAAGGACAAGGACAAGGATGTGAAGAAGTAAGACAAGGAGGAGGAGGAGGATGGGTACAAGGAGGTGAAGAAGGGGAGGAGGAGGACAAGGTTGATGAGATGAAGAAGTAAGAGGAGGAGGAGGAGGAGAAGGATGAGGATGAGTAGGCGTGGAAGGAACAAGAGCAGAAAGACGAGGACAAGAAACTGAAGAAGTAAGAGGACGAGGAAGAGAAGGAAGAAGTGACGGGAGGAGGAGGAGGAGGAGGAGGAGGAGGAGGAGGAGTGAGTCAGCTGTGGGACGAGCGTGAGGGACGCTGCTTCAACCAAACATGAGCCGTCATCAACGTCCCGGGAGCACGTGAAGAAGAAAAGATCACCCTCAGCCCCACACAGAGGGGACCACTGAGGACCACTGAGGACCACTGAGGACCTGTCCATGTCAATTATTTATTAGAATATTATTTATTGATGTATTCTGTTCGATTTCTGACCCTTTACTTGGACCACGTTTTGTCAGTGGTCCATACAGAATAAAGAAAAGCAGCAATTGAAAAAAAAAAGCAGAATAACGATGGATTCTACCATAAAACCAGCAGAGTGAAGCATTGTGGGATCAGATTTTAGCCCTCATTGTTCGGCTGTGCTCCCACAAAGAAAGGGCCTGGTGAGGGCTGCCATACAAGCCAACACTGCCACGAGGCAAATCATAAATCCAGCATGAAGTACGCAGTAAATATCATGTTTCCTGACCGGAGCCTGACATTTGCTGGTGAAACTGTTCATGGTGAGCGGGCTGCACGAGGAAGGATCACCACGAAGTAAAAATGAGCTTTCTAATCAAAGCTCGGGTTTTATTACAGATTACTAAACTGGGATTCAGGAGTGGATTCATTTAATTGTCGCCCGTTTCTTTCATGGAAATCACACCTGGAGACTGCAGGTGAGTTAATTAAAAAGCTTTTCTGGCTTCAAATCAATAGTTTTACTGTGGTACTCACATCTTCAAATCTTATTTTTTTAGCTCTGGAACCAGGAGAGATGAAGGAACTTTACTGAAAGAAGTTATCTCTCTCAACCTTTTTCAACAGTCAAAGCTAAGTAAAATTTAAAGACTACAAAGACACTGAAATTATTTGTTAATCCGATGACGTCTGCAGTCTCCATCCTGTGTGACACAGCAGTTCACATTTCTATCACATTCATTTTAGCCTCAGCATTAAAGCTCTACTCCTCTTGCCCGCTCTATCCCTGACATTTATTTTTCTAAGGCCACTGTCAGTGTTGGGAATTTTTCTGCTTTTGTTATCCTTTTGTCAAGTTTGGAGTCAAAGTTAACCAAAAGGAAACTGTAGTGAAATGTCGAGAGGTGAGAGGCTCAACCTTTAGACATTTGCAGAGGTAATCAATCAGGTTGACAGTTGTGCCAAGAACACAGCTCGGGTTGCCCGCTGCTTGTAAAACAAGGCAGCACTGTGACGTGTGAGGAAGCCGGAGCTCCCGCAGAAGTAATTAACTTCAAAACTTCATCATAGAAAAGACCAATTAAGAGAAAGGGTCACAGCGGGAGGTCAATGTTTGGCCTCGCTGCTCGATTATGGGCTTCAGGAACAGAAGTGCAGCCACTTTGATGAGTTATTAGTTTAGCTGAGTAGGTCATAATGGTAATTATCAACGTGCTATAAATCAGCGTGGGTTACACACAGGCATATGGACTCAGGAACAATTAAAATAACAAATGCATGATCATGGACATTAAGGAAATGATGTCTAGTGTGTGAAGGCAGTGAGGGAGAAGGAAATAACGAAGGAAGGAAGGAAATAAACAAACACTGTCCTTCCGGATTTGAGACATGAATTTAAAAGAGTTCGTAAAAGCCGTCGTCCACAGCTCAGACGTGTTTTCCATCTGTTCAACTTCCGGGCTGAAAGGAGTTGACCAGAGCTTTTTAAGTCACAGAGAACCTGATATACAGTTTGTAGAATCACAGACATTCTTAAGGAGGTGCTAACATTTCTAGAAAAACAGATTTGCTTTCTGTCTCAACGTTAGATACGATGATCAGACGACAGGCCGCCAGGGTTTCGTTGTTTTCACATTTGTTTGTCGACGATAGACGATTAAACTAATGAGATATATCGTGTTACTTCGTGAGCTTTACAGGTGTTTGTGTGCATTTTGAACTTTAGCAGCTCCCACGTATGCTAATCTAGGCTAATCACCTCTTGGTTCCAGCTAAGATGTCAAAGAAGTTATTGGCCTCCTCACGTAACTCTGGGAAAGAAAGCAAACAGTCAGAAAACAGGTCAGTTAGCTCGGGCTAACAAGTCCGAAAGTGACGCAAAATCCACAAACATGCAGATGGTGAGTAGCCACACAGAACAGAACAAACTGCAGTGGGAGTGGGTGAGAGTACACCTGTTGGACAGGTGGAGAAAGGCTGGAACATTACATTAAAGGTTCTGTGTGGAGTTCTTGACCTTGAGTAGGCTATGGAGCAGTTTTTTGGGGCGAGTCATGACTTGCCAGCTACTAAATGAGATTATTTGACTTGTCTAGAGGCTGATATTATTTAATTTTAGTGCCCTCGATGACATTTCATGTTTACACCCTAAAACTAGAAAAGTAAGAACACCCACACACCCCACTGCTTTTTACCTGTATAGTTATATTTGAACCCAGCAGTGATGAGGGATCCACGTGAAAGGAGATTCTGTTGTTGATTATAACACGATCTTTAAAGCCAAAGCTTATTATTTTTCGGTAGCTCCTCAAAACCACAAAAACACGCAGGAACATCAAATCCCTCTCTCCCACTGCAACCCCTTCCAGACATTTTCCTATCGCTGTTGTGTACTGATTGGTGGCTGATTATTTTGACTCAAAGTAAACCTGAAACAAAAAATAAGGAGCTCATAAGGCGCTTCGCTGTTTGTTGTCTGGGGGAAACTAAACAATGCTTTTCTGAAAGAAGTGAGCTCTCAGAGAAAAAGACAAAAATGTCAGATCGGGTCTAAGTTACAAGACAGAGCTGTTGAAAGTGAAGTTGCTTGTGTGTATTGATTTAAGCAGGTAAATCCGTAGTCATCAGATCTGTAACTGGATTTGATGTCTATATATAAAACAAGAAAGAAGAAGGGAGAGACCTGTACAAGCTTTGAGGAATGTGTATTTTATAGCAAAAGATGTGAAAAGATGAGAGATTAATGCTTGAAGCAGTCAAAAAGTCTGTGATCAGTGGTATCAAAGGTTGCTTTGAAATTTCAAGAACTAAACCTGCACAGTTTCCGTATCAGATGTGAAAAGTAAGTCTGCAAAGTGTGCAGTGTCAATACCAGGTGGTCTGCAACCATTTTTAAATGTGCCATTAATACTACAAGAAATTACTTTGAGGAACTTTGCATTTAAAAGAAGTTACAAAAAAAATGTCTTTTAATTTAAATCTGCAGGGTTGAGGTTGGGCTTCTTTGAGCTTACATTTGCTTAAAACCAACTTCCCCAGGTCAGAAAACGGCTGATAGAAGATAAAATAATGAAATCCAAATGAGTTAAAAACTTCCTAACAGCATCTCTGTCCTGCTGCAGCGACGCAGGGACTGAAAAGAGAGTTTCAAGGCCCCTTGGTGAGCTAAAATACCCTCCTAAACAAATAACTATGACTGCTTTGATGTCTGCAGACTGAGTGAAAAAAGACGGATGATATAAAGTTAATCCTTTGAGTGCGAAGATACAGTGAGCCATGCAGCTTTTTGTTGTTTTGTTTTGTTGAGCAGTGCATCTACGTCATGCGGTGCATCTAGACATGAACTGTTCATTTGTTGCTTGAGTGGGGAAGCCATAGAGTCAGCCCAAGAATTTCCTTATTTGAAATGGTTTTTACAATTTAATGTTTTTCCCCTGTGGGCTCTAAGTTGCATGTCAGAGTCTGAGAGAAGCTTGGCAGTTCTTGAAATGAGCGCTCCGACAAAAGAGAAACAGCCCGCCGCTGGAGGTTGTGGAGGACATCTGTTCGTGACCTCAGACCCCACCAGCTGCAGCTGCCCTCATCCAAGCGCTCCTCCAAGTCCTCAGCCAAGCCCTCGCTCTTGGCATTGCTCGACCAACTTTCTGCAGCGCTCCAGCTCTGCCAGTTCTCCACTTTCCATTTTAAAGGGAATGGTTCACCCCTTCAATCTGACATTAGATATTCAAATCCAAGTTCCTCAAAACTACTCTGACTCTAACTAGACCTTATTTACTTCATGGTGGGAGGACCTGTTTAGCCAGTCCATCTTTTTATGTGCCAGGAAATAGTCATAGCCTCCCGTACCGAGCTTTAGAGGTCCTGGTGGGTGGATTTGGTTCCTTTTAGACGGAGCCAGATTCGCTGTTTCCTCCTGTTTCCTGCCTTTAGGCTAAGCTACGCTAACCTGTCCAGCTGCTGACTGTAGCTTCATATTAACCGGATGGACATGAAAGTGGCATCAGTTCTCTCCTCTAACTCTCAAACAATTCCTGTAAAGTCTTTTATTCTTAAAACAAGTGAAAGGAAATCTGCCAGTAATATTTTTCCAACTTGTTTCCAGTAAAAAATTGACTTGTTTCAAGTTTTTCAACAGCAAAGATTCATTTTGTTAATTATAAAACAGCAACCTTTCATTGTCCTTTCACTGGACTTTGTTTTTTGGACAATTCATAGGCAAAACAGACAGAAACTACTTCATATGGTGGAGATTTTTGTAGTGTGCTGCATGTTTGTTTGCTTTGCACACCCTTTCACAT
>JAPZEA010000013.1:2999264-3009531 GCA_029783685.1 Heniochus monoceros | reverse complement strand
CACTTCATCCTTTCTGTTAAACTGGATTTGACATCAGTGTCTGCTAAAACAAGCCATGAGATTCCATGTGGCATATCTGCTATAAACATACAGGCGTGAGACATGTTGACACTGAGGACTGGAGAGTATTTTTAGGGAATAAATAAATAAATATATGTATTAATGTGACATAGTTCAGTCTGCAGGTTTTGAACGTGTCTGGATTTGAAGGGAATTTTTAAACTTGAAACCATTCTTCTTTTTTATACTGTTCAGCTGCTCTGGCACCTATTTTCAATGGATGCAGTCAGACTTGACATCACGGGATCGTTTCAGGTATTATTTCAGATGTGATTCAATGGCAGAAATGAAGAGCACGTTAGATGAAAAGAGCTCTGTGGGCTGCGTTTTGTCCAAAACTCCGTGATTTTGTTTCTACTCTGGACGTATTCACAAAGTTTAGAAATTCCAAATACGTTTCAACCTTCCTTCATCATGGCAGCACATGTAAATAAAAGGCTGTAATTAAATTTGTCATTTTTGACACAGGCAGTTGTTATCACGGTTGGTGGCCTACCTGTGTGTAGGTGTGTGTCAGGAAAGGGTCCGCTGGGCTTACAGTGAATTCTGCAAGCTACAGTAAAACACCCCTAATACAAAGTGACACCTTAAATAGTCTCATTTCCTTTCAGCTCCATTTATGCATGAAGCCCCCGAGATATTGTTTATAAGACATTCCAAAAATATGGATCAACTGCATAGCCACGAGTTTCCACCCTCGCCTGCATCTCCCCTAACCGAGAGCCTGTCTTTCCTTTCAGAGTTGCAGCATCTGAAATGTTGTCGCTGTCACAAAATGCTTTAAATGTCACCTGGTGTCATTGCTTAGTTGGGTGTCAGGCGAGAAAAGGTACTAGCAATAAGAGCAGAGCTACCTGCCAGCTCTCAAGTCCTTTTCCACATACATCGCTCTACGGTGGAGCCCAAAATAAACTGATTAATCTTTGCTTCACCTCTCCGGGGATGTATTGTTTTGAAATATCTGTTATTTTAGTGCTAGTGTGTGTGAGTAAAATGCTCATGTGCAGCGGTGTGTTTGTCTATGAGTGAACGCTGCTGCTCAGTAAAGGTTTATGGCATGAGTTTGACACATAGGACTGCCTACCAGCCTTTGTTTGAAGTGACTCTCCACATTTCTTGTTAGAAAGTCAATCAAACAACCACGAAGACACACAGAAGAACTACAAAGAGTTGCAAAACAGCTGCAATGAGATGCAAAATGATCTCAAAGAGAAGCAAAATGATCTCAAAGAGAAGCAAAATGACTACAAAGAAATGAAAAATAACAACAAAGAGATGCAAAATTACCACAAACAGATGCAAAATTACCACAGATGCAAAATGATGTCAAAGAGATGCAAAATTACCATAAACAGATGCAAAATTACCATAAACAGATGCAAAATGATGTCAAAGAGAAGCAAAAAGGTCATAAAGAGATGAAAAATGACCACAAATTAACACAAAATAATTAGAAAGAGGAAAAAAAAAGAACTACAGGGGCCAAAAGGCCACAGAGAGATGCATAATGACCTCAAAGAGACACAAATTGACCACAAAGAGATGCAACACCTCTACAAAAAGGAGCAAAAGACCACAAAGAGATGCAGAATGACCTCAAAAAGAAACAAAACAACTACAAAGAGGGGCAAAGAGAGCACAAAGAGGCACAGCGTGACCTAAAAGAGATGCAAAACAACCACAGACACAAAATTACTACAAAAAAAGACTCAAAACCGGCACAGAGAGAATCAAAAAGACCACAAAGTGACACACAACTGCGTCGCTTATAGTTGTTTTGTGTCTCTTTGTAGGCGTTTGTCGTCATTTTGCTTCTCTTTCAGTGTGGGTGTGCTGGGGTGGGGTTGTCATAATCCATCCGTGGTTAACAGCACGCAGAGGATGTGAGTCACTTTCATTAATCCCACACAGGCGACACACTCGCATGCATGCACGTGAAGTCAGAGAGTGTTTCTGTGCCTGCAGAGCTGCGAGCGGGCCTCGAGCGCTCACCTTGGCTGCTCGCTCTGCTTGCTTGTTAATACCACTCTTGGGATGCCGCCTCCCCTGCCTCCCCCCTCCTCCTTCCCCTTCCTTTGGACCAGGTGATTAGGAACTTACAGAAGTTCCTCGTTCTCTTTGCACTTTCTCTTCATTCCCTTATCTCTAGGCATCAAGGGAAATGAAGGTAATCCACTGACGGTTTGCCAGGTGAGGTGAACAATGGGAAAATGGAAGGAACTGGAAGGTGGATGTGATTCATCATGAAGCTCCTCTCATTTTGCAGGAGTACGCCTGGCACAGCTGTTTGAAATGGCACCCCTCGCCTGCAGACTTTGGGGAAGGGCGCTTTATGAAGATGCATGAGTCGGAAAACAGACTATTAAAGTTAGTGAGAGTTCATTAACCTTGTAAAAGTAGGTTCTGGCTCCCATAAAGCGCCATATTTCAGGATTTTGCCCGTCATTTTTTATCATAAGTGCTCTTGGTGGCCTGATAGTTCATTTCACACGTGACAAGCATTAAATGAGACAAAGACAATAGGAGTTGGAGCTATGCACACGTGGCGGCTAATGACTGATTTTGTGGCCTGTTATCAAAGAGGAATTAAGCTCGGCACTCCAGCGGTTCATCTGGTGTTCTGCACTAACCTCTCAAAGTGTCTTTTTCTTTTCTTTTCTTTTTTTTTTTTTTTTGCACTCAAACTTAGCAACACCACAAGCTGAGTCTAAATTGGAAAACACAGAAGGTAATCGCACTCAAGCACGTTGTTGCTAGGCTAACATGCCTAATCATGGACAACTCAGAAGGGGTCCAACACTAAGCGATATGGCGCTATTGGTCCACGAGGAAGGCATTGCAGAGGAAATGGAGGCCATGAGCGAAGCAGCATGGCAGCTTTGACTTGCAGACAGAGTGATTATAGTTCCTCCACCATCTGGGTGACTCATCTGCTTTCTCCCATCACTGTATACCAGGTTCTTAAAACCATCATCGTTACCATCCACACTGCTGGATGTTCCCCTTTGGGCTGATTTTTATCTTCAGAGCATCACTGTCACTGCTGCATAAAAATACCACGCTATGAAAATAAACACGGACGCACAGAGAGTCTGGAGTGTCCTCGAGCTGAGCTTATGTGCACGTTCAGTTTTTAATGAAAGTATTTGGAGGCTTGAATTTTTTTGACCTGTTTGTGTGGACATTAGCTTTGTGGAGTTCGCAGCCAGCTGTGCGGCACATTAGGGCAACCCCTGCCAAATTACGGAAAGAAAATGATGACTAATTCTGAGCAGATGTACAAGCATGCTTAGCAAAATAAGTTAATATATGCAAATCACTGCTTTATTATTTGAATGCGGGAGGAAAAATAGGCTCTCTCAACATGTTTTTTTTTCTCAGGGTGTGATTTCTGGTGTGTGATCGGGGCATGATCGCCGCCTCTGGGCCCTCGTGACAAAAAAAGCCCACCAGCAAAAACAAGCCTGTAATTTAGCAGCAATGACGTCTTTTAGCAGAGGGGCCGAGCATTCAGGGAAGGCTTCCTCTCGCCAGGCCCACACCAGCGGCAACAGCCAGGCGAGATAAACGACGGTCAACGCGCCGGAGAGACTCGGCGTATCTGCCGCGCTAATCGACGCCCCGCTGCGACGCTTCCTGGGGAAACTCCCACTGTGGCGGCGAACAGCTGGCAGCTGCACGCGTCTGCGGGGAGGTTGACTGTCCAGAGACGGACTAAGTCAGCAGACAGCAGGCTGATAAATACAGACAAAACACACACACACACACACACACACACACACACCTGCTGGAAGTCATTATGATAGCTGCGTGTGTGTGTGTACATGCCAGTCTGTACAACTGTTTGTGTGTGTGCTACTACAGACTTACAGAAGAAGATATATAGGTTTTGCTGTGTCTATTAATAAAATGTGTCAATTCATTTATACTTCAATAAGTTGTTTGTTTCCCATATTTACATGTTGGAGGCATGAGAAGAAAGTTCTCAGGAAAACCTTGAGGGAATTTCTTCAAATTTGGCACAAACTTTCACATGGACTCGAGGATGAACTGATTAGATTTTGGTGGTCAAAGGTCACGTTTGGCCATAACTCCAGTATTCATATGGTAATTATGACAAAATTTGACACAAACATCTCACAGGATGAATGAAGAAGTGATGACATTTTACATCCAGCCATTATTCAACACCATAACTCAGGTACAGAAGGCAGACACTGAATTCATTATCATTGTTATCATTTACAATTTATTATTAGTGGTGGTAATAGTAGTGATGGTGGTATTGATGCAGCAATACATTGTGTTTAAGTATTTACATGATTATTATATGTGTTATATATGTTACAGTAAGCGTGATAGTTATGTCGGGCTCAGCCTACATGAATCTCGTCTGATTTTGAGATGATTTTGTTGCGGTCGACCAATCACCAACATCGTGGCCAATCGTGAGCAGCAGTCAGGCGTCTTTTCCAAACGTGTCTGGGAAGCCCCGCGACGAAAAGACCAGCGTGTCAGAATGTTTTTGTCTTGGCGCGTCTAGCATCTCCCACGACACGTTCCTGAGCGTTGACCAATCAGGGCGCAGTCAGGTAACCATGACGTAGGGGAGGAGGAGGAGGGATGCTGAGGTTGCTGCTGTCAGGTGGGACAACGAAAGAGAGGAAAAGTCCTGTGAGCTGCGGCGACAGCTCCCCTGCCTGTTTGACGTCTCCTCGAAGGACCATGACCGAGTCAAAAGAGACAAATCAGAATGTGAAACTTGTTGTCCCTGTCCTAACTGTTATCCGGATGCTGCTCAGTAGATGTATAAATAATGACCGAATGGGCTGAACTCCGCCTCTTTCTTCTCTTTCAGTACACAAGACCGCCAGCATCCCACAGTTTGATTGACAGTTGCTTCACCCGCCTCCCTGATGACACCTGAACTCTTGTGTGATCATGAAATAAGACGTGCTGTGATTGGTCTCAAATTAGCAGCTATACTGGAGTTTTTGATCCAATCACTCCATCTACACTGTTGCTTATAAATTTGTTTAAACATTTATGTAGGTAATTTGTATAGAGAGACATGTGGAATTTACCTACAGTATCAATTTATCTATATTTCTGTTTTTAGATTTTACATCACACACGGACAAAAAGCAGTAAACACAGTGACGGATATTCTGATACAAATAAACAACCAATCCAAATTTCAGAGCAAAATTCTCACAATTTAAATGGGAAATCTACAAACCAGCCAATCAGAAGACATGAAGAGGTCACCACAGTGTGCAAGCTCTATTTCTGAATAAAGTTTTGTGCGCACACTTTTCTGTTTGTATGATTTTTACCTGAAGAAGAGTGATATCCGGAGAGTCTAATCGAAACGACTCTTTTCAAGTTCCACCATTTCTAACAGTATATTTAACCAGCCGTATTTAATCATCATCATTTTCTGTATTTCTACAGGCATTGCTGCTAAAAATATCCACTTTGTATTGTGTGTAAGTGAAGCCTTTGTGGCAACAACAGTCAGAAAACTTCTGATTCACGAGACAAGCAGCAGCTTTCAGAGCTCAAAGCTCCACCGCTCATAGTTTCCACTTCTTTCCTTTTAATTCATGGACAGCTTTCATTATCCAGAACGTGAAAGGAACTTTTCTTACCGCTCCGCTCTGTCGACAGTAACTTCACTTCATGAGCGCCCAAAACCACAGAACAAACAACATCAAGGCTGCTCATAATGCGCTAACGTCCACTCTATTCCCTTAAATCATTTAAAGTTGCTTGTTGTTAATTGAGAGCTTCCACATGAGAGGGAGCGGCGTTTGTTTCAGTCCTCAGTGAACGTGCTCATGACTCAGATCTCCGCTTACCTCGCCAAAGCTGGATGCCAGCTCGTGATGCACATCCCTTGCACTCATTTGCGTGAAATCAGAAGATGAGAGGAATTAGTTCCTGTCTCTTTTACCCCCCCTTCATCCTCCTCTTCATCTTCCTGTAGGAGTGCAGATGTGGTGGGTCCTTTGAGGGCCCATCTGTTGTGCTGTCGTAGCTTTGGCCCAGCCGGTGTCTGACAGGGGGCCAGATGATTAGGCTGCCATCCAAGGCAATCAACCCAGGTAAGCCAAGGCTCCATCGCCCTGACCGGCCCTATCAAGGAGAGACAGTAGACGGATGTTAGAACAAACACATCACGCAAAGCCCCAAGTCGAGCTAAAACCAGAGGAGGTTTTACACGGATATATGCAAGCTGATGACGCGAAAACCCTCGAGGTGAAGCGTCTCTGCTCGTTTCACTTCCAGCTCAAAGAACAATGAGATTTCCTGCATCTGCCAGCAAAGAAGACGTCTTAACAACGGTGATATAAGGGACATAACACTGCACTGTTTGATCTGCTGATCGAGGAACCACTCGTGAAGCTTTTACAGCTGCGAGGAAACTCTTCAGCCAACTACACAAATGAAAACTTAAAACAACATTAATGCCCTCTTTTATTGTGCCACACTATTTTATTCTTTCCCTTCCAGCTGTGACCAACAGAAACATTAGTAACCAAAAACCCATTATTCATCATCATAAGTGCTAAACAGCCAAATGACAGGCTGTTTAGAATAACAAATGAAGGGGCTGCACGGAGGATTACCAAGCTAAAGTAACCTTGTTGTGTTGGTGAGAGAATTCTGTGGTTTGAAGGACCCTGACTGGAGGAGGAAGGTGTTAAAAAATAAAATTTCATATCTGTCCATCCGTCCTCCAGGAAATGGTTTAACATCAGCCTTTTATTCTTGATAACTACTCACATCCTACTTTAAAAACAGCTTCAGTTTTCTCTTCTAAAAACTCTGTCAAAGTCCGGCATTGAAAATGAAAGACGCAAAGAAAAGGTTTGAAAGTATAATGAGGAAAATGGCCCACGTGACTCTACTGTTATATCAGAATCATCAGAATCAGAATACTTTATTGATCCCCAAGGGCAGACTGGGTCAGTTGCTCCAAACAGTAATAAACGAATGTCTGTAAAAAATATGTAAAGTATGTAAGAAATATGTAAAAAAAAAAATATGTACACTATACAACAATAGAAATCAGCCATAATTAGTAAACCATATGGAATATGTAAATGTAAATATGTGAACATGTGTAATATGCAACATCTGCTGATTATTTTCTCCATCAATCGATTGATCGTTTGCTTTGGAAACATTGTGAAAATAGTGAGAAATGTGGTGACAAGGAGCCAGAGCCCAAAGTGACACCTTCACAGTGTTTGTTTAGTCTAATAAGAACAGTACAAACCTCAAAACTATTAAAAATAAATTCAAATAATCAACAGGAAAAGCAGTAAAACCTCATTGGCTGCTATCAACCTGACACCATGAAATGTTTTTACATGAAAAATGACAAATGATTATCAAAGCAGGTGGCAGTTCATTTTCTGTCAATTGCCGTTTTAGTTCCACTTGTACATACTGTTGGGTAATTTCATTCATAATGATATATTTTACAATATGGCATTTTATATGTTTTGTATGTAAAAATCCAAATTTGTGAAATAACTAAAGTCACTAAAACTGTCAAATAGATGTAGTGAAATAAAATGTGTAACATTTGCTTCTGAGATGTGGAGTAGAATGAGAAAAAAGTACAAATACACCACATTTGTACTGAAGTACTGTACTTGAGTAAATATATTTAGGCAACACTGAGGCAACTCACCGTTTACACCGTCTCTCAGTGATCCACAGATCCGTAAAACTCCGATAAAAACGGTCTGAAAACATCGACAAAGGTCCAGACGATCCACTGCAGAAAAAATATTTAGTCGAAAACATGATAATAATCCACAAAAAGACGTTTTCTCCTCTCATATTAGCAGGCGACAGGCTCGTCTCCAATGTTACAACTTCATGAATCTTCTCCTGCTCCTCAGGATTCAAATGACACCTCAACTGACCAATCACAATCTGCCATATGGAGCCTAGCAACCAGAGCGGCCAATAACAGTCCGAGCTAACCAGAGGGGCCTTGTTCTCTTCTTCCGTGTGAACTGACGCTTCAAACAAGCGAAATTCTGAACAGGGCAATATGAGCAATATGCCACTTCAGTGTGTTATTTAAAGCTCCAGCACCTCAAATCAAGGATTTCAGTGATAATACTGATACTACACACAATTTGAAGTGATAAAGATAGTAAATGGTCTGAATATAAATATATATAGGCAAAATATAGGTATAAATACCTTAAATATGAATATAGACGGCCAAAATGTTGATTGAGATGGATATAAACAGAAATATTTATGTAGATAAATGTACAGCAAATTGTATTTTTTTTGGAGAATGTCTAAATATACCATTAGAAAAAACATTACTGTACTTAATTTATCCATACCCACCATGTGCAATTTCAATTCCATGTGCAATTTTATTCAAATTTTTGGCAAAATATTTTTTATGGCAATATATTTTTCACACACACACACACACACACACACACATATAGTCAACTTTTATCTTGTATTTTGCCTGCTGTCTGTAACACCCCAATTTCCCTGACAGGGGATTAATAAAGTTTTTTCTTATCTTATCTCATTAAAATATTATGTTTCTGTGGTATTGTTATCAGTTTTTATTGAACTTGGACTAGTGTAAGGCTCCATGCTGTGGTCCCATTGTGTTTTCCTGCTAGTCCCAGATATAGCCATCTACAAGCATCTATTTGCATAAAAATATTCAGGCGCAAAAAAATTCTTCCATTTCATTGTGTTCAAACTTGTATGACTCAATGGCAGTAGCATTTACAGTGAATCTAACTGTGGATAAAAGTTCAGATGGTTACCTTTCAAAAGAGACCAAAACCACACATGTACTCCAAACGGTTCAAGAACCGCTATCAATTTACTTTGAGCATGCCTTGCACAGGCGTTTTCGGCTAATTTTTACTAGACTGGTACAGGGTTTTAATCAGTCTACCACTACTACAAAATATCAAAAGCACAACATCACAGGAGGGCTGGGCGATTAATCAAATTTTATTTTCAATTACGATTTTGGTTTCCAACAATTATGAAGAAAGGTAACTGAGATAAAATGATTATTGTGCGACCTTCCATTCTGCAATGATTCTCTTGTTTTGTCTTGAATTATGAATCCAGCACAGCCCTTTCCTTTACAGCGGTGCACTGTTGCCCCTCCCTTAAAGCCCAAACCCGCTCTCAGCCAGGCTGTGGCAGGTTTAGCTCAGCTCGCTGCGGTCAAGTGAGCCGTTGTTTGCAAAAACCCAGTCGTGCCAGCCCATCTATCCATGCTGTTATGCATTTCAGCAATTCTTTCTAACATTGTATATACTTAAGGAAATCCACAGTTAAAACTACATTTTTTTAAGTTTAATAATGCATGATGTCACGATGTCAATTATTAATCGTGTTAAATAACTGTGATTGCAATATTGACCAAAAAAATCCTGATTAGGATTTTTGCTAAAATTGAGCAGCGCAACATAATAGAGCATATTAACTTGGAAATAGTGAAAGTGAATCACAGTTACAGCAGCTACAGATGACTCATATTGCATTCTCAAATGACGTGTGCCAAAGAGGAACAGTAGTCACAAGCTGACCCTCATCACTGTTGGCTGTAAAACACTTGACAGGCCACTCGCTTATCAACAAAACATCACAAATTACTCCACGAATGAGTTGAATCAACCCTACTACAACACAGTCCAAGCTCTAATATAAACAATAACAGAAGCTTCACAATGGCCGAATGTTTTGGCTACAGCCACTGTGTTGGACTGCATTACATTGTTCGTTGTTCCTGTTACTTTGTCTCCCCTTTATTTAGTAACATAAGTGTCTGCATCATTGAAAAAAAGCTCACATTATAGTAATTACAATAAACTAAATTCTCATCCCTAAGAAATTCTTTCTCTCCAAAGCCGAGCAGTGGTCACATTTAACCCTGGTCAGGAGGAAGATCTGCTAGCACACACTTCAGCTCGACCACAGACTCTGTGTTGGTCTGATAGGACTACTAGTTCCTTTAAAGTTAAAATCCCTTTTCAGAGTGTTTTAATTATTTTGTCTATCCCCTGTATGAAGGTACATAATGATAAATCTGTTTATTTTTAGGATGACATGCATTATTCTTATGTCAATGTGTGTGTTACATGAAAAGACCAAAACCAACAATGAATCGATCTTACTAACAAGTACT
>JAPZEA010000013.1:2921885-2934882 GCA_029783685.1 Heniochus monoceros | reverse complement strand
AAGTGTGACGTGTAACGCATGTAAAACACTCTAAATCATCTCCATCCAACTCAGCAAAACTCTTGAAAAAATATCAAGGGAGTTCAGATTTTTAGCTCACATTAGCATTAGCCTTAAGCTAATGCCACTGGCAGCTGTTACTGGGAGACAAGTTACTGCAAGTTAACCAGATTCCATTGTGTTTTTGAGCGTTTTTTTGGCTTTAAAGTCCTCAAACAGTAGCTTAACACGCTATCAGATTTTCTTTAAAGGAACTAACCCATGACCTGATACTTTGAGGCCATGTTCTTCGAAAAAAAAAAGCTCTGAAAATCAAATATATGCTGCATGGCCGCCGCTAGGTGGCTAACTGATGAGTTGATCAAGAGTTGGTGGGGACCAAAACAGAGCTAAAATGAGTGAATATTGGTCTTACACTTGAGGTCATCAGAATGCTAGATGTATAAATGAGAAACTGTTTGCTAGCATGTTACCCACATCAGCTTACTAATATAATAATATATAAATGTTGGGTTTGCAGTTTGTTCCACCGTCTCCAAGCAGCTGCTTAAATCTTGTCCCAAAACTTGACATGCAGATTACCACTGATTCTTCCATGATGGTGGGTTTTTTGGTCTTTCTTCCTGCTGATATCGTCTCCCTGCTCCCCTCAAAATGCTGAACAGCACCTGGAAAGTCACTGATTGTCCAACATGAAATTGAAAATGGTGACTGCTTTGTGCTTGTTGTAATAGCTCCTGTACCTGGACCCTGGATTTATGCTACCGTCACGTCGTGTGGGATGGTAGAGATCTGAAAGGTTCCCATGTTTACGAGTCGCAGATCATTTGACAGGTACGCAGAGTGCAGATTGATTGTGTGTGGATAAATAATACTGTGTATCAACAACATAACAAATAATCTGTTAAATTTGGGTTTAATGACCTTAAACGGCAGACTTTGGTTTTCATGCACCTGGTCTGCTGGTTTCCTGTTTGTTATTAGGGCTTGTATGTCGATGACGATGCTGTTTATATGTCAGAATTACAGTAACTTCGATATGGCATGAACGCAGCATTAGCATTACCTGCTGGACCTGTCAAACCAAGCTTCACCAAAGCCTGTGGAGAACAATGCCAATGACAGCACTGTTCTTTAAGTTCTTCCTTTCTGAATTGTGTGTGCGGGTATACCGAGAGCCAAAACCGGCCGATAAAGTTGATTCTGTATCAAGAGAAGCGAAGAAGTAATTGGCAGCAATCATGTAGTAATCAAGGCCAAATCACAGAGAGGTGACGTGTGATGAAAGACTTGAAACTGCACTTCTGTTTTTCTTCAGAGACTCGATTTAACTTGAGGTAAGACTTCACTTTAACTCATAGACTCTGACTCTGATTGGGTGACGTATGAACACGTGACACCAGCCGCTGAGCTCATCGAAGATGCAACCAGCCTGCCGTCGCTGATTCTTATCTGTTTTCCAATGACTCAATATCTTCAATTAACTCCAATTAGCCTTGTTTAAGGACAATTAATCATTAATTAACCAAGGGAGTCGGGTGGTAAATATTTACTTATTCATCATACATATTTCCTGTTTAGCTCGTGACTATTTTAAGAGCCAATGTTCTTATAATGTGTGCAGCATTCCCATCTAACGGGCTGGCGTCCCTGATTGCACATTCATCATGGATGTTAGACCGTAATCTTTTATCCCTCCCTCACGACAATCTGTTGATAAAATCCAGTGGAGAGCAGGGACCGGCAAGTTAATAGACTATCACTCCCCCTAAAAAGAACTGATTGTACTATTCAGGAGGGTCACATACACAGTGAGAGGGGTTACCTCGAGAGCGAGAACAAAAGAAAAACTGGGGGAAAGTGAGTGGACCGAAAGAGTGTCTTTTGAGTCCTGCGGGTTAATTCAGTGCCTTTCAGCCACAATTGCCGTGTCTAAACATTCATGAGCTGTGTAGGGATGGAGGGATGGATGGATGGAGGGAGGGAGGGATGGAGGGAGGGAGAGGCAGAGAGAACGAGGGGTATGGATGGAGCAACAGCACAGCGCTCAGACGCAAGAGGGAGAGCCGGAGAGGCAGCTGCTGTGTGAGCTCGTCCACAACGCTTTGAGCAGGTAGAGCGAGCATAGCCGAGAGAGAGAGAGAGAGAGAGAGAGAGAGAGAGAGAGAGAGAGAGAGAGAGAGAGGGAGAGGGAGGGAGAGAGGGAGCAGGAGGAGGGAGGAAGTCTGTCTTTTCACCTGAAGATTACTTTGTCTCACTTCTCTCACCCTGAGCGCCGGGAGGAGCGGTGAGGCAGGAGCTGAGTTGATCAGGAGGCACCAGCTCTTGCTCTCTGGTCTTTTTTTTTTTTTTTTTTTGTTCTCTCTCTCTCTTCTTCTTCTTCTCCTGTCTTCTGCACGGGGGTCAGCTGGACTTCTCTGCAAAAACCTCCGGTGATCAGCCTCCACTGGAAAGACTGAGAAATAGAAACCGGCACGTCAAGGAGAGGCTAAAGAAGAAGAAAAAAGTGAGAAAACTGCAGTAAATGGCAGTGGCTGCAAAGGAGAAGTTTCACTGACAATCTACTGCTGAGTGCTTTTAAAGGTAGGATTTGGATTTATTTCATATTTTTCTGCTAACATGCATCTGATAAAACTGGATCTCCTCAACTGGTTGTAACTGGATTAATGAAAAATATTGCAATGATTTGTTGCACATAATGACCAGAACAACCTGTTACAAGGTAAGTCTTTTGCTGCCTCTGTCTGTGCATGTTGTATTTATCACTCAGAAATCCTAAATATCATTTACTGGCAGCAGTTTTCTCTTGTTTCATTTAACTGAGCGTGAAAATGGTGCGACAACAATGTAAAGTGGAACAGAGCGGCGAGAGGAGTTTGTGGCAAAGAGAGAATCTGCGACAGAGCGGAGAATAAAGAGGAAAATGTGAGCGAGTGGGAGAAACAGGGAGTTAGAAGGAGCGGGGAGGAAACTGAAGGAGAGTTGGACTGAGGAAGAGTAAAAGAGGGAATGGGAGGAGGAGGGATGGAGGACTGGAGTGGCGGGGGGCTCGCTGGCAGCCAACTCAGTAACCAAGGCAGCTGACATGAGGGAGAGCCAACAGGGGACAGTGGGATTTCTATTTTTCACCCTTGCTGAGATACGCCGGGGCTCTGCCAAGTCCCCTGCCTCATCCCCCGTGGATAAAGATTTCATTGTGCGGCGCTGTGACCGAATTCATTAAGCATCAACATGTACTCTCCCCTGGCCGCACTTACTCTCTATCCCCTTTCTCCCTGAACTCCTTCTCCACTCACGCTCTCCGGCTGATACTCCCCTCTCCCGTCTGCTCCTCCCCTCTCGCTTTCATTACGGTCTCGCTTGGCCCCATAATCAGCTCGACTCGTGTTGCATCAACAGTTGTGTTCTGTGACGCTCTGCGGTCAATGATAAACACATATGCTGCGATTCTTGAGGGAGGATCTCTTCTCAAAGGGAGCTTCTTTTGGAAGCTGGACCCGAACGGAAAGTTTGGGGACCTTGGTTTTGGGGAGCAACGTGGGGTCGCTCTGCACGCAGCCGGGGGGTCTCGGGAGATTTGATAGACGGGAACTTGGTGGATTCGCTGGCATTGTGGGAATTTGGGGCGCTTTAGGCCGGTAAAGGGTCGTGAAATCCTGTTGACTTTTTGCAGTTTTAATGTCACACTGAAATGCTGGAAAAAATAGCGTATTTAGTATTTTCATGCATTTCTTATTCAAAACTACCACAATAAAGTGACTATAATAAATGACAGTGGATCACATGACCTCTTGCACCCAAGTCTGCAGCTGCCCTCAGCTCTGTGGAGCTTTTTAGCATCTTTCTGCTTCTTGTTTGGTTTTTTTATGGCCTGTGATTTTACTGTTTTGACTTCTTTTCCAACAGTTTTTGTTGAAAAAGCTCTGATATATTTGAAAAAGCAGTAAGCTGCCTGCCCAGCAGTAAACACTGTGAAGCATTTATTCGCTAGAGATCCAGATATTTCCCTCGAGAGTCAGTGGAGATGAAATCAGAGCTAGAAGGAGAAAACACGACTCCAGATGAATTACAATGTTGGTCCGTTTCTGCTCGATGTGTAAATAAGCAACGTTCGCAAACAAGTTCCTTCTATCAACTCGGGCTACTTAGCTAAATCTAACCCGAACCAATGTTGCTTAGCACGGCTAAATTTAACTTTATCATGTGACAAATATGGAGAAAACGGAGCCCCAATCTGTTCTTTCATCAGAAATAATTATTAATATAGCTACTAATGACAACAAACACAATGCCAGATCATGAAATGCTGATTTTTTTAGGGCTACATTTTGGAAATTTATAACTTTGTTGCCCCCATGTGGTAGTGTCAGAAAGGACACTGTAGCAAACAGCAAAAAGTACCAAATAAAAACTTACCACACACTTTAGAGGTGGAAATGTATTTTTTTTTTGGTAAAAAGAACATTTTTTTTTTAAACATGAACAAAATGACTTGGTAACATCCATTACATGCATACATTTAAATGTATAGAACATAAGAGGTAACAGTGAATACAAAGGCACCATTAGAGAAGGGAACGACTGAAGGTGGAGAAAGCTGCATTCAAATGGCTTTGTGTGTGTTCTGCGTTTGTATCATGCATTAGTCCTTTCACGCCTTCCCCCGCAATGAAGACCAAGTCACCCCTTTAGGTAAAAGGCTGGTAAAAGGCTCCTCATTGTTTCCAAGATTGGAGACACTTTGCTTGTTGTGAAATCAATAGCCCAGTAAATTCTTAATTGAATGACTGCAGGGCCCCGGAGCCTGATGGTGCTTTATGGGCTACCAGAAGGAGCCTTTGAGAGCACGTGGAATAACAAGGACCCCGCCGGCATCGTTGTGGTCTGGGAAACAACGTCGTGTCAATCAGCCAGGCCTGGCAGGGGACAGCGCCGGTTGGAGTGTGTTAGCGTTTGTACACCTGCCATGTCACGCATGAGCAGAGGGTGGTGTCATATTACCTCCAATTAGCTTTTGTTGCTTTCAAACACGTTTTTTTTGGCTCCCTCAGGCTTCATGCAGCCTGTTTAACCAGCGTTACTTGACACCAGGAGTGATATCGTCGAAGTCGTCGAGAGTGAAGACTGAAGAACACTCGGAGGGTTTAAAGGTAGAAGCATAGCTGTCAGGAAATGGACACTGGGTGTAAAAATGCATGTTTTCTGTACACAAAGAAGCCTAATAGTGTTTTATAGCAGAACAAATCCTTTTGTTGGAGCTGTAACTTCTCTGTCTGAGTTGTTGATGGATTGGCTGACCTTGGGGCTCTTGCTGTCATCTCAACAAAAGAAAAAAAAGACTACAATGCATACTTATGCTCAATTTTCTGCATGTCATGCTTGTTTCATGCTGCAGAATCTCACCCATCACTTTGTTAAGCAGTTTGTCCACAATGGAAAGTGTGTAGATGCTTTATAGCAGAAATTGTACACTGGATTAGTTTTCTTTACAACTGAAATAAAAGTGATTCATGATCATTTTGTGGATCTGGTTGTACAGCTAAACCAATGAAAGCCATAGATTTTGTTTTACTCATAAAAATCTTGTTTTCTTCCAATTCATGGGAAGTAATGGAGAGTGCATTAGAGAATTTCAACACGTGCAATCTCAGAAAAGTAGTCTGAAAGTGGTCTTTTCACATATTCAGAGGGAGGTCATCCGATTTCTGTAAATTTACAAAACCACAAATCCAACATCCACGCCTGTTTTCTGCAGCGATTGGCCAGCTGCTATAGAGGTTAGCTCCAACTGCTCTGCAATTCATTTTTTCCACACTTCTACTTTCTGTGTTTACTGCTGAACCTCATGAGTGCCTCCAAGGTAGCACAATTTGGACCAGGTTCTGAACAACAGCAGGGATCTGCAGCAATAGACCGACTTTTCCTACATCTCTACTGTGCATCTCTGAATCGAAGTCAAACGACTGGTACTGAACACATGCCAGGAACGTTAATCTATCTGAAATGCAATATTTCATCTCCTGCAACAGAATTTGCACAAAATTGGAAAAAGAAAATGGCATTTCTGTTTGTTTCACTGATTAATGCGAGAGACATCTGTCTCCTCATTGCCCTGCACAGATGAAGAAGTTTTTGTCCTGTTTAGGTCACATGCGTCAAGTCTGTTGCCATTATCAATAAATGAACTTTTCCACCTCCAAGCATAAAAACTTTTTAGTAATATTTCAACTCAAATGTCAGGTGTTTCCGCTCAGGTTTTCGTAATGCAAAATTGGAAATTGAGCATAAAAACTTCTACCTACTCTGACAACTGACTTTGCCCTTTTTCTAAACGGTTAAAGACCCGTCCAACTTTGTTCTGGCGGAGCGCATTTCATCCCAGACTGCTGCAAGGATTAGCAATATTAACAAAAGATGTGCACTTTAGAAAGATTTGCAGTCTCTTAACAAAAAGAGTCACAACAAGCACTTTTCTAAAGGCATCTGTTCAGCACGACAAGTTTAAGTAGCATGGCACACGGTAGACAAATGGACTGAGGCAGCTAAAAATACGACTGTAATTTAAACTGTCAGGAGCAACACAGCTAATACGACTCCACAACCTTAAAGAACACCTACAGCAAGTAATAAGCTCATTCCCCCGGCATTCTGCTATTTTAAACACAGGCAACACTTCCCTTTCCCCTCAGCGTATACAATGCAATAACGTTCATCTGTGTGTAATTCATGCATGTGCATGGGCTATTATTTGTGTGTTGGTCGGAACAAATTCCTCAATGCCTGAGCTTGATCATGCACCAGAAGATGCAGGTTTTCATTTCATTAAGCGGCTCCTGCAACTCCCTCTAAGCTCAGACAGTGAATTATTCCAGCCCCTCTTGGGTAGAAGAAAGCAATCATGTTTTCATTTCACTTTTTTTCCGCGACTGACTCTCAGGCAATGGATCTATTGAAAATGAGAGTTGCTTTAAGTAATAGACAGAAACACCTCATCTCTGAAATTAATTTGAATTGATTCTCCCCAGTCCTTTTCCCCCTGCTCTGACAAGGTTTGAGAGGGAAATTTCAAACGTTCAAGGCCACATGTGAAAATAAATTTCTAAATGAAGCTGATCCAAAAGATGAGTGAGCACTCCTCACTGTGGATAGAAGAGCAGTCCGAGCACATCCCAAACTTCAAGCCTTAACTGTTGCACGGTAACGCTGACTTTCACTTTCACTGAACAATTGGTGATTTCCTCTGAAAAACACAGCCTGTGTTTATTCATCTGAGCATTTGTGAAGCATATCCAAAGTTCACAAACGATGATCGGCATCATCTGTTTGTACACATTCAGCTCGTTGTAATGATCAAGATGACAAATCACATGCAGTTTGATGCCATCTGGTTTGCTGTGAATCTTCAGAGCTGTCCGACACGTCATTCCCGGACACGTCATCGCCCGGTGAAAAACAACGGTGTCACTGCAGCTGTGTTTCTTGACAAGACACAAATGTACAGGTTCACAGCTTGTATGTGACAGCCCAAATAACTGACAAACACCGGTGGCTGCAGCAGTCAAAGGCTCATAGAAAACCAGGTCTTGCAATCAGGTAAAGGTTAGCCAGGAAGCTAGCATTAGCTGATGTGTGCAAGACTGGTCTTGAATATGAAATTTCCTGTTTTAATTTTTCCGCATTCTGTTTTAAGATTAAAGCACATTCTGTCATCAGAGAGAGTGTCTAATCATGTGCTGGATGAATAAGATTAAACAATTCAACAGGAAAATACTCAAAATGGAATAAATATCAATGAATTTGATGCAACACAACATTATCTTTTATCAAACGGATCTCCTGCAGCACAGCCTGCATATTTTTTCTGTTCATTCAGCTTAGACGCTGTGAAACAACACTCCTGACTCCTGACTTTTAGAAACTGAACCCACATTTTGGCAATTTCCATGAAATTTTGCATTTTAACAATTGATTGCTTTTATTCTAAAATTCTGCAATTCCGTCTGTGTTTTCTGCATCGTGGATTCCCATCATAGAGCCCTACTGACCTCCCCGACGTGACTCTTCTACACTCTGTTAGTGTGAAGATGAGGGAAGGTGTGTGCTCTTGATATGACAGGAAAACTAAACGAACAACAGACAGAAAGTCCTCATCTATGAACATTAGCTTGACCAAGATGGAACACAAGGCTTAGCTGGCTGACCTCCCCATAAATGGGCCTTTAAAACTTTTTAATTTTCATTGGGTTACGGTTAGTTATTTATAGTTTTTCAAGATGCTCTTTTGTGAATAAAAAATCACACCAAAACTGTGTGAAGTGACTGACTGTGGCCAGAAAATCACCTCACAGACCAGCGCTGGACCTCAGAGAGGGCTGTCTATCCAGTGCACTCTGACGGGATTGGTGGACAGAAAGTAAACAGGAAGATGTCAAACTGTCTTACCTCTGCCAATAGAGAAGACCGAGTAGCTGAGGAGGACGTCCCCCCCTCTGAAATGTCACCAGCTAAATTCATGCAACAGCAAATGTGCTCGCTGTCAACCTGTTCAAACATCCTACCTGCTCAGTTATCAGGTGGATTAGAGCATCAGGAAAAACACCTCAAATATCAGCGCAAACTACGAGCTGTAATCACGTCAAAACCAAACATCCCCTATTTAATTTTTAACAATCCATCTCGCAGGGATAGGTGAAAAATAAACAGCTAATCGACCTTCAGCGAAGGCCAAAATAATCATCACACTGCCGAAGGAATAGTTTGACCTTGGTCCTGGCAGACAGTGATTACGTTTTATTGGCCCAAAAAAAAAGGAGCCCAATACTCACCAATGTACCCTGGCTGAATAAAATGGAGCGCAGTGAGGAATGAGTTATAGTCTTTGGAGTCGATGAGCTCCAGTCAACTTTTTTTTTCTCAGATAGCAATGGAGGGGATGCGCCGCAATAAATCTGACCCAGAGATCCATTAGGTCTCTGTAGTCTGCAGCTCACAGCATCAGGCTACTCTCCATTTTCATCACACTGTCCACTGCTCTCTGGACCAAGCCTGACAGTAATATCATCTGTAATGTTAAATAATGTCATTCAGGAAAGCATCTGCCTCTGTAGCATGTAGCACTGTTGTGAGTTTATGTAAGTTATGCAAGTCAAATACTTGAGTTGTTGCAAAGAAAAACTGAATTGCTAGAAATCACTGAGACAGGACAGTCCTCTGTCAAGCCCACACTGGAGGTCTTCATCGGTCCAAAGTTCTGAACCTGATCCAAAACAGACCTGTGCAAGTTAACACAGAGAACCAATCTGACAGGGATCCAATGACAGTCGGACCTCATCCAAAACAGACCCATGGGGAAACTAGACCCAATTAAAAATGCATTGGGCCCAAAGAAACCCAACAGTGGTAGTGACCGGTGGATTCTTTCTACAGCTCCAGTGCACAGCGAGTATTCAACACAAACCAACAAATATGACTACCCGAAAACACAAGGCTGACCTCTTTACTGACCTCAGCAACCCCACTAAACTGGTACAAACCCTTTCTACGTCATGCGTGTTTAATCCCGAACAGGAAAGAAATATAAGCATTACGAATATTTAATCAAATTGACAAGCAGCTGAAGTTGAAAAGAGCAGCAATAAATGTATTTTATCTTGCACATCATCCCTGCAAATTCACATGCTACTGTTACGCACCACGTGATCAGAGCTGATTGAGAGTCTGGAAAAACCCGACTGACAGAAAAAGACCAGCAGCGACAGAACTTTATTTTTACCAACTTGATTAACTGAAACAATCTGGAACGAGTATGACTCAGATCTGAATGGAGGCCTCGGTCACGAGGAACTAGGAGGTCTCGGTTAGCAATCACAATTTCTTAGAATAGTTTAATCAGCAATAAAAACATTTGTGCAGACTGGCTGAAAATAATCATTATTTTTTTTTTTTTTTTTTTTTTAAAGCCTGTGTAATTTTGAGATTTGTATGATGAAGAATTGTGTAAAATTTTAAAGTACTCACTTATGAGCACAATGTTGCCACTTGTAAGAGAATTGTCACCAAATTTCACAAGATGGCTCAGTTTATATGTATGAATGTCATCAGAATTTGGCTGTAATTGTACAGTTTAATCAAAAGCTGTGGCGGCTGAAAATATTTTAGTGTATATAGGAGGAATCCAAAGATGTTAAGCATCATATTTGGTAAAGATTGGACTGCAGTTTGTTGCAGAAGTGGCCTGTGCTTCTATTGATCCAAGGAATTCAGGATAAAAAGAATGTTGCTGCAGGCAGTCATCAGTGAGGTGTGAAAATGTACAGTTTGTTAAAAATGGCCTCTTTGTGGCGCTCTTAAAAAAAGCAATCAGTTCTTCCTTGGCTCATTGCCGGACTTTCCATTTAAAAATAAAGGTGTAATATGTATTTTCTGCATTGTTCAGTAACAGCAGCAGCTTCCTCTCGCTTTCCACATCCAGCTTGATTTGAAACCTGCTGATAGAGGAGTGTATTTCAGCACGTGTTTGTGTATTTCTTTGTTAATGCATGTGCGTGAGGAAGAAGGTGGGTGCGTTTTAGCATTAGCACAGATTGCTCGTGAAATATGACCTCTGGAAAAAAGTTTCCTGTCCACGTTCCCCTCCTTGAACTGCAATCCATTATCTTCAGGTATCACATTCAGCCCAACAGGTGTGTAGTGTGTTAAATGATACGGGCCCGTGGCAGCCTGCCACAGACGCCGGGATGAAAGAGAAGCACGAGATCAAGTGCCGAGCGCCGACTCTGCTAATACACACAAACACACATATACCTGCATGGCGTGCACATTTCACAGGGGCCCTGTACTGCAGCTATCACCCGCATCCTCTGCAGCTGTGAGGGAAGTGAGAGCGTCACGCCAAGACAGTCATGTGATGGAAGTTTAGTGAAGTTTCTTCCCTTTTTTTTCCCCGTCTTAGAGGAGATGTGACTCAAGTTTTGAAGACATATTGCATTGTAAGATACAGTTTGCTCTCTGATTGGCTGGAAAGCTTTTATCTGAGCTTTCCTCAAACATCATTTTTCTTCCATATCCTGAAGCATCCGATCGATAGAGCTGGAGTCATGTAGACAAAGAAGACAAAGTCAGATAAGAAAAGTCTCACATCTGTTTCCTCCCTGCTGTTTGCTGAGACAGGCAAGAATCGTTAGTTGTTTGAGGTGAAAAAATAAATAAATCTTTGGCTACACTTTTTCTATTTCAGTACTAGAAATAAAATAGTTTTGACTCATGCACTCCTGCCAAACTCTACTGCAGCACTATCAAATAATCAGACAGTAACGTGTTTATTTTAGCCCAAACCGCGATCTCTTCTTTAACCAAGAAGTTTTGGTGCCTAAACAAAAAAAACTTTCACAGCGTTAACCACGTGATGATGAAGGTCCGGCACACCTGCTGCTGTTACATGTCGTTTAGGGAGTCATTGGCGATCTACCTGTTCAGTCATTCAGGTGTGAGGATGTGTTGCAAAGAGTACCTTATCACAACCTCCTTCAGGCAGAAATTTCTGAATTCATGCATATGTTAAATTAATGGCTTTTGGGCTTTTATAACCGCTATAACTGATATTTTTATATTAATAATAAATAAAATGACAATGCGTAATGTGATGAACCCACAGGCTATTATCATCAGACTCTGCAGTTTGCCTCAGCTCCAAGAGCTCTGTAGCTGCTCTGGTTCACTTCTCTCATAGCTTTGTTTTCGGCTATAAAACCCCACCGTGCACCACCCGACCAGCACCAAACGACAGGAGTTAGCGACGAGGTGGTGAACATGGTGGAACTTTTAGCAGCTACAGAGACAAATAAGCCCCTCAAGAGCTGGTGCCGTCCAAAAAAAGAGCTAAAAGGAGTGTGAGTACTGACCAGAAAGACGACTCCAAATGAACGTTAACGTTGAGATGTGTAAATGTGCAACTGTTTCACTGTTGTGTTAACAGCTTGTTGCACTGCCCCCTAGTGGCCAAAAACATCACTTCATGCTTGGTTGATCTTTTTTGGTCATTTGCTTACAGAACGGTGGACGTTATGATTCTTGCTGAAAGCAGTTTGCATGGACGAAAGTTTAAAATCTAGCCTGACTGATGGTCTGACGATAAATGTGGTTTTCTGAAGGTTTTTTCTCTTTTTAGTGCCGACACATGAGGGTAAAAACTCAATGAAAACAGACACACGGTAGGCGATGCTGTAGATTTTTCAAGCGTTATGGAAGACTATCGCTGTAACTTCTGAAAGTCTGTGTTCATCTGCATGTTCTTAGAGGTGATCAACAACATGAACTACATTAGATTTGTTATAAGGAAGATAAATACCAAGTTTAACACATTAATGCATGACGAATTCATTCCTAACTTTCTTCAGATATAAATATTTCTGTCCAGGCTGAATTTGTTAATTTGCTCAGAATCATGAGATTTTTCACTTCTCATTTTGAGAAAAAACACATTTCGAAACAGGATTCGAGATGAAACGACTTTTATTTTCCTGCAGCTGAATGATGCATGATGCTGAGCCGCGGTGAAAGAGCTCCAGTCAGAACCTATTTACTGTATTTGCCTCCGCTAAGCCAAAGTCCCTTGTGTTCCCGTGCGCCGTTTGATGGAACCGACATCGCCGATGCCTTGTTGCAGTGATGGGTGGGAGTGGTGGGGTGGGGCACCTACCATTCACCCCCCCTCCCAACACACAAACACACATGAGCCGTTTGATCTCGCTCTGCCTCAGTTCAAAAGAGATCTACCCCTCGACTGCAGTCAAACCCCCCACCCGAAAACACACTCCAGCGCCCCCCCTTCCCTTTGAAATCACATTACCTGTGTCCTCTCTTTCAGCTGAGGAGTGTACAGCAGCAGATGAGACAGAATGAAAGATGTAGAGGAGGAGGAGAGACGTGAGGAAATAACCACAGCAGGCGGTCAGTATCGGCTGTCTGCAGGAATTCCCGGTTAGACGGGAGGATCGGC
>JAPZEA010000013.1:2887328-2898262 GCA_029783685.1 Heniochus monoceros | reverse complement strand
GAACTAATCTGCACTCAACAGCAAAAGCCAAAATGCAGTTCTTGTTCCTTTTTTGTGCAGCAGTGGGTGATGTTGGCCATTAACAAAGAGAGAGCAAGAAAGAAAAGGGAGCATAATAGTTAGACACACAATGAGACGGAGAGCAAAGGGAAGCACAGGGAGGTTTCTGTCTAAATGTGGATAATTACATTTCTACCTTTCTCTGGCAGTTGCATAGCCTTAATGCTCGTAATTAATTTCATTATTTTTGGCCCTGGCTGTTGAGTGCAGATTAGTTCTCTCTGAGTTGTGGGGATAAACACACGGTAATTGCTTATTACTCTCAGAGCCCACATTAGATTATACTAAAGCCAGCAAATTACAAAATATCCAATCACCTTTAGCTAAAATTCAAAACCTGCTGTTATTGTTGTCACTTGTTTTCATTTGTCCAATACGTCTTTTATTGCATGTTGGACACCGTGGATACAGTCATAGTAATGCTCTGGCCCCTGGTGCTCTGCTGCGTTAGTGCCGTCGTTCTTTTTATGTTATTATCCCCATTTTGTTTGCTTTTTTCTAAATTAATGACAAGACTGTTTGTGAAATTAATTTTAAACAAGACACATTTGTGTGCACAGTCTTTGAATGTAGTGTTTTCAAAATGCATCTTCCATCTCATCAAGCTCACCTCGAGTCCTTGAGTCTTTTTCCTCCTGCGCTATTTTTGGTTATCGGAGCGTTGCTGCCCTTTTTTAGTTTACAGGGTTGCATTTATACCTGCGAGCTGGCCACTGCAAACACAGTCTCCTCCTGCTGACTGAGCAGCAACAGGCTGGGGATGAAGTGCCTTTCTCATGGGGAACTCAGCTACTGCTGTTTATCTTTAGCTTCTGACTGTGTGTCTATCAGCTGGACTCGAACCAGCAAACCTCTGGCAAACACTTGTTCCTCCACTTCTATCCAATAATTAACTGGTGCGTGAAGTCGATTTCTGCGACAGTTCTAATCTGAAAATCAACATGTTCACAGATTCTTCAGAAATAACTTCATGGGATATTAATAGCTCAAACTCCCATCTTGCTGTTTCCCATCACACCTGTTAATTCTCTCTAAAGTCTTGTCAACATCTTTCTCATTACAGAACGGAACAGAATAATGAGCGAGGTGAAAAAGACTCGCTATGAAGTACGAATATCATCGATACTATCCACCAATAATGTTGTTTAAAGACTTGTACACACCTGAAATTGTTTTACACACAGCAGATGTTTGTGCCATGGTCAGATTTTGCTTTTTACCAAAAACACACGAATCCAATGCATAACGACAACAATACAAAGTAATGATTCAGAGCATGTTGTAACTACGATAACAAAAACAGTTATTGGAACATTTATTTTATACATATGGAGCGTCTGGCATAGCAGTGCAGCACAGTCTACTGCTTTAAACCACCGGTTCCCAACCCGGGGGTCCTGATGCCCACTAGGTGCTTGGAGAAGGCTTGACGGGGTGTTGCGAGACTTTCTTGATTCTAAAAGTTCAGTGTGTCCTATTTAGTCATATTTGGCGGTGAAGTTTGATTGCAACCAACTGAACATCCCCCCCTCTCTAATTCTCCCCCACAAAAGTTCCACTCTCAGAGCCAGTATTGGGTTTGTCCATTCTGGGCCACTATAGAAATATGGCGGTGCAACATGGTGGACCCACTCTCTCTGTAGATATAAAGAGCTAATTTTAAGGTAATGACGACACAACTATTCTTAATTCCAGGTGATTATATGCTAATGAAAACAAAACTGTGAATATTATATTACATTTCTGCCATTCACTGCACCTTTAAGGGGTGTGAGCAGACTTTAAAATATATATACAGCAAGCCAATACCTCAGCTGTTCATTCATTTCTGCTATTATTATTATTTAGGATATAAACTTAAAAAAAGCACAGTGAAGACCTGAAAACTGATGATGCTATATTCACAGATGCTTCACTCTGCTAAACAGCCTTGTTCTGCATTATAAAAGTGTGCAGTTAAAACAACTAAAGAGCTGATAAAACAATGGCCAAGCGTCGGTGAGAAGAAAAGACTGAATTCGTCAAAGAAGAAGCAAAGCAGAAGAAAAACAATACAGAGAAGTGTACAAAAACTTACCAAAATGTCAGGAAAACTCAACTCTGATGCAACATTCACAAGGAAATAGTCAAAATTCATCCAAATGTCTTGTTTTAATCAAACATCCTGCAATTATTATGTTCACCATTTGAGTTAATTGTACAGTTAATAAATAGTTATGGAGCATCATTGTTGCTACTAAGTTTGTATTCATGTCATTCATCAACACAATCCCAACAGCAGGTACAATCAACGGCAACAGCAAACCAACAGCAATTCTAAAAATGAGGCAACTCACCAATGAAATCTCATAGTAATCCAGCAACAATAACACCAAAACCACTGTGGGTAAACTGGTCCAGACGATCCAATCCAGTGAAACATTTAGTCCAAAACACGAGAATAATCCACAGAAAGCTGTTAATCAGTTCAAATTAGCCAGCAGACGTGCTAATTTTCCAAGTTTTCTGGTGTAACTTCAGTAAGCATGCAGGCACAGGCGCCATGTTGGGTTCAAGATGGCCGCTGAACTCTGACCTTTGACTTTATTTATACAAGAGCCAATGAGAGTCTGCATTGACAGGAAGTGTCTCATTCCCTTCTTTTGAATGAAGATTGAGCCAATTGCAAACGACTGTGCAGATGATTGGCGCTTCATGTAGCCAGTGAAATTCCAAACATGAGGATATGCTGCTTCAGTGGGTAATTTACAGCTAAAGCAAAGAATTCAGTGCAAACAAGGATATTACACAGGGTCTGAAATGATAAATATAGTAAAAGGCTTCAATATAAAGATTAATATAGATACCTAAAATATGAGTATAGATGGCCTAAATATAGATTAACTGAACATAAATATTGATATTTATCTAGATAATATAATAGATTACAATTTTTTGGAGAACACCGAGACATACCATTAGAAAATCATGTGTAAAATATTCATTTTCTGTTGGATTGTTATCAGTTTTTATTGAACCTGGAGTAGGGTAGGGTCATGCTGTGTTCCAGCTAATAAGGCCCAGATATATTCATCTGCAGGCATCTGTTTGCTAAAAAAAAAAAAAAATTCAGGTGGGAATAAAAACCTTCTACTTCAAACTTCTATTACTCAATGCCAGCAACACTTACAGTGATTCTGACTCCTGGGGATAAAAGTTCAGAATGTTACCTTTCAAAAGAGACCAGAACCATACATGCACTCCAAGTGGTTCAAGAACAGCTTTCAGTTTACTTTGGGTCTGCTTTGGATAGGCGTTTTAGGCTAATTTTACAGGAATGGCAGCAATCTGGTGATGTTTTTTGTGACATTTATTAAGCTATATACTGATATCAGAAAATCTAATGATATTGCACCGTATTGTCAAACCCTATCAGGGCACATCTTGGCGAGCAACATGTACGTACAGCAACATTTTGTCCAAGAAGTGTCCGCTGCACTCAGAAGCCTTTTGACAGCGCTCACGGCTCTTGTGTACAGTCATGTAGTTACGCACATATGTGCAGGGAAGTGGAGCTGAAGCCTAAAAATATGCCTGAGGTTCCAGTTACACACATGAAGCGTGAACAGTTACTGGGTTGGCACAGATAACTGTAGATGTCCGTCAAACCACAGTTAAAATGGGTTTGACGTAGACCTTGTGTACTGTAAGTAACTCATAATGTTAGAGTTCAACCAAGTATAGGACCTACCTACATTTTCTGACATACTGTAAAAAGGACTATAACTCTAAGAGCAGTACATTAGTAGTAATCCATTACAGCCTTAAAAGAAGCATCCTAATACTTCACATGTCTGTTATGTGGTTTCATTTAAGCATCTCTCTGACTTAGGGCTCAATATCTTGTTACCTCTGCTCAAAGGCAGAAACCCACTTATCTGTCACCACCAGCAGAAAATCTACGTAAGACGAACATCAGAGTGCAGGTCGTTATGAACAGATCATAACTCCTGTAACTAGATCTCGGCGCAGACACCTTGTGTTCCATCAGGCTGGATGAGAGTTTGACAAGGACCGAGGGCAGGACTTCTGACAATGGCTCTTTGTAGGGAGCCAATTTTCAATGTGGCTCCGTAAAAAGGCGACGTAACGAGATCCAGCAGTAGGGAGATGAATAGGGGCGACAATGACCCGGCGGAAAAAGAAAGACAGAAAGAAAGACATCTCTGTGGCAACAGAAAAACACACCTCCATGAATACATGGCCAAATGTTTTCATGGTGTCACTCCTGTTTGTATTCTACTGGCATCTTGACGCACAGTTTGGACATTTGGTTTTAATCACCTGTGAGCTAACAAGGCTACCAAACACAGCAATCAGCCCCCAGTTTGGCTGCTGACAAACACTGTCATAATAAAATAATTATTTTCTCACTTACCTCTAGTGGTATCCAGTCATACAGATAAAGTCGATTTATTTGTTTTTGTCTGCCGAGGTTTTTAGATACTCAGCTCTGAGATTTATGTCACCATACCACTACAGTGGAGTTGAATGGAGTTTCACTTGTTGCTCGCAGCATTGAAAACTGATCAGGAACTACCTTCTGCTGCAGAGGTGTAAAGTTTAACTGCTGACAGCTTGTTTATCCAGAGCAACCTGAACATTTGTTTCTGGCGAGACTGAATTAGCAACCGGGACAAGTAGGCAACAGCGTAAGGGCACTAATTTTCTTTAAAATTTGTTTGGTAATAAACACATTTAAAGCTGCTTATATCAACCAATGGAATGACTGTGTAATGTGAAATGGGTCACTAGCAGTTACAAACCCTCATTATTATCACACTCTCTCTGAGTGAACTCTGCAGTTCTTCGCGGATCTACGAGCGTTTTAGCGTCATTTCATTGTTTTACTTTACTGTTTTGGTTCAGTCTCATTGCACTCGTCAACGTCACTTACAGCTGCAGATGTTTCCAGCAAAAAGCTCTAAACAAATAATGTCACTCTGCATCAGCTGGGTGTGTAAATAGGCAACTGCTTGCTAACAAGTTTGCCGAATGAAAATAGAAGCATGATAATGTCAGTGTTGCTTTTAAAACCTCCTGCTGCCCCCATGTGATGCATCTGCAGCACTAGCATCACATTTTCAACCAAAAACAGCAAAAGTGCAGCGAGCGGAGTACATGTAAACGTTTCCAGGGAAGTGTGACAAGTACAGTTTGTAAAATAAAATGCTCGCGATACTTCCAGCGATAATCTCTAACATTTCCCTGTTTAGAAAGGTATTTAACCTTAATGTCAGACACAGTTGAACACAGGAAACGTAACAGTGGAGGTGCTAACCCGTAGCCTTCAGAATAAAAGTCTGTGCTTCGATCCATCAAGAATTCTTATGAACGTGTGCTGGCACCAAAATGAGACCTTCATCTTTTCAGTGTTGTATTTGTATGTTCCACACAGTAAACCTGGCAGTATTCAGTGCACTAAATATGTAACATGTGGTTTTACTGGGCTTACTAGTGGCCCAGATTCTGCAAGCAAAACAAATTGCAGCCAGTCATCCATCTAGAATCTATCTACAACATCTGCATGGCTACATACCACTGTCTCTTTATTTTGGTACATTTGGTGAACCAACCCAGTAAAGAATATGTGTGGGAAACAGATTTTTCTAAATTATATTACCTCTAGTTGTAGTCCACCTGCACCTCCACCATTCACCCGTCCTGCTCTCCATGCTAAGTCGTAGAGGCATTTTGCTTTAATCACTTGCAAGCTAATGAACGTAGCACTCGGCCCATTTGATGGCCAAAAAAAGCTCACTCTTCTTACTGAAGCTGAGGGTTCTGACACATCAGCTTATTAACATACCCCAACTCAACTCACAGATCAGATTCATACCCTCAGCTTCTCGCTGTCAAGCCCACATGTACTGCACAAAAACATGCAGAGTGCAGCATGCGTCTGCAGAGATGCAGAGCACTTTAAAGCCTGACTAAATTTCTTCTGAAGAACTGGAGGAGCTCTCCTGGGATGCAGCAGCCTGGCCCTGCCACTAAAGGTAATAGGGTCAGACAGCTGCATATTAGCTGTGGATCATCTCCTTTGACACAGCCGTTGATCTCACTGGCGGCAGCAGTGCAGAGCCCATACCTGTACCTGCCAGGCATATCTGTACTCACTGCAGAGAGGGGGGAGGTGGGTGGGTATGTTTTAGCAGCAGGCAGTGAACGGAGCGCCTTTTCCCTCCTCGCTTCCCAGGTACACTTCACGCCTCGTGGACTCTGCCTTCGAAGATATCCTCACTCTCTGCATGTGAAGGATGGCAGTTTGTTTCTCGCAAAGTGCACTAAAGCAGGTGTACACGCCGGCCACAGAACATACACTCACTCTCGTATTCAACGCTTTCTCTGCCTCCGTGCATTTTGTCAGGGGAGGATGAATCCCAAGAAGACGGGAGGTCAGGCCAGTCATTCCGCAGAAACAAGAAGAGATCAGACTTAGCGAGCTGCCTCTCCCCAAGGCCCCACATTTGAACAAGACAAACACAAGGCCTGTAATTAAAGATGTAACAAAAGCTCTG
Source organism: Heniochus monoceros (assembly GCA_029783685.1). NCBI lineage: Eukaryota > Metazoa > Chordata > Actinopteri > Chaetodontiformes > Chaetodontidae > Heniochus > Heniochus monoceros. The sequence continues at coordinate 2,891,642 of JAPZEA010000013.1, read as the reverse complement.
TCAATTGTTTCTCCTCTCATCTCCGCCGGCGTGTCGCCTTGCATTATGGTACAAAGCTTAGTCTGGCGTGCTCCGTACACAAGGCCACAAGCTAAGATTCAGCTGTCCTCATATCCACTCAGCTAAAAACTCCTTTGCCCCTTAGAGAGGGAAAACAGCACCACGGCTTCGGTGCGGTTCTTTTGTTTAAAGCTTCATAATATCGCAGATGGAGATAATGAAATCCTTCAAACCTCGCCGTGATTCATATTGCATGACAGAGCAGGTTGGGATTTGGAGTCTCGCTCAAGGACGCTTTGACACTGCACGTGGCGGTTGATGGACGTTTGCCGGCTGTAGAGGGAATTGAACCTGTGAGCAGATTTGAGTATTTGCAGCAAACATTTCTCTGAGACAGAGCTGCTCTGGAGGTGAAAATAATCACATTGATTCAGTTAAACCTCAGTGGGCCGAGCCAAAGAATCGTAGTATTTCAGAACATGTTGAGGTCACTCTCTTGTTTATAACTTGCATTTTTTGCAGTTGGGAGCAGAGTTCGTGGTTTTAATAGTCTTTCCATCTTCTCTTACCTGTGTAAGGTGTCAACATGGGAAATATGAACATTTGGGATTTCTCCTATCAGCTTTCTACTGACAAATGCTTAACGATTTCAAACGTTGCTGGACTGATGTGTAACGTTGCTCTCACTCTTTCTAATCCGTCATCCTTCACGTAGCTCTCGTTAAGTAACAGGATGTGTTTCTGACAAATCTCGAGTTAGTAAATCTTAAGAGTTAATTCTGGTTCGTCACAACTTGGAACTCATGCTCGAAGGTTTTGTCATTCAAGATTCTGATTAATATTACACAAGTTAATTGCTGATGTGCGAGGGGGGGCAAGAAACACATGCAGTCAGAGGATTTGAAACAAACATCCAAGTTAGTCCGATTTATTTGGATGGAACACACGAAGGCGAATGATAAAGTGACACCATTTACAGACGACTTGGTTGAACTTTGACCTTCTGTGTGCAGCAGTCTGTCTGTGCACTCACTTTGTTTTACCTCCAAATAAAGTGGTTTAGATCATCTTATCGTCTGATCATGCACACCTGGTCACAAAGGGGACGTCCAGGTGTGCATAAGTCTAAAATAATTCCTGAAACACATCAGCATAATATTGCTACATATTGCCACCTAGGTCTACTGCACACTTACCCGGAGGACCCTAAGCTGCCCAAAGTGCCTGTGTGAGTTTTATCATTGTCACCATAAATAAACCCAGTAAAATATTACAGTTGCTATTGCAAATGAACACATGTCAGATTATGAAAGAACAGCATATTAAACCAAAACAATACAAATAATAGGTGTGAATAGTGCGGGGAGTAAATTGTGCATTAACATATTTTCCATTAACATGTCCAGGTGAGATTTTTGGCTGCTGTTTAGTTGCTTTTTTAGGAAAAATACACCATTGCATGAAACTTCAATCTGGTATCTGTCATGTTTCTTTCATCAGTGCACCAGAGTTGCTTCATTTGTTTCTTCTGTCGTCACATTTTCCAACACTGAGGTAGGAACACTGGGTCTCTACTCCGGCTACAAACTTTAAAACAGTCTGACATTAACAGACATTCTGCTCCTAATATTTCATGTCACTTTGACTTTCTGGCTATAGCATCTATACTAAGTTTGCACGTGTCAATCTGGTGAATGTGGAGGTGTCACATTATCCCATTTTGTGCATCGGGAAGGAATTCGGACTTAATTTTACCGCAGATAATGCCCAGATCAGCCCCAAAAGTGTCAGATCTTCAAAAAGTCATTCATGGCAGAGGCAGCAGTGATGGCAATTAATTCCTACTTTAGAGGCACTGGCCTGCTTTCTTCTACTTTCATCAACACCAAATGTTTCCATATTCTTGGGATAGTTTTTGTCAGCTCCATAAATGAGGTATTAAAATTCTCCTTTTCTTTCAGAGGCTGTCTATCCAGCACACAAATGACTCTCTTTTAGAAATAACTGATTGCAACGCTTCTCAGACGCCTCCGGATTCAGCAGCCCAGAATGCTGCTTCACTGTGGGGCTGAGCACAGCAGTCAAGTCATTATTGCAGTCAGAGAGAGATGATTTCAGATCAGCCTGTCACCAACCCCTGGGTTGCAACCCCAGCGTAGCGTTAATGGGACCATTATTAAACCGGCTAGAAAAACAGGTGCAAGATTTTACTCTGAATCAAGCAGCCACTTAAAGCATTGTTTCATCCAGCTCTCCTGCTTTTTTATGTGTTCTCTCCTCATCTCGCTTTCGTTTGATATGCCTCTCCACTAGCAGTGGAACAAAATCAGCTCGTGATTCAATGAGATGCAAGATAAAAAGTTCATGGTTCGATACAGTTGTGATATGTTGAGCAAAGCTGGAATAAAAACAAACTGCGGCTGTATGGAAACCTTTTAAAATTCCTTCTCAGGTCAAACGTGTGCAAGAACTACGACTGAAAATTTCACCACTCAGGCTTTTTAAAGGTTTGGGTGCAAAATGCGAATAATAGAATCTCTTAAATGAAGCTTTTGTACAAGCGGATCCATCTGTGTAAAATTAAACTGAAGAATGAAAATATGCATCCTTTAAACCCACATTTAACCCATTTTCAGCCACACAGCTCCAGGAATGTGAGTCTGTTGGTTGGTCGGTTTGGTCCAGACTGAAATATCTCAGCAACTGCTGCACAGACTGCTTTGAGCTTCAGTGCAGATATTCGAGATCCCCAGCTGATGAATTCTTACGCCTTTGGTGATTCGCTAAATGTTTCTCCAGCAGCACCATGGGGTTGACATTTGTGGTTGGAAGTGAAATCTCTCGACAACTTTTGAGTGGATTTACATGAAATTTAGTACATACATTCATGGTCCCTGAACACACGGCGAGAAGCTGCATCAAGCTGCACAGAGCAGATCGGGTCAGACAGGAAGTCAGACACACGAACAGCATAGAGCATCCAGTCAATTTTCAAAATAAAACTCTCTCACACACAAAAAAAATTTACAACGGAGCCTACTAACCCACGATACAAGCACAAGAATGAAGGAGAAATGACCGACGAAATCTGTGAAAGTCAACAAATCGGACGAGCAGAACGATCCACTTCTAAAACGTTACCGGTGGCGGTGAAGCCGTGCGAAGGACAGAGCGTCTTCATCTGGTGCCATCAACAGGCCAGAATGATTACTTTTAGCAGAAATTTGGTTCGTGACCTGAATACCATGCTCAACAAAGTAAACACACCGACTAAACTTTAAAATGTTAGCATTGTTGTATGTTAGCGTGCCAAAGCAGGGCTGTAGACTCTTAGTCGTGCATAAAGTTTAACAACAAAATGCAAATAACCTCTCCGAGGATAAAATAAAGCAGCCCTTCACACATAAATCTTCATCTGCATTGAGCCAAACTGAAGTAAGAAAAATGTCTGCATGAGAGTGCGATTGTAAAATGGAAGTTTAAATAACTTTACACAAGATTTTCTGCGTGGACAATTTTAAAACCACAGACCAAAAGTGAACCCTTTGGAATTTAATGACTGCAGTTTTGGTTCTGATCAGTTTTGGTTGATTTTTTTCCAGCGTTCACCTCCATAATGCACTTTGTCATAGTTTTTTTTTTTTTTTTTTTTTTTAATAATAGACTACCTTATTACCCCTCCTCCATCATCTTGTGTTCATACAGGATGTTTAGTGCTAATGCTCTATTTTTTATCCTGGCGTACGCTCACATGAGGGTGCACAGACACTGGCTGCTGCTTACAAAGCCACACACACACACACACACACACACACACACACATACAAACACGTGCAGCTTTTAGCCAGCGGCATCTTGTGAAGTCACCATCATGGGAGTCTTCAACATAATCGCTGTAAGAGCACAGAGGAGAAAGTCATGTTCTTTGGTAAAAGGGTTCACAGTCTACAGTCCAAGTTTCTTTGACCCCCAGATAGCGTGATTATAAGAATAAAGCCAGTGGCAAAGCAAAGGTTTTGTGGATTTAAGACCTTCTGAGATGAACGGGTCCTTTGAAGCTTTTAGTTGCCAGGTGACAGAGGAAAAAAAAGCATTTTCCTCCGCACAGTTCGACCGAGCATGCTGTTACAGTTCCTGGTAGTAAGACTCCAGGTGGAAGGACGACTTCATAACTTTCCTAATTGATTTTTTCATGCACCAGCAGTTTGCCAAGATTGGGCAACAGCTTCATCTGCATTGTCGCACGAGTTGGACGTCCTTCGGAGATGAACAAATACAGTCCTCTCCTCCTGCTAGAACTCCTGTTCTTTTCCT
>JAPZEA010000013.1:2857574-2869817 GCA_029783685.1 Heniochus monoceros | reverse complement strand
TGCTGCTGCTGCTGGAGGTTAATCCATCACTGCAACACCAGTGGCTCTACAGCTATCAATCAGCCTCCCTGACTCCGCTACCAGCTCAGCACCGAGGCTTTCATTGGTGGGAACACAATGTAAAACTTACAGAACTCAAACCCTCGGCGCTGTTACATACACTGCTTTTCTTACTCTGCAGCACAGAACACTTGACCTTGGTTGGATTCTGCTGCATTTGGCAAATCTGTCCATGTATGGATGTTTCTGGAAATACAATAATGCACTGCTGATAATAGAGCACAAATTGCATCCAGACAACAGAGTGAACTGAAAGCAGACATCCTTGAACGTTTACCAGGTTGAGGCATAAATTCACTGCAATAGCCTGGTTAGTGCAAAGTTTGTTCTCATAGTTCAAATGTGCTTGAGCTGCTCTATTGTCCAACCATGGAAACCAACGTATGCAGTCTTCAAGAAGCTACTGTCCTTCACCTTATTGTCAGTTTCAGTCAAAGTTTGTGTTTACTTTTTACCACATCGAGTCCTGTTTCTTCCTTTCATCCTGCTTTCATCTTGTTTTTGAAAAATAAAACCATGTTAATTACATATAAACAGATCCTGCTATGTTAACCAGGTAATCTCTAAACCCTTATTCTGGAACAGCTCAGACTGTTGAGCATTTATGGTTGGTGGTTTGGTTTGGTTTCCTTGGAAATCTTACACTAAAGACACAAGGTTAGAGATCCAAAACATAACATAACATGTTGATGCAGCTGACTGATTCAAGAGTGAAATATAACTTTAAGTCTCCGTCTGTCACGTCTTGTGGACAAAGAATTATATCATCCCATGAAAAAACATGGAGAATCTATGTATGAAGCAGGTTGAATGAGATGTTTTCTCTGTTGCAGCCCAATAATGAAGTTTAATCCAGAAGCTTTACATGAATGACAGGTTTAATTATAAATCACTCATGCAGCCTCTTGTCCGGTCCACTGGCAGCATTGACATTCCTGGACACCATCGCTTGGACACATGACCCTAATCTGTGTCACCAGTTCTCTGCTGCTGACCTTTAATTCACCTCATGAGTCCCTCTCTTCCATCTCTCCCGGTCTTGGTTTCCCTCCTCAGGCGTGGTCCGGGTGTCTCTGGCAGACATGGACCGGGAGACCAGAGAAAACTACACGGTGGTCATCCAGGCCAAGGACATGGGCGGCCAGCTGGGGGGGCTCGCTGGTACCACCACTGTCAACATCACGCTCACCGACATCAATGACAACCCGCCCATGTTTGACCAGAGTAAGGACGGATAACGCTTCCTCCTCACTGCACTTTGTCTTATTATAGTTTATTTCCTGATTCACTTTCCTCGCTGCTCTACCTGAACCCGCATCTCCTTCCTCTAATCCCTCCTGATGCTCTTACAGCTGAAGAAGAAGAAGCAACATTTTAAAAGTTTTGGACAGTTTCGCTGAACAGTAGAGAAACAGTGCAGCCAGGGGTCGAAGACTATATTGTGACATAATGTATTGCAATATAAAAGTATGAGTAAACACTTCATGGAGCTGAAAAATGGATCTCAATATTAACAAAATCTGATCAGTTGTTTGCAGCTAAGGATTATTTTCAGTGTCCAGAGTCCAAGTTCGTGCTTTCAAATGTCTTGTTCTGTGCAACAAATAGTCAAAAATCCAGTTGACAAAGTTAGAAAAGAGAAGAAAGAGAAGAGAAGAGAAGCTGAAACCACTGAAGTTTTGTCATTTTTGCTTGGAAAAATGTCTTCAAGGACTAACTGATTACCTAAATAGTTGCAGATTAATTATAGAATTGGTTCAGTTCTAGTTTGTATACATTAAATGCCAGCAGATGCAATTCATTCATATTTTAGACAAGTCTTAAAAAAGCTACCTGTAGCATTGGAAAGAGTTCAGATGTTGGTCTTCATGAGGACATTCTCATATATGTGCTGTATATGTTTTATTAGTCAGTTTATCATCATGCAGATTAAGTTCTGCTTGTTAAGTAGCTGCTTTATCTTTGAGTAAGACATTTGCATTTTACACCAAAACCTACAAGAAAAAGTCACACATTTTGTACAGTCACAGTTTGTTTTCATTCCAACTTTGTAGAAAAATATCTGCCTTTGGAATTATAATGAGAGCACAGTGAAGCCCGCACTGTACTGAATCGTGAGCTTACTGCATTGTTAAATCTGTAAACCTACACGCAGACATTTGCTACTGAAACCACCACAAACATCGAGTCAAAGCACTCAAACGCTGCTGAAGTTCAGCTGAATTTCACAAACAACACGCAGTCTTTCAGGGTTGATGCTTGACTTGTGGTTGTGTGTCTGCGTGTGGGACAGCAGTCGTGGCGTGCACGCAATAATACACGGGACTGCAGCATCTGTACGCCATGTGTGAACGCCTCAAAGTGACACCAGGACAGTTCTGCTGTTTTGTCTGGGAGGCTCTACATCTATCCACCTCATTTCTCTCGAGCATGCAGGCTGTTAGCCCCTCTGCCCTTCTCCCTCTGTCCACTTCTGGACACCAGTCCCTGGCCATTTACCCCCTGGCCTCCTCCTCCTCCTCCTCCTCCCTCATTCACTCCCTCAGCCACCAGTCGCCCCATGCTGTCTCTTTGATTATCCCCATTTCTGCTCCTCTCATTACCGTCTTCCTGAGGTCAGGGGTTGTCTAACTGTCCGCCGTCATCTCTTCCTGGCTGACGGGTAGTTTCACTCCTAGACAAAGAAAAACACCGGCCGCCACCGCCCACTTGCACTTTTATCACTAGCCCCCCGCCAATTAGTGCCATCACTTCGATGGAACTTTGATTGGTTGTGAAGAGCTTCAGGGATTCCCCTCTGTCAAGCACAATGTGCAGGCATTTCACTTTGGACTGCAGGGAGCGCCACAAATTGGGCAGCTGTCACCTCGTCTTTGAGGTTAAACGGTAGATGAAATTGAAGTCGGCCCGTGAGACAGTATATAACCCAATTGTAAGGCATTTATGGAGCCATTTATTTTAAGCTGTCTTGAGATGTGATTTTGAGAGAACGGCCTTTGAGGTGATGGAAGAGGTTTGGCTCCCTCTAGAGGGCACAGAGGGGTAAAACAGATGGGAAAGGCATGACAGGATGATCACTCTTATTATTTCCTCAGGGCTGTATCAGATGAGCGTCCCAGAGTCAGCTCCTGTGGGTTCAGTGGTGGGTAGGATCTGGGCGAAGGACAGGGACATCGGGGTCAACGCCGAGATGAAGTACAGCATCATCGACGGAGATGGAAGGGACACCTTTGACATCAGCACCGACCCCACCAACCTTTTTGGCATCATCACAGTGAAAAAGGTACACAACCGACAGACAGGCTCAATCTATTCTTATCTGTGATACAAGCTGCATGTAACAGATAATTTTAATTATATTCAGCATTCCTCTGATCTGAATCAACACTAATCTAATTTAGTAATTTACAGATTCTATATTATTCACTCATGAATTGGATCTTACTTTGAGGCTGTTTCGATATATGTTTAACTAATGTGACCAATGTGATTTATGATAAATGTCACAAACAAAGGAGAAACAGCTCGAGTTTGTACTTTTTCTTTTGTTTGTAACCCTGACACGAAACCCCGAAAGGCTCCATCGTCATACAGGAAGAAAGTAACAAAACCCCCTTCAAAAATCTGGCAGTTTAATTTTACTTTCAGAGGGACGAACATTATACAACTGGTAAAGTGCTGTTTACATCCCAGTCTTGATTCTTAGTGTTTTTTGGTAAATTCGGCACTAAAATCATTACTTTAAGTTTCACTTTTTTGGAGAAACATCTGTCTTGATTTCTTCACCTTTCTGCTGTTTCCGAGCATCCTTCATCAGTTTGCTTCCTCTGGTGATCTTTAAAAGGGTATTTTTGCCCTCATCCACCCAGGATGCAGAGATATCAACTTCTGCTGTATATAAAGTTCTGCAGGAGATTCTTTCTTTAACGTCAAACTGACACAAATTCAAATGTTTCTTGCAGGATATAAATGAGAATTCTTTCTTTTCTATCTTTGTAATGCCTTTATGCGCGTTCACCATACAGCAACTGGACTTTGAGAGAAAACCCAGTTATACTCTGAAAGTGGAAGGTGCCAACACCCACCTGGACCCCGCCTTACGCCACCGCGGCCCCTTCAAGGACGTCACCATCGTGCACGTGAGCGTGGAGGACGTGGACGAGCCCCCGCTGTTTGACTTGCCGGCGTACTACATCGAGGTGCCAGAGGACGCTGAGATCGGGACGGTGGTGAAGACGGTGTCGGCGAGGGATCCTGATGCTGCCAACAACACTGTGAGGTGAGGAAAACAACAAAACAACACTGTCACGGCTTCATGTGGTGTTTCAAGCTTCTCCCCCTGTTTTCTGCCTACTGTCCTGTTGCTTTCCACAGAGGGAATAAAGTGTAAATCTGAATAATATTTCACATTTAGCTTCACTAGAAACATATTTACTGCAGGCCATGAAAGACCCCAAATACACCAAAGAAGTTAACCTTAAAGTCTTAAAGTATTACTCAGATAGATGGACAGTTCACTTTATTAATCCTCAAATTAAATCAAGTAGCATGAATTAGAAATTTGTGTTCAGTATTACAGTGCGATCATCCACTGGAAATCTACTTTTTCTTTACATTTTTTACAAGAGTAAACTCATGTTTCTGCATACGAAGCCCAAAACTATCCGAACAGCAGCTGTGCAGATTCTGTTTATTTTGATGCAGCGTAACAAAACTACTTTTATCTGGGTTGAACCATCACAGTAAACACATGTCATCTTGTTGAAATGCAGTGAAAAAAACAAATTATAGTGGATTCAAGTGCAGCTGAGAGGCTCTGAAATCTCACATACACGAGTTGGCTGCCTGGCAGTGTTACATTCATGAGCTGCTGCACGTTTAAGTTGTCAGAAAATTAAACCAAGGTGACAAAGTAAATATAGACCTCATTAAAAGAATCATATGGATCTGACAACTGTTTCAATTAAAAATACCAATAACAGTAAAACAAATTGGCTGCAGTCATTAAATTTCATCAAAATAACAGCTAACTGAAGAATATGTCTCATCAATATACAAATACAATGAGTGCTGGTAACATAATTCATACGTCAAAACACATAAAAGTCAGCTGGGTTGGAGCGCATGAGAGTAAGTCCTGCATTTCTCCCAGTGCATGCTGGGAGAGGCTGTAATGCCAGTAAAGCATATGTGAGAAAGGCAAATTAATGGTTGTTACAACATTATATTTAGCTGAATTTATTAATCCATGGTTTGACAGACAGTGGGATCAAACTGATGTTTCTGTAGATGTGATGTTACCTGATCACCAGCAGGGGGCAGCTGCACAACATGACTCCTCATAGCAGGCTCTGGCTGCAGCCTCCGTTTCTCATGTGTGTTTTGGAGCTCCATCGTGGGACAGCTGATACTGACGGAGACGAGGATGAGGAGGACAAACATAATAATGTTAATAACAACCCTGACACGTTTCAACATCCAGCAATTAGTCAGCACGCAGACATAAGAAGCTGAGGACTCTCAAATACTGAGAGTATGTTTGGTGCTCTAACAGAACAGATGTTGTGTGGTGGGCTTACTGTCCAGACTGCACCTCTCATAAACTAATTAGACATAAAGCCTTTAATTAGGCTATTAATCATCTGAAGGAATCAATGACTGCGGCAGAAAATGAGTGTTTCACATGGCACAGGCTGCACCCCGTCCCAGCTGTCCGTTTTACAACCTCGATTAGGGCTAAAAGTAGTGCACAAGAAATGGCTGTAGATGACTCGGTGGCTGCCTGTGCATGTGTGTGTGTGTGTGTGTGTGTGTGTGTGTGTGTGTGCGCTGAGTGTTTGCATCTGAAATTTCTTCCTCATTCACTTCCCTCTACACAACCAGCGATCAGCATGAGCAGAAATGTTTCCATTTTCCTTTCCCAGACAGGCTGTCAGATAACTGTAATTTACCCATCTAAAAGCATTGCATTATGGGATTTTCAGCAAAATGTTTTTGAAGGCGAAACACTCAGCCTGATCACCAGGCTGCAGCAACACGCCAAGACGTGCTGCCGTGTGCCGGCTACAGCGATGAAGAAGAAGATGCAAATAACACTGTAACACTGTTACAAGTAAAAGTCCTGCATTCAGAATTTTGTAAAAGTACAAAAAGTATTCGCATCAAAATATACTTAAAGGGACAAAAGTAAAAGTACACATTATGCAGAAAGGCCCAGAAACATGTATACTGTGTGATTGGATTGTAATTACTGATATATTAATGTGTAGATTCATTTTAATCAGTTTTTATACACTGCTGGGTCACTTGTGAACCAAACGTGACCTTAACCTACAATATTACTAATTACTAATCTGAATCAGCAAATATAAAGCTTTAATATGAATACTGTGGTGTAAAATGTACAATATTTGCCCAAGAAATGTAAAAGTATAAAGTACAAGTACCTCAAAGTTGTACTTCAGTACAACAATAAACATACAGTACTACAGTAAATGTACTTTAGCTACTTTACACAACTGAACATCAGTAAGTTGTGTGAGTTAGCACGCTGGTGTTAGCAGTTAGCTCCCAGTACAGCCACACAAAGCAGCTAGCATGACGATGCTTTCTTCCAGACTGTGAGCCCAGATCCATCTTTTTAGCTTATTCGAGTTAATTTTAGAAAGTCTGGGCAGCAAAACCCAGACAAAACGTCATTTTCAGTTCAAATCCAGAGTGAAGGAGGCGCATCAGAGGGGCTGATGATCCAACATGGCGGCGTACACCAGCCTCCTCCGGCACAAACTCCACCACTTGACATCTTGTGCTTCCATGTTGGAAAGCCGCGTCACCAGCGTCCAGCAGGTTTATCAGTAAATGGCCTCTAAAGTGAAATGTCTTATTGTGATGTAGTTCTTTGATAGTCCCGACCTCCATGTTGGGAACCGCTGTTCTAAACCCTTTGATGCTTTAGGAGCTACGCTGATGCCAATTAACCGACAGCTCTCTCGTTCCTGAAGAGAGTGTGAATAAGATTAGTCAGCCACTGATGCAGCTAAAGCTCCGATCTGAATCACCAGAGCTGGCGCCGGATTCTGGCGGTGAATCAGTGAGAGATTTTCCAAAAAGCCGGTTTGGAGCATGAGGAGAGTTACAGCGCGAGTAGCAGATAGCTGAGGAATCAGCTGAGGGTGAAGAGCTGAGGCCAGATTCTGCAGCAGCAACAACATCAGATGACAGATAACAAGCAGCAGGTGACCTTCAGTCTATCTGTCTGTCTCATTTCCATTTCACATCTTTCTGTCCTTTACCAACAGCAGCGTGACCGGCAGATAGATCTGAGCCCACACAAACACGTGGACCACACACACTTTTTCACCTGCTATTTGACACGTTCTCTCTCACACACACACACACACACACACACACTCTCACACACACAACAGCAGCAGCAGCAGCAGCAGCAGCCCCTCCTCATGACTGTGGAGGAGTGATATTAATAGAGATCCTTCAGGGAGATCCTTGCCAGGCATGGATGTGCCAGTCACGACTGTTCCCTGTCGGCACACAGTCCGAAACACACACTGCAAACAACCCTACAGACGTGAACACACACACACACCACACAGATTACACACACTACACAACTGCTAAAGTGACTGTAATATATCAGTTTTAGCCTTTTATGAAACGATCAATGGTTATTTTTTCGTGTTAATTAGTCATTTAAAGGCAGTTCAGTTTGTTGATGACTCTCCCTTTAAGTAAAATCTTGCCAGAAGGTTCCCTCTGAGTCTAAAACAGCGTTGTCATTTTGCATGGTGAGTTTTAGCACGATGTTTTTAGCACACTGAATGAGCTAATTCTGTCTAAAACATTAGATATCGTAAAAATATAGGTGCCAGACCAAAATATGTGACAAGAACGAATGATCTGCCCAATGAGAAGCTGAGTCCTAAGAATCCTGAAGAGAAACATTCTGCTCTTCTCTTTTTCTGGATTGAAACTCAGCTTTTTTGCGATTGATTGCAGCCACAGTGTGAAGGATTTTAACACGAGAACAAATGAATGAATGGATCCAGCCGAGGGACACTGAGCGGCACAAAGACTGCACTCGTTTTCACCGCCATTGTTTCATTTTTGTTCAAACAAACACTTCTGTCATCGGAAAACTTTGATATATGCTGTAATCACATAAAAGGTCTACACTTCCTGCCTTTAATCTGCTGATGATCTGTTAATAGAGGCCAACTGCAAGTCCCCAAAGACTTTATTTCATCCCAACAAAAATATGCAATGCTGCTTTTTGTCAGTCTTAGAAAAGGACTTGATTTGCTAAGCTCTGTTTCATTTTGTCACTGATACACTACTTTTTAATGCATAGAGGGAGAAGGACAAATGTCCATTACACTGAGCCTCAGAATACAAAGATGGTGTCTTCAGTTCACTAATTTTGTCTAAGCAACAATTTACAAACATACGCAAATGAAATGCAAAAAAAGAAGAATATTCATGTTTCAGAAGCAGATCATGATTGGCACTTGTACTCTGTAAAATGACTTGAAATAAAAGCTGAATTGGATTATTCTCTAATCAATTAATCATTTCCTTCTCCTCGAAGTGATTTGCTGAGATGCTGACAGACATACAAACGCTCTCACTTCTTCCAGGTGAGAGGAGAGAGGCTGCATTCAGTCCATGTGTGAACACAGGACACCTCACAGTTAAATAAACAGGTTTCTGCTCCACAGCCTGGAAGAGGATGTGCTCTACATCCTCCTGCTTCTCCTCCTCCTCCTCATCTATGTGTGTGTGTGTGTGTGTGTGTGTGTGTGTGTGTGTGTGTGTGTGTGTGTGTGTGTGTGTCTGGCTGTTGCATGTCACTCTCAGAAGAGTGTTTTGGAAAGCAGCCGGCGGTGGCGGGAGATGAGCCGAGGCGGCACGCTGCAGGTCTGTGTATCCCCGCCGTCAGTTTGGCAGAGGAGGCAGATACTCTGATTAAGCCTTATCTGGAGCCTCTTCTTCTTATTGTGCCTTCAGAAGCTGCCAGCCTGACACTTTGTCACAGATACGCACACGCCGCACATGCTGAATTGTGTATGTGCAATTAACTCAACCCACGAGAGGATTACAAGCTCCCCGAAAAACACACAAAGGTGCCCTGTTACTCAACACGTCTCATTTCGTGTCACCAGGTATTCCATCGAGAGGTCCAGTGACCTCGAGAAGTACTTCTACATCGAAATCACTTCCGGGTCGCTGATGACGGTGCGTTCACTGGACCGAGAGGAGATCAGCTGGCACAACATCACTGTCCTCGCCATGGAGATGAGTATGTGTCTCTCACACACACACACACACACACACACACACTTCCTCATGCTAAATGTCCACCTTATCAAGTCTTATAATTGAGTCTTAAAAAACATTTTTCCTGCCAGCACAATAAAACGATTTCAGTCTGTTTCTAATTATCATAGTTAGAAATGAGTCTGTATCTGCATTGAAACGAGGGATGAGATGACACGAAGCTCCATTAAAATCAAGAAAAATAAGCCTGATTTTAGAGACGAGTTTCCACACAGGCAGGTTCTTTAGCTTGTTTTAAGAAAAAAGGCAAAAAAAAAACATGCATTTTTTCCAGCGTTAAAAAGGAGAAAACAGTTTTTTGGACATATTTGAGGAAACTGACACATTTTTTCCTCATTTTCAACAAACTGGTGTAGAAATCCACAGTTTAAATCAGATTCCTTTCACTTTACAACATCCAACACTTTGGAGGACCTGTGCTGTTGAGTTTTGACATGGACAGTAGAAGCTAGCAAGCTAGCAAACTAGCTTCCACAGCTAGCTTTCGATTGTTTTATCCCCCTAGGCTGTACTGTACTTATGAACCCGTGGACGGGTTGTAGAATGGTCCGCCAGTTTGTTGACACGAACACTACGTTTAAGTTTCTACTCATGCCAGACACAGTTGGAAAGCTATGATGCCGAAAGCAGCAGGTACAATCCACGCTAACATCAAGCAAACAATTAGAAAATCGAGGCAACTCACCAATGAAGTCTGATAGTAATCCAACAATTGTAACACAAAAACGGTCTTTTCACGTTGTCAGAGGTCCAGACGATCCAATCCGGTAAAATATTTAGTCCAAACACTATAATAATCCACAGAAAACTGTTCAATCCTTTCAAAATTGCCGGCAGACACGTCTTCCTGTTTCTCTGTTCTAACCCTCAAGCTGCAATAGGTCAGGCCGTTTGATTGACACCTCACTTTACCAATTAGGATTCTCCATTTCATCCATAAAGTCTACAAGAGCCAATGAGAGTCCACGTTGACAGGAAGTGTCTCGTTCTCTTCATCCATGTTAAGATTGAGCCAGTTACATCAGATGGTGCAGATGATTGGCGCTTTTTTAGCCAATGAAATTCTGAAAACAAGGACATGCTGTTTCAGTCGATAACTTCACAGCCAAAACAAGGAATTCAGTGCAAAGTGGGATACTACACATGGTTTGACATGATAAATACAGTAAACAGCCTCAATTCAAAGATATACACCTTAAATATGATTATAAATACCCAAAATATAAATATAGCTGTCCTCAAATTGCAACCATTATTTCAGTTTGCCTCAACAGACTAAAAGTTAGAGACAAAAGTGACTTGATAAGAAGGAGAGTCATGGAGAAAAAGAGCCCAGAAAAAACAGATGGTTTTATATATTTGCATAAAATACAAGAGCAGTGATTTTGGAAAACAACTCCTGCAGAGTTGCGTAATGTAGAGCAGGAGATGCCCCGCAGATGTGCACACAGCTGGTGGCACCGAAAGTCACCTTCATCCCCCTGCCTTTGCTTTGTTTGTCTGTTTGTCTCTTTGTCTGGTAGACACACATAAAAGAAGATGGTAATTGAATTAATGACTAATTAAATAACTTTTTCTCATGGTGGCTTATTAAAGATATGACAGAGGTAGTGAGGGTGAGAGAGGGCAGAGGGAGGAGGGGATGGAGAGAGGAGCGACAGAAACAGCGAGGAGGAGGAGGAGGAGGAGGGAAATTAGCTGGAACAGAATAAAGCTGATTGATTTGCTAACTGTTTCACTTTTACTTTTCATATCTACTTTAAGGCACTTTGAACTGTGACTGCAAGCTGTGTGTCAGCAAGATGTGATTGTTGAGAAACGGTGAAAAGTTTGCGAGGAAAGTCACAGTGTTAAGTGTGAAAATGTCATTATATTCAGACAGTTAAGCTGAAATTTTAATGTATGTCATAATGTGGGAACTATTTCATTTTCTGAGAAACAATATAGTCCTACTTTTACAAGTCATTGTATTAAGATATTACAAGAGTGCATTGTATTTACTAAAGAAAAAAATCAGACTTTATCTTGTACTTATTACTTAAAGAAAAAATCTTGTAATTCTAATTAGAAAACTACCTAATGGTTTTGAGATATATATTATGTATTACAAAAGTTGTGATTTTATATAACAAGCCATGATATTAGAGTCATAATTTAAAAAGATTTGATAAATACTTTTATATAATGAGAATAAAGTAATATTTTCATGGGAAAATAATATTATTGTATGCAAAAAATCGTAGTGTTATGAAGATTAAGTTATGATTTTATGACAATATTCTCATAATTCTCTTAGTCTTGCATTTAAAACAGGCCAATGAGCCTTTTTCACAGCATACATTCTGACTCGTCGCAGCATGGAAATCACAGGCGTTACTAATAACACTGACGGTGGCTCTGTCCCATTCATGTGTCCCAGTAAACCATGTCAGTGAGCCAGGACCAGGACCCCGAAACCAAAGCAGCTAAATGGAATTCAGCCATCATTAATTTTATTATCTACACCTATCCAGATGTGTTCAGTAAAACTATCGTCTCTCATCCTTTTCACATTCTCGCCGGAAGATCATTCGGAACAAAACCCTCATTTGTTTCAAGCCGCTCGATCAATATTCACATTCTAACCGAGCTGCTTCGTACAGTGCTTTAACTCCACTATATTTTCACACCGCTGATTTCACTTCACTTATGTGAAACGTCAGCAGAGTTACAGAGCTGGATGTTTAAGCACTTTCTCCTGACCCTCACACACGCACACACACACACACACACACACACACACACACACACACACACACGGGATGCACACACTGGTCAGAAGCTGCATTGATG
>JAPZEA010000013.1:2828131-2841944 GCA_029783685.1 Heniochus monoceros | reverse complement strand
CACTCTGTGGCACCTGACACATGGCTGAAGATAGACAGAAGACATGCAACTCCTCCATCCGCTCACGCACACATCTGACTCCAGCTGTGCAGTAAAAGCACATCATGTCTTGCACGCATGCAGAGCGTCGACTAAATCACGTCATGGTGGGATGAGGCTTCTGTCACTGATGTTAAAATGAATTGCCATTAAAAGATGAAGTCAGTAGAAACAATGTAGAAACACACCCTGGAAATATTCAAGGCATCTGAGAAACAGGTTTTTCTGTCAGTTTGGGATGGCTAATGTCTCTATAGTAGCTTTGACCTTCAGCAGCCTGCTTCAAAGACTCCACCAGGGCTGTAAAATCAGAGTTCCTGCTCTGCGTTGTGTTGACTTTTTAGCCATAAAACAGATTTCTTTTTTCAAGCCATCACCCTCAGCTGGTACTTTCAGTGTTTCAGCTGCCTGTCGCCTCACCTGTTGTGCATGGAAAATGAAAAAGGGCGAACTCTTAACTCGTTTAGCTTAGCTTAGTGCAGAAAGCACACCGTCCACAGTCTAATCAACCAGCTGACAGATGATTTTCAGAGGTTGTGAGTTCGCCATCCACTCAAAAATGTGTTTATTGTTCTTGTTCGGCCTGTTTTCACATCCATCTGCTGAAGGAGAAAGTTCCTCTGTGGACACTTTAAATCTCAGTTTGACACAAATTTGTGACGTCGCAACTAGTTCGGAAGCCAATCACAATCCAGCATGCAGCTTACGGAACAAACTAACAGATCAAGGCAGCGATAGATCAGAAACTCTTGTGTTCTGTGAAGTAAAATTTCTGTTTTTGTCAAAGGAGTCTGGTGGCTTTGAACGGAGCGATACAGCTGCTGTTTCTGCTCAAACGAAAAGGATCTTACTCTTAAACAAAAGAGCTCTGCAGGGATGATGTTGTCAGACACTTAGAAACACAATCTGAGCGAAAACGAGCTCTTTTAGTGGCCCTACTGTGTTGGTGCATTTTCAAGGACTGCAGCCATTGTGGCCCATTTCTTGGCTGCTGGTTGAGGCGAGCTGCTGGACCGACAACAAAACTTTTTGTACCTATTAGTCATTTACACCCCAAAATATGTCAAAATGGGGCCCATGTTTAAAAATACCAGGAACAAGAGAAAGAGGACAGAACCTGGAATAAAATACCAGAAAGTCATCGTCAGTGAGGTTGTTATTGAGACGCTTCCTCGTGGGGAGCGTCGGCCTCTTAAAGCTTCACATGTTCAACATTCACATAATAATCAGTCCATACAGTTGACATTTCTTTGCTGCTGTCTGTCCAATTAGAGCTCAGCAGGACCCTGAGACTGAAAACAACTGCGTGACAGTGATTTTTCCAAGATTCCTGCATGTGTTTGGCATTTGGAAAAATCGATATTTGAGTCTCGACAGGAAGCCGAGCATCTGTCTCACACATCAGCAGACTAATTCTACTTCATCCGTTAATGTATCTCATCTTGTTTAATTAGCTGGCCGCTGCATGACATTATTAACTGATTGTGACAGAGAGAAAATTTTACAAACAACTTTCCCAGAGGATGTTTCCAAGAGGCCTCGAGGACAGGAAGTTCACCCAGAGCACCGGAGGTCAGCCTTGACAAGCTCCGACGTCCACATCCTCAGGTGGGGGAGGCGGCGGGGCTCTGAAGGACGAGCGGCGAAGGGCGCGCCTCGGGCTACGTCGCCGGAGAGACGGGGATGTGGAGCGAGGGCTGTCATAATCAGTCCAGGGTTACTTGTGAGAGAGCTCAACCCGTGCTTGATGCATCGTGGGAGCTGCCAGCGTCGACACACTTCACAGAGATCCAGCCATGTGAGCGAAGAGCAGCTGCCTCCGTCTGATTCTACCTGCCGGCTACTTCCTGCCGAACGCCGTCTCAGAGAGCGTTAATCTTCACAGCCAGAGAAACTGAATGTGTCGACTCAGAGGACGTGACGTCTTTGAGACCGGCTTAACAAACGTCTGTGGTTTCCATTGCTGATGCTTAAATGCTAACCAGTAAACCCTTGAGTACCTTCTATTTATCCTTTTTATATCTTCTAATTTTGTGTTCTTAATATCTATCTGTCGTTCTCAGTGTGTTTTACGCCTCATTTAAAGCACCTGGATTGCCTTTGTAGATGAAAAGCACTATGTAAACTTGCCTTGAAAAGGATCTTGTTAAAGTTTAAGTCAGTATTTCCGGCGTGTTGAAAGCAGTGAGAAGCTCAGTCAACGGTTTAATTCCCAAAACGTTGAGGTATTGGACTAAATGCACCTTTGGGACGTGGATACAGCTTGTTCCAGGTCAGGCCTTTGGTTCAACAAAACAACCAGGAAACATACAAATTTCCAGTTGCCCGTTAAAAACAGGACATGAGGACACATTTGCACAGCTGATTATTTTATACATGTTAAAAAGCTGCACACCGTGGACCAAGCAGAGCCTCAAACGTGCCCAGTCTTTATAAGAGTAGCCCAAACAAGCCGATCAAACAAAATGTCCTGAGTAGACTGTTTCCCCTTTGAGGACCATGTTGAGATCTGGAGGACGTGCATGTTTGCAGCCTCCGTTAGATATTTTATATCTTCACAGAACAATAATCTTTTCCATCATTCTTGCCTCGTCTGTGTGGTCCCTGCTGGCAGCATTTCTGCAGAGTTTACCCACAAACTCTCCGTGCCCTCCATCTCGCCACTCGCACTCTAACTGCAGTCCTACAGAAAGACTCATAACCTCACACTGACCGTCTGAGACCGCCTCCTCCCAGCGAGAGGCGAAGCGAAGCATCTCTCTTCACCTCTGACTCCGCATCCCGCCAACCTACAGCAGCAGGGAGAGAGCAGCCATGCTGGGTCCTGGCCTCCCTGACCGAGCTCCAGTGACAAATGGGAGGACAAATATACTCCTCTGCAAGGACTGGATGTGGTTTTGTTGTGATGTTTCCAATTTAAAGGAGCATTAAAGAACTTGTGACCTTTATTTCATGGCCAGGTTACGGTTGCACAGACTGAGCTTGTTTCCTTCTATGCAAGTCTCCGGCCATCAGGGATCTTGCTCAAGGGCACGGGAGCAGTTTATATGGTTGAATAACCTTGAAAGTCCAGTCCCGGGCATGTCTCTATCCGGCATGTGTCAGGTTGATGCCAGGATGAGAGTGGATTTGGGCGGACAGAAACCGGAGCATCGTGAGAAAGCATCTTGTCAGGTCACAGCGTACGCAGAGCGGCATGATGCATATTCCCAGGATTAGACACATTTGTTTTGAGTTGAGTATGACCTCCTTTAATCCGTCACGCCGCCTCTCCAGCCTCCCCGGTGCATTCATTAAGGCGGAGAGGCGTAAACAGATCGATGGCATCAGAACAGGTAGAAATGGAGCCTCAAACAGGGTCAAATGCAGTCGCTGCTCACATGTGAAAACACTGAAACTGAAACGTTATCTAAAGAGACATTTAAAGATGAGTAGTCGTAGCCTGAAGGAGAATTGTGGAGGTAATAGTGAAAACTTCTTTTCATGCTGTTCTGTATTGATTTTTATGATTAACTGGCACCTGTGGTTTCCTCCTTTACGCTCAAGTCACAGAATTTTCAAATGAGTTTAAGTAAGAAACCCCTGAAACTTTGCTGAAGTAATGAAATTCATATTTTAGTCATTTATGTTCTTATTTTACTACAGAGACGAGGAGAAACGTGGCACGCTGCCCTCTGCTGGACTGGCGGCTCTGTTACACACTTTGGCGTGATGCTGGTTTCATGTATGTCTGAGAGTTTTAGGAGGCGGGTTCCGTGTTGGGCGTCAGCGTTCGGCCTTCCTGCTTCCTGTTCCTGCCTGTGACGACACGTTTTGCTTTACTTGCCTGTTTGGCTGCCTGTTGATGAGCAGCAGCCACAAAGCGACACATTTCTCCGTAAAAGTCGGATTTATAGATTAATCAGAAGACACGTTTATGACAGATGTCAGGACATGGACACTATTTTAGGTTTTGTGCATTTAGTGCAGTCAGAGAGGACGATAATTTAAATACAAGAACAGATCAGATTTCAGTTTGTCTGTTAAATTCATCAATAAGAAGTTCAGCAAATGGTCTGATAAAAGCTGACTTTTCAGGATGAATCGGTTCCCTTCACCAGCCTGTCTCTGCATCCTGGGTTTCTTCTTTTCTTTCTTTCTGTCTTTCCTTTTTGAGATTATTCAGAAAATTTGCCAGATTGGTTTTCAGCCTAAAACAGGAGGAGGGCAAAACCAAGTGGAGCAGTTGAGTTTTTGGTAGATAAGATGATGGATAACAAAGGCATCAAATACAAAGTGAAAGAACACTTTCTGACCCGCAAAGAAAGCAAAACATTTAGCGGCTAAACGATACAGATGTTTTTCTCAGGAGACCAAACCAGAGCTGGGAAAGACAGATGTGACACTCCATCCGAGAGTAAATCACTCTGTGATAGTTTATTAAATCTTTCTCCAGGTCATTTGATGCTGCTATGAATTAACATTCAGTAATATTGCAATACTAAAAATATTTGTAACATGTATGTCTTAATTAGCGTGTGAGGATAAGATAACATAAGATATAACTTTATTAATCCATCGCCAAACATGTAAAAGAGGATAAAAAATATAAAATACAAAATAAAAATCAAATATATAAATGTACATCTTATCAAAAAGGACTCTATAAAATAATATTGCCAATGGAAATTTTTGAAAACTGCACATGGTAAGATATAAATTAAGTAAGTGTTTTTGCCTTATTGCACAGTAGATAAATATATGTGCATAGGTTTAGTAAACCAGTTAAAACTGGTATCAAGTCATTGTACTGGTTCAACATTAAGAATATTTCAATACTACACCACTAATACTACCACGTGTGGTTTGCATTAGTGTCATTTGTCGTCATTTTCTCTTCATGTTGTGTGACGAGCTTTAGTTCACGTCACTTTTTCAGCTGATTTTCTGTCCGTCTCTTATCTTGAAAGGCTTGCATGCGGGCCATCTGTGTTCTCTCCTGTCCAGCCGTCAGATCAAAGGATAATTACGGGCTCGTTTGGTGGACCTGAAACAGTGTTCGTGTTCTGATGCGTCCTTTAAAAGGAGGAAACTCGTAAAATGCACATTTCCTGCATTCCAGAGCGGCTCACACGTTTGTTGGAGTTAAAAACAGAAGTAGAGACACTTTACACACTAAACTCACGGCATTTTCAAACAGTCCTAACTTTATTGAGAGCTTTACAAAATGCATTTGAACAATTATTTTTAATCTTTGAAGCAACATCTGGACGTTCCTGATCACATCTTCTCCTGAAGGATATGAATGCACATTAACGGTTTACCTGCATTTTCTCAACCTTGTGGTGAGTCGTTTCCCTTCTGGTAATGAAACTCTGGTCCCCACATTTTGCTTCTCAATTTTCGGTTTTGGCTTGATTTTTTGGTCACGCTTCAGTTTTTAGATCGCAGCCGCCTGCATGTGTACATGTAGAAAATGTATAGACCAATATATGATGGCCAACAAAGTGTATAAAGGCAGAATTAAGGGACGATTTAGAGAACAGAATGAAATTATATTTAAAGAAGGATATACAGTTAAATATAAATATAAATATGTGCGTACACACACAAATATGCACAATGTGTGCACGAGGTTAGTATACAGGGTTAACAAGTTTACAAAAATTCAGCAATCCCAGCTCAATGTCCATCTACCAGCTTCTTCCAGAGCTTTCAAACACGTCACACAGCCTTCATCAGTGGACGGGGTTGTCATGGAGATGTGCTCAGTAGCTGTTATGATGTCATCCGTAGCACTTTTGGCACTTGTCATCCGTGTTGGCTCGTTAAGTATAAATGCAGACTGTGCCACATGCTTAAACACTCTGGAAAAGGATAAAATGAGCTTGTTTTAGCTTTGATTTCAAAATTTAATTATGCTTTCCAGCTTTGTTTTTATAATTGTGAAGCAATTAGTAACCTTGGTTTGAAAATCTCAGTAAATTAAGCTTACTGACTTACAATCTACCCATAAAGTTTGGTTTGCAGTGCAAAGAGGTATTTTACTCCCAAACGTCTCCTCTGCATGTGTGTGTGTTTCCTCCTGCAGTCCAAGGACACGCCGGCCGGTGAGGGATGATGTTTGTCTGCATGTGTCAGCCATGTTCAACAGGTAAGCAGCAGCAGCAGCAGATAAAAGCAAAACATGTCCACTGTGCTGTCTGCATGGCTACACACCGCGAGGAGGAAGCAAGACCCTTCAAGGTTAGCAACAAGTCAAAACAGCGTCCTGACGAGTGACAGAAACGAGAGTGTGAGCGGTGAGGAGGGGACGGGCAGGTCGGCCGATGACTTTGACGGTGGAGGATTTGGTGAAAACGGCTGGCCTAGCGCTTTCTCCGCAACTGATGGATTAGACAAGCCGGAGCAGGGCTGTGAAGAAAAGCGGCCTTTCACACACCGAGCGAATGCAGGTGTTTGCCTCGGTGTGTGTGTGTTTGCCATGTGTGTGTGTGTGTGTGTGTGTGCATAATTTTGCTTGTCTGCCTTTATGATTGTGAGCATAAAAAATGCACAGCTTGCAGAAATTGGCTTGCAGGCCTGTGTGATGATGGCACAATAAAGGTTTCCACAGTCAATACTCCAGTATAGTCCAATAATTTGCACAGGGCCATGCATCGCTGGGAACTATCTGAATCAATAAGTGGGTAAATAAATTAAACTGGCGATGGGACAGTCCAGGAAATATACCGCCAAATGGCAAAAACGTCAGTGAAATGGAGAGAGCAAGCGCTTTGCTCCTCCGCTGGCACAGGCAGAATTAATTTCAGTTTATGCCTCTTTGAACTATCAAAACACACGAGGCTGTTAAGAGCGTGTGGGTGGAGGAGAGAGCAAACTAAATCCAGAACCACATTCCTGATGCAAAAATATGCAAATGTACATTTCTACCACCTACAGCAAAGGTCGTCTCCCAGCAGCATTGATCCTGCCACGTGCTATCAGCTCGTTCTACAGCCCCGTCGCCACTGACAGCAAATAATCTGCGCCACAAATCTAATTAAGAAACAATCTAATTGAGGATGAAGTGTTTTGCCGGGAGAAAAATACATTTAAACGTCCTCTTGGGACCAGTGGGGATCAATGCTGTCTTCACTGGGTTTGCAAGCTTTTGCTGAATTCAGGAGAAAGGAGGAACAAATTTGATGTGGCACCTTTTTGAGGCTATAAATAATGCAGGAAAACCAAGATGAATGGATAAGATGCAGAAAAAGCTATAGCGGTTGTCAAGAACGATATTTGCCAGATGACTGTGTCTTTCTGTCAACAGATAATCAACACAGGCTCAAAAGAGGGTAGAAAAACGGCTGAAATCCGGTGCACAGCGGGACATCTGGTTGGAGAGACTTCAGAGGACAGTTGGACTCGTCTGAAGGCCGTTCAGGTCGGTGTGGAGGGGCAGCGATTTGAGCGATTACAGGAGCAGTGGGAAAAGAGTTTGCCATTATGAGCGAGCTGCCAGGAATGAAAAGCTGGCCGGGATGTCTTGTGTCAGGGGAGGTTACCTGCCGTTTTGATGCGCCGAGGACGAGAGACAACAGGCGGGAAGAAATAAGTGGGCACTCCATCCTGGACAATTGAGGCCCTGCAGCAGCTGCATAGTCAAGATCAGCCAAGAAACAGTGTGTCAGAGGAGGTCGAGCAGTCAAGTGAAAATGTTTAGTTAAAGGGCTGAATTACATTTTGCTGCTGAGCCTGTCCACATGCTTAGCTTCTACGCCCGCCTGCTTCTCCAAACCGGGGGCGTGCCGACCGCCATCCACCGCATGGTAGCACACCGACAATGCATAAGTGCCTCATACAGCCCCACTTCAAAGGACCTGAGCTGCACCTTCAAGTGCTGTTATTTAAAGGCCCGAGCTGGTGGCTGTGCAATTTATAGCCCATCAACCACAACTCATATATTTTACATTTACCGGTGACCATTTCCCAAACGCTTGTGTGGTACGAGCGACAAGGCCGAGAGTCTGCAGCCACACCAGCAGCTCTGTGAGGCTGTAATTAGCAGCAAAGCTCTGAGCTAAATGCTAACCATGCACACAATGACAGTGTCAACATGCTGGTATTTAACAGGTGTTCAAATGTTGATTTTATGCATTCTGTGCAATCTATTTTCACCCATATTTTATTATTTCATGCTGTGATTTGATGCTTTATGCTTATTTTCATTTTCATCCTTATTCTCCTCTATTTTCACCTAGATTTTAATATTTTATTGTGTGGTGTGGTGTGGTTATGCATGGTCTTTATTTTTATCTTCATGCTAATTATCATTATCAAGTGGGTTTCATTCTCCATCTTATTTTACAGTCATTTTTTATCTGTTTTTATGTCTTTTCTGTGAAGCACTCACTTGATGCATGTGGTTTCCTTCCTGTAAAGCACTTTGAGCTGCAATTGCAAGTTTATTATTATTATTATTATTATTGTTATTATTATTAATGTTTACCATGTTTACCAGTTTAGCATGTTTGCATGCTAATATTAGCACTTAACACAAAGTACAGCTGAGGCATTAGTTTTGCAGATGTTTGGTTCATAAAGATGAAAGGTACACAAATATGAGCCTCATGTGGCACCATATAAAAAGTCATTAAGGTTCAGCCTCTGGGCACCATGAATGTCTGCACAACATTTTATAGAAATCCATGAAATAGTTGAGATATTTCAGTTTGGACCGACTGACCGACCAGCCGACGAGTCACGCCGCGAAAACAAAGGAATAGACGGGTCACACATTCTTCATCCCGATGTGAAAACTACAATGAACTCATGCCGTCATATAACCTGACAAACACCGGAGAGATCAAACAGTTTTTCAACAGGACGAAGAGGGTTTCACGTTGGTTTGCTACCTTCCAGGGAGCCATATGTTGCCCTTCTTTTCAGTACGCTACGAAATGATGTCGCCTTTATTTATTTTGTCAGTTACATCGACGTCTCGAAGCTGCGAGCAACAAGTGCATCGCAGGCGGTGTGTTCAAGGACGCTCTGACATCTGACATTTCAGAGTCAAATGTCAACCGGTAACCTTTTAAATGCAGCAAAAGAATAAATTCACGTTATCCTTCAATGTCCATGTTTATTTACTGCTTATCCGCTGTGTTTCATATTCTAACAATAAAGCTCAGGAGTACAAAAGCTTTTTACAGCTCAGTTTTGGCATTTTATAAAATTGTCCTTGCTGATGGTTGAATAATATATTGATATAACAACTGTGATGGATTATGTATCTCAAGCAAGTTTCAATTTTCTAGGCTTCAGTTTCCTTCTATCTCCACTTTCCTTCATCCTACTTTTAATCTATTTTGTCTCCTTTGACGGGATTGTCAAATGCGATCTATAAATAAACATCACCGGATGAATTTGCCAAACCGCTTCATGAAGAAAAGTGTCAGGGTGGGAATAATGACGGCTCGCTGCTGGACTGCATGAGTCTGCTCTCTACAAACTGCTTACAGTTTGTTTACTACCCTCGCTGTCATCTGCAGAGACGAAGCATCGAAGCCATGAAGGATGAGCGGTCTGTCACAAAGACTGACGCCAGTTGATGGTTTGCTCTCCAAACCACAAAGGTCAGACTGAAACAAGCCACTCAGCTCTTCTGGGGTTTGTAGATCAGAACAGCCTCATGGAAAGACTCCAGGAAGGGAGCGTGTGTGAGAGTGTGTGGTTTGTTCACACATTAATACACAATTTTACTTGTTTTTAGCCAAGCTAGCAGCGTAGCTCTGTGGGTAGAGACGCTGTCTGAAGGCCCATCAGTCAGTCTGTCCGTCACTTTGGTCCAGACTGAAATATCTCAACTACTACTGGATGGATTGCTGTGAATTTCTGGACTAATATTCAGAGACTCCAGAGGATGAATCAGCTGACTTTTGTGATCCTCTGACTTTTCCTCTAGCGCCACCATGAGGTTCACATTTACAGAAATGTCTCCACAACTATTGGCTGACTGCCGGGAAGTTCGGGTGAGACATTCATGTTCCCATCAGGATGAATCACAGTAACTTTTCCTTTAGTGCTGCAGGTTTGACTTTGCTGAATATTTTGATTCATACCTGCAAAACCGGTGACATTTCCACCAGCCTCATTGCTTTGTGTTTGGTGCTAATTAGCAAATGTTAGCATGCTAACACACTCGACTGAGATGGTGCACATGGTAAACATAATATCTGCAGGACATTAGCATGTTAGCATTGTGATTGTGAGCATGTTAGCATGTTGATGTTAGCATTTAGCTTAGCATTCAGCGAAAAGCAGTGCAATGTCTAAGAACAGCCTCACAGGGCTGCTAGCATGGCTGTAGAATAAAGTCTATATTTAGCTGCATGGATGCCTGCATGCTATTGTGAACTCACACTTGTTTGATATTAATTCTGAGACTTAATATTTACTGGCTCAATTAATCTATTGAATAGAATTTTGAATGAATTAATTGTTCGTCTTAAAATGAGCCCACTGTCCTCAGAGCGTTTCATTCGTTTGTTTTGTCTGAATCTTAAAGGATTCAGTCTCTGATGATATGCTATGGAGAAACGCTGCCAATCCTCAAAAGAAACTGGAACCTACAAATGTTTTGCATTTTTATTTGATAAAGTACTTCCAAAGGATGAATCAATTATTAAAGTTGTTGAATAATTTTCTGTATCACTGTACTTTTAAACAGAACATCTCGTGGTGAAAAGGGGACGTTAAATGTTACATAAGAAGGCCCATCAGTGGAAAAGCTAAAGTGACGGGTTAAACAGAAGCCTGAGGAAAAACACACCCTGACACCCATCTTGTCCTTTCCCTCCACCATCTCCATCCCCATCTCTCCTACAATCCCTGCGAAGATTGACAGGACTCTCAAACAAAAGGGCCACTTCTTACACAAGCAACGCTCTCGGCTGTCTAAACCTAATTAAGCCTTCTCTTAACGGGCATCCATCTGATCCTCGACACCCCTTCTGGAAGATAAGAAGACACTGATGAGCGCGGAGAGACAGACGAGGAGGGAAAACGAAAAACCGTGTCTATTAAATCAGTAATTAAGTCAGAGCCACGGAGTCAATCGGAGAGGTAAAAACCAGGAGAATCCTGGGGCAAAAAAAGCGTTCCGAGTGTCAACCGGTGTGATTAAGTCCTTGAAGTGTAATTGCACGAGGGAATGAGGGTATTGTCGGCGTCAGAGAGGGATTTCCACCAGCGAAGCGGGAGGGAGGGGAAGGGAAATGACTGAGTGTACACACTTCGGGTCCTGGAGCTCGGGGAGGAAGGAAGCCGGTTCGGGCTACGCTTAAAGCAAACAATGCTCAAGTTCAAAGAATAGCACGAGGGCTGAGCGGAGGAGCGGCGTGCTCGCCGTTGATAAAGCCGACCATCTGTTGTTTATACCCCGTCGTTACCTCGTGGGCATCCTCTGTGAAGAAAACGAGACAAACACATGGGAGTCGGTGCATCCATTCAAATTACAGGCCCTATTTTTCTTCTTTTACAGTCCCCCGGTGAGCTCTTGGTTACCTTTCGAACTTTCACGCGCACTTGTGAATTCTATTGTGCGCCGACATCTCAACCTCTGACGCTCGTTTTTCACGCCAGATGACAAGAGTGAACTGTCTCTGGGATAAAACTGGAAGTGGCTCCGGATCTGTTTGGCTCACGGCGAAGGCCGCAGAGAGAACATGTCTGAGCTAAAGGTCTGCAGCCGATTGGACGGCGCCGTGCCTCGAATCAGGCCGTGTGTTTTACGTGGTGGATGTGCATGAAGAGGAAATCCAGAAGCAGGAGCGATGTGATGATTGTCGTTTCCTGAGCGGGAAGACAAACTAAACCAGATAGATATCAGGCTGTTCTGACGCATGTGTGCATGGAGTATCTCAAATGCATGAGAGCACTTTTATCTATTCATGCAGATATAAACTAACTGCACAGAGATTTGGTTTTATAGCCGTCGCTGAGTAACCCAGTTTCAGTTCAGTGCATCAAAACATCATAAATACTTTAGAGTAACCTGACTGGTTAGAATATTTCTCTGGCACGGAAACATTTTTCTCCTTTGTGTTGGTTTTCACCTTCAGTGCAAGCTGGTTGTTTTGAACACATCATGATACAGAAAATCAGATCAGTTTTTGTATCACGACTCAGTCTGTGGTGATAATGTGAGATTTGTTAAGTCAGAGAAAATAACATAAGTTAATGACAGGTTGAGTTACACTGTGGGAAAAGTAAGACTAAAAGTTGGGATATTTCTGTTGCTTTGATTTTTATGTCTGTTAGAGTTTCCCAACTTTATGAAAAGTTAATGTTAACTGCAAATCAAAAGTGAGACGCAGGAGCAGGCACGCTGAGCAGATGATTCAACAAAAACTGGACTGAAAACTGGACTGAAACAGGAGCTGAACTGACGAGGGGATGAGCTGCAGGTGTACAGGTGAGCGGAGAGGCTCAGGTGAGGGCGATGAGGTGACTGAAACAGGAGAACAGGAAAGGAGCTGACTGGCTGAGGGCTAACTCTAATGTGCTTCCCATTTATCACACATTGTACCTCTTGTTCTCCATCTTTGTAGTCCACACAGGTGGTGGGACTACAAACCCTTGAGTGGCGTCTTGAGTCAGATATACAGTTAATAGACATATGCACAGGTAAAGCATGTGGAAGTTATTCTTCTTTGATCTGCTGGGAAAACAAATCAGAGTTAATGACTCATTCGCCGCATTCCTGTCAAAGTTTTGGAATGTTGCAAAAAAGAAAAAAACTACTAAATAAATTATAAACTCTGTTACACATGGCTGTAATGAACAGAGTAGAAGAAGAAGAATGTTGAAAATCAGAAACAACACGAGTCGCCTTGAAGACGAAGAGCGTTATGGGAGTCAGCGGAAGCAGCTCCTTCTTCTTCTTCTTCTTCTTCTTCTTCTTCTACAGCTGATCAGTGAATTATGTTTGCTATGTCAGAACTTATTCGGTGTTTCCGTCTCCTGTTTAGCGTAAAAATTGAGGTAGTATTTCCGCTTCCATCAAGCTTTTTAAATGTGATATTTCAAAATGTGCATGAAACACCTTGATGGATACTGTGAGCAGAGCTCCCTGCAGAAACCTGGTCGTCAGGCAGAATCCAGCTCACCTGGTGCGACTGCCAATCTCTGTCTCTTCCCTGACTTCCATCCTTTTAATCTATTTGGACTAGCTGCATCTGTAGTTTATCTTCTCTTTCAGTGAAGCAAAATAAACCTGCTAATAATCTGTAATCTCCCCTCTTTGTCCATCCTGAGGCCAGGCTGTAACATGAATCGGATATAAATACAGGTGAACTTCAACAACAAAGCCAAACAGGCTTGTTTATTACAAGCAGGGTCACTAAATAGATAAAGCCCCTTTTTTCCAAACAGAAAATAAACCCAAACTACCAGCAAACCTAACGTGATATCACCTCAAATCAACAAGGCATCATGGTTTTAGAATCACACGTTCAGCAAGCACACAGGGGCGTGATGTTTGTGCGTCCACATACTTTTGGCCATGTTTCTTCAAGTGCAGGACTCTTGAGACCTTCTTCATGATGTCGGGGATCAAAGTGTCAAGTAGTTGTTAATGAATAATCAAGTGATTCGTTTCAAAGTGTTCGGCTTCATATCCAGGTGTCAGAGGTCGGAATATTAAAACGCATTTTCTCACATGAAGATCATTCGGAAATTATTCAAGCAAAGGTCTTGAGATGACTCGTTACTAAAAACGAGCCAAAGTGTTTTTACTTTCATGCCAGCACTC
>JAPZEA010000013.1:2608136-2621523 GCA_029783685.1 Heniochus monoceros | reverse complement strand
GTGTAGAGGGTGAAGAGGAAGGGAGAGAGGACAGTCCCCTGCGGGGCCCCAGTGTTGCTGACCACTCTGTCTGACACACAGTGTTGCAGGCGCACGTACTGTGGTCTGCCAGTCAGGTAGTCCACAATCCAGGACACTAGGGGGGCATCCACCTGCATTGCTGTCAGCTTGTCACCCAGTAGAGCTGGACAAATGGTGTTAAATGCACTGGAGAAGTCAAAAAACATAGCCCTCACAGTGCTCGCTGGCTTGTCCAGGTGGGCGTAGACACGGTTGAGCAGGTAGATGATGGCGTCCTCATCTCCAAGTCGGGGCTGGCAGGCGAACTGGAGGGGGTCCAAGAGTGGCTTTTGTGGAAGTGTTGTTGACAGCATGTGGAGGGTGTATGTGAGAAATAAACTACAATAGCCATGTTCATGACAATAAAAGAAGAGGTCACTCTTTGCAGCTCAATGGTGTATTTTTAATGGTGTATTTTCCTATGCTAGAGGCAGGTCTCTAGGAATGATACTGTCATGAGGATGAAGCCTACTCACAGTAATGATCTCCTGCTTCTCCCATGAGTACTTCTAAATCTGTGGTTTAATACCAAAAAACTGCAAAACTGACATTCCCATGAGATTTGTGTTCAGTGCTAATTGTCAAATGTTAGCATGCTAACATGCTAAACTAAGAAGTGAACAGCAGTTGGCATTGTTATTGTGAGTTTGTTAGCATGCTTGTTAGCATTTCACTCAAAGCTCTACTGAGCCTGAGAACTGTCTAACATAGCTGCTAGCGTGGTTGCAGAATTTTAGTCTTGCTAATAGTTTTAGAACAATGGAGCTCTATGATAGCGAGTAATAAGGTATATCAGGCTTTGGCTACACCTTTCTCTCTGACCTTCATCACTCCCACTACTCCATCTTTAGACAACACTGTCGTGACGCAGATGATGATTAATTCTCTGTCAATTGTGGATTGGGCTCCTCTCGAAATTTGGCCCCAGATTTTGCTGTAATTACTGGTGTGCATCGCTGTGCTGTCACAGGAGTGATAGGCCAGTGTGGCAAAGGAGTCATCACATGTCATAAAATCCTGCCTCGCCTCTCCCCTCACTCTGCCGTCTGATTAGAAACCACATCGGGTATTGAATATGATAAATGCATCCGATACTGCACAGCTTGTTTTGTGGCAGACTAGTGAGTCCACAAAGGACTTTGAAGGGCGCATTTATTCGCAGGTGCGGCAGTCAATGTGATTCCCATTTGCTGTTGTTTGAGATTGATTTTATTCAGGCCCTCGGTGGTGATGGTGTACGCTTCAGTGGACTTTCCATGAGACACTTGAGGTGTAAAACAGAATATCTTATTGATCCATTTTCCTCTTTCGTGGCTTTGTACAAGGGCTATAGTATAGTGATACTAGTGTTTCATTTCTGATACTGACTAAAGCTAGGAGATAACAAGGATTCTCTGTGCTGGTCTGTTTCCCCTGAACTGAGATTAATTAAGAACACAAAAGTAGTATGACGACATGCAGTGTCAGTGGTAGATGGCAGATTTTATGCTAGGAAGCACAAATTGACGATTAAAGTGAGCAATTTTTACAATGAGAAATTCACTTCTTCACCCAGAAAAGTGAGATATAATCAGCTTCCAGTATCACTCTATCATTCTCCTCTATTTTCCCTCCCCCTTTATAGCAGGAATAATGGGAGGGATGATATCCCTCAGGTGTCTGTGGCCTTCGTAACTGACTCTTGGCATCTGAACAAAAAGTTTGCAATATCTACATCCTCCAGTGATGTGCTAAATGTCATGTCTGGGTCAAAGTGGTTTAAAATGATCAAGAGATTGAAAAACCATAATGTTATAAGGGAGTATCAGGCAGTCGGCACTGTCTCATCATCCCTCACCTTTAGATAAAGCAGTCAGACAGAAATATTCTCGTAATGTCTCTGGCTAAAGAACTGCCTGCTGTCTGGTGTGTGAAGTGTTCTCGTCAAATGCGTTTGCATGTTTTTCACATCGATTTCACTGTGGGTTTTTTTCCATGTCGAGACCTCAAATGAATGTGAGTGCCACTTTCTGGCAGAACATTTAGACAGTGAATGCAAAAATGGACTCAGAGTTAACATATTACAAAGATCTGATGTCCTTGGGTGCAACAAATGATTAATGATTCATCTGTAGAATCGGTGGAAAACTGCCAAATTTGATGTCTTGCTTTTTTGCTTGACGGTCTGAAAAACAGGACAAAACCAAAAGAATTTTGATGTTGCTGTTTGGAAAATGACTCAATCAATTTCCTGTCAATCAACTAATTGATTAATTGAGTTTTATGTACAGCTACACTTTAATTTAAACATCAATAATTTCAAGAAATATATATTTTGGGGGGTAAGAGCTCAAAATTCTCAGTCTTTTCATTTTATTTTAGGCACTTTACATGTTTTTACTGGCATCAGATTTGTGTATTGGATACAGACACGCCTTCTCTAGCCAACTGCTGGCCTCCTAATCAATACGACTATTGATGTAGCTGCATCTAATTTTAACTGCAGGTGTGAGTTGTGTACTTACAACATCACACTACGGCCTTTGCAGCACCTACTGTCATGAAGCACTTTGATCAGTGTTGTTATTGTTCTGTGATTCTACAGCGACTACAGCCCACAGTGCTCGCTCTCACAGTGCGAGTGTGATTCATGCAGTCACAGTTTGGTTCATTTTGCACCTCATAATTTTACTGACGCATCCTTCGTGCTCTCCATAACAGCACGATAGATGCCTCCCGACTTTAAAACATGCTTTTATAGCTGCTGCATTCTGGCGGCAAAAAACACAACACAGCTACCTCTTGTGCTTGCATACTGTTGACAGTCTCCATCTCTCTGTTTCTAGCTTTAACCTATCCCGGCAAACAGACAGGACATGGAACAAAACAGCATCCATGGCAGCATAATGATCCATTAAGGCTTTGGTTAATTGTAACTCTGGTAAATTGAGCAGAACGGTTATTTGTGTATCGGGATCAGAGGAGATGTAACATTTTAATGGGCGGACAGATGCAAAGAAAGGGAATTCTCCTGAGAGGAGCCGTCTAGTCAAAAGTGTTGCATGCATTATGGATCAGCACACACACAGTCGACTCACACAAAGGTTGCTGTATCAGGCCTCGCGGGCCAGTCTGTGGCAGAAGTCTGAAGGGGTTGAGGCATAGGCTAATCAAAACCAGAAATGGCCATGTCTTAATCACAGACTCTGGTCAGAGTAAAGCACCTGGGGCAAAACTGGATGCTTCTGTTCCAGATGTTATTTTAAGATAGGGAAGAAGAACAGATTTTTATTTTCTAGTACAGTATAAGTACAAAAACATTTTCTCTCAGATGTGGTAGCCTAAAGGGTCTCCAGTACATCCATGCAGAAACACTGTCTCTTAAACAGGCACAGAGATGAAGTACTCTCCACTTGTACATTCTCATATGATGCCTTTTAAGCTCGAGAGTTGGGTTTTTCAAGCCCACTGATTACAGCAAACACCACACATCTGCTGTAATTCCAGGACTCTCTACCTCACCGAGCCCGACATTTCAGCAAACCCCTTTCAGCTCCAATCACATGCAAAAAGGTGCTGAAGGCAGTGTGCTGCACCTGCTCATACAACGCATCACCTGTCAGATTCATTTGTCACATAGTGATGCGAATGTAATACCTTACCTTATCTCATGTTCACATGTCTGTGCCCTCTGATCTGCTGCCTTTGGGTGTAATTTTCAGCCTGCTGGTCAGGGTATTCTACGTTTAACTGTTTAACTGCATCTCTGTATCCTTGTGCATAAATTCTAGTCTTACCTCTTGAAACATAAACTCTGTTAGCTTGAATATATGGTTATTTCCAGAATCTATTATCTGGTATTATTATACAATCCACTTAGCACTCAAAACAAGAGATTCTTAAGTCTGCTAGCTTTTAGCCCGTGTCCTGGCTAGCTTCTAAACCAGATAATGTCTAGCTAATTACATTATAAGGCTCTATTTCCCCAGGTACCAGAAAACAATGAAATATATAATACATGCATTGAGAATTTGACACGGAATACACCAAAACTAGCTCCATACTGAAAAACAGACTCTCTCTAAGTGTATGTAATGTAACTTTTATGATGCCTGCTGTCTTGCAGACTGTCCTAGCTAGCTGGTAAATTAGCTAAAGTCCCTTGTGAAATCAAGCAGTCTGTAATTGCTGTTTGTTCTATATCTCTTGTCTTTTAAGTGGTTTTAGTTGTAAATAGTTTTCTGAATAAATGTTATGAGTTCACCATAGCTGCTAACAGGTCTAATAGAAATTAAATATTCCAATTTACTTGGATTATTGGTAAAGACAGGCTAGCTGTTTGTCCTGTTTCCAGTGTTTGTGCTACGCTAAGCCAACCGGCTGCAGGTGTTAGCTTTACTTTTACTGTATGACAGGGGCATCAATCTTGTCATGTAACTCCTTCCAAGCAAGCAAATAAGTGTATTTCTCAAAATGCCAAATAACTGCTTTAATATTAAGATGATTCAGATCCATGAAAAATATATAACAGCCTAAAATGAATGTCACTTATGTTGTGTACTGGTTCTTTAACAACTGGACTCATTTTAAACCACGTTGTCTGCAGAGGTTGATGCTAGTTGGAATATCACATCATATTTATGTGGGAGAAAACAAAAATTACATGCATCCAATATACACATCAGATGGTTCTGCAGTCAAACACACAAACATTAAAACTTACCTTAAGAGAAACCCCATGGCTTCAGCCACAGTTGTCATCCAATGAAGCAGCAAACTCACGTCTGTCAGCGCCTACCAAACCACACAACTGAGCTAGTCTGAGAACAATAAGTCACTGAAATCATACTCGAGCTCTTTATAAGCCATCCCCTCTTAATTTGCTGATTAACTGCACACAGGTAGGAGTCGTTGAAGGCAGGTGTGGCTAATCATCAGAGGGACAGGTAACAAGCAATAGATTGCTCTGGATTGTTTGGTGTGCCCTCTTCACAGACCTACAGCTCAGCTAAGTCGATATTTGGTAAAAGTCGGAAAGAGTACAAGTATCTGTTCAGGTTCATTATTATGTGTTATTTCAGCTGCTTGACAGAACACGATGGATTTTGAGTTCATGAGTTTTACCATAATTTAAAATATTTAGTTCAGTAAAAATCCAGGAGAGGACAGAATAAACTCAGATCATAAAGTGTGCATGAGTGCAGGGAAACTGAACTTCCTGCTTGATTGGGTTAGTGTCACTTAAACTGGTTTATTGTTCACTGTTAAACACACACACATGCAAAATAAATCAGATACTGGTTGTCTGGCTTTAAATTTAATGGTTATATTTGGTGGACATTCAATGAATAAAATAGAGGAAGGATGAACATACTGATTACCAATTATAATATCAGGTAGGCATATTTCTAATGTAAAATGTTGTGTGTATTTAATATTAAGATAAGATAAGATAAGATAAGATAAAATAAGCCTTTACTGATCCCCAGAGGGGAAAATCATGTGTTGCAGCAGCACCTGGACAGAAACAGAGAAAGCAAAAAAAAAAGAAGGAAGAATTAGAGATACAGTATATAAAACAAAAATAAGAACAGAAGTAAAAATAGAAACTATATAAAAACAATTAAAGTCAAATGTACAAGCGTGACAGTCAACAAGTCTAGTTCATGTAGACAGTGTACACCAGACAAATATATAATATGATTAAATACTGATACATACATAGTAATATTGTGTAACATAATATATTGTATTGTTCAGTAATATAACAGAATATTGAATGAGTATAGTGAATAAAGTTGTGTAATATACAACAAAATGTATGACTCTTTTTAATTATCTTCCTAAATAAAAACATTTTAGATTATTTCATGAACAACATTATGTGAACAAAACAAGTTTCTGTCAGCTCTTTTATTTATGCAGAGGTTGTAAGAACTACATTTCCCGTCAGCTACCACGTTACGCAATCCAAACGCTACTTCCTGGAACGAAATTTCGAAATAAGAGCATGGTGGCGTGTTGTTCGTCCTCGCCGCTGTGAGAAGGACTGGTAATCTAAAACCCGGTTCGTATTTTGAAATCAGGGTCATTCCTCCGTGTTTCGTCGATCCCTGGCGGAGCCACCCATCGCCTGGGACCGGGGCGGTGTGATCCCATATGATCGGTGGGCTTTAAGCAGGTACAGTCCGCCGCGATGAGGCTCCGTTTAGCCGGGGCCGTGCTGCTGTCGGCGGCCGCCTACTACGTCTACCTGCCGCTGCCGAGCGGCGTGAGCGAGCCGTGGAAGCTGATGCTGCTGGACGCGCTGTTCCGGAGCTTCATGCGGGCGGTGAGAGCTGAAGGATGCGCCGACAGGAGGGCAGAGGCGGACAGGTTGATGTGAGGGAGAACAGGCAGCCGGCAGGGTCAGAAAATGAGAGAAAACACAAGAAACACGGAGGATTTAGAGTTTTACAGGTGGAGAGAGTCCGAGCGGAATATCCGTGAATGCATTAACAAATAATGACAAAATATGACACAAACAGCAGGTTAAAACAGGTGACATGAAGTAACACGTAACAGGAACATCAGCAGAGCTTTTACCTGTAGAATAGCGTCACGTGGTCGAGCAATAGATAATGACATGTGACAGATTAGAAACTGATTTTACAGCTTTGAAAATCATTAAATTCACAACAAATAACAGAAGAAGAAATTAGAGTAAAACTCAACAACAGACTCAGAACAGAATAAACATCTGAGAGTGGAAACGCAGAGCAGACTATGATACAATACTACAATGAAATAGAATACTACACTATTGTACTTGTACACTACTGCACTGTACTGTTATTTTACTCTGCTTTTATGCATTGTCTTTATTTTTATTTTCGTCGTTATTATTATTATTCAGTGGATTTTATTCTTATCTTATTTCACATTCAATTTGTAACTGTTTTTATGTCCAATATTATTGGAATTATGTCTAATTCCTGTATGAAAGGTGCTATACAAATGAAGTTTTTAAAAAAAAATATTATTATTATTACGCAGTACATAGGATACAAAATATATATATATATAATGTACTACAATAACTTATAGTAGGTCAGAATAGACGTGAGTAGAATAATGTATACTGGACCATACTGAAGAGAAATAGAATAGATCAGAATTTAGCAGAACTGGACTGAACTGAATAGAATATTATATACGATTATTGTACTACACTGTACTACAATAGAAAAGAATGGAAAAGAATGCTGGGAATGAGAGAACAATAATAACAGTAATAATGTTCAGTTAAATTTGTCTATCTACAAATTCTGTGATTCTTTGGAGATGAATTGGAGGATTAAGTCTCGCTGCATGCGTTGAGAAAATTCTTTGACTGCTTAATAAGCTAAATAAAGCCTCTAAATTCATATACTTGGTTTAGATCGGGCAGGACCTTCGACCCTGCACCTGGAGGCAGTGTAATCTGCATGTGATGTCGGCCTCGTGAACATGTGACACAGGTGTAGCTCCTGTGTAACGTCTGAGTTTCACCTGAAGCTCAGTAACGGCTCACACACCCTGCTCTGATGGTCTTCGGTGAAACCAGTTTTCACACACACTCGTTGAGCGGGACGGGTTTTCACGCCCTGCTCGTCGTCTCCCTGCAGCGCTGCTGGCTGGATTTATTCTCCACCTTTTATTCCATTGTTTAACCAACATAACGGCAGCAGAGACTCCACAGACAGGTCACCTGCACAAATATTAAGATGAAAGTCGTATATTCAGAGGCAAAACCAGTGGTGGAAAGTAACTAAGTACATCTACTTCAGTACAACTTTGGGATACTTGTTACTTTAGAGGCAAATATTGGATTTTGTACTCCATTACATTTATTAATAATTAAATTATTATTATAATATTGAATATTTAATATAATTATAGATTAAGATACAACTTTATTGATCCCTAAGGAGAAATTCACAGATAAAGAATATAAAATAATTAAAATCAGCTTCGCCTTTACCACCCAAGTGTTGAACACATGAATGCATCACTCATTATAATCCAGTAATATATGTTATTGTGAAATGAGCCATTCCACCATGAGTGCCTTTTACTCTTTGGTATATTTTGATGCTAATACTTTTGTACTCTTACTAGCATTTTACTTGTAACAGAGTATTTCTACTCAATGGTATTGCTACTTTTACTTAAGTAAAAGATCTCAGTACTTCTTCCACCTCTTATTAAAGCATTCGTGCAGCCAGGAGACACTCAAAGAAAACAAACCTCGAATTCTTAAACACATCCTCTGGTTGCTTTGACACCTGAAGGCTTCATTTTGTCAATAAAGTTTTGTTTTCAGAATAAATTCACCTGCTGCAGGAGTCAAAGCTGTGGACAGAAACTCCCTCTAAGCGTGTGATAACTGACATGTGTGTGTTTGTGTCTGCAGAGCGACGTGGCTCACGCGCTGGGCGTGTGCCACCGGGTGCACCTGTTGAACCAGGTGGTGTCCTGGGTGGAGGTGATCGAGGCTCGCTCCTGCGCCGCCGTGCATGTGACCGACTCCACGCTGGGCGGCGTGCCCACCCGGGTCTTCCAGCCGAGGGGGGGGAAGCAGCTGAAAAGGGGGGTCATATATTTCCACGGTGGGGGTTGGGCCCTCGGCAGCGGACGTGAGTGTTGATTTCAAAACTCTGCAGAAAAGGAGAATGTTTGACTTTAATGTTTTGTTTTTCCACAAATATTACCACCTCACCTACAGTTTAGTCAAATAGAAAAGCCTCAAAGGAGAAAAGAGAAGTCCACACTTTGGATTAACATTGATCGCCTGAAATTAAGTGTATGACACTCACTCACCGAGGCTGCCTCCGTCACAGGGATGCGATCGTACGACCTCCTTTGTCGGAAAATGGCCGAGGACCTGGACTCTGTCGTCATGTCTGTCGAGTAAGTTCTGTCACATCACAGCAAATTAGAGAAATGATGGAATGAAGCTACTTGTTGATATTTTAGTGATTAATCTCCAAGATTGATGTCAGGAAATAAAGTAACAGGAAAGAAGTGTAAACTGGTGATTTTTTAAAAATCACTGCAATCTGAGAGTCATTTCTGATTTCTAATAAAAGGCCAATACCGACATTCATATCTATCAATCAAACTCTGTTTTCAGCTTTTATTATAAAAGCAGTTGAGAATGAATGTTTAGAAAACAGGAACAACTTGCAGCCTTGGAAACAGGAGTTTAGCTGATGAAGGCCATGAGATGTGACTGAAAGCTCCTTTAAAAAAAACTGTGATAAGAATTGTTTGTGAATTTCAAAATAAAAGATTAATTTTTTTGAATGAGGACTGGCAGTCGAGTTTATTTTCATTTTGTCCGTATTTTCATATTTCATTATATGAAGAATAATCTGAGCTGCACCTGCTGCAAGAGTAGGAAAGTCTACTTAGATCAGAATTTAAAGTTGATGTGATAATAACTCATCTACCTGTTCTTGATGTTCTCTTGCTTCAGTTACCGCCTCGCTCCGGAGGCGGTGTTCCCGGATCAGTTCCACGATGCGTTGGCGGCGTCGCGGGCTTTCCTGTCCTCTCAGGTTTTAGAGCGCTACAGCATCGACCCGGAGAGGGTGTGTGTGTCTGGAGACAGCGCCGGAGGAAACCTGGCTGCCGCTGTGGCACAGGAGGTAGAAACACACACATACAACACACACATAAAAACTGGCTTTAAATATATTGAATATATTAAATAATGATCAGCAATCAGCTCTATTAGTTTAAAACTGACTATTCTAGTTGAGTTTGACCTCAGACCTGTATTCATTTATTTATTTATTTACTTACTTGCGTACTTATTTATTTATTTATTCATGTATTTGTTCATTTATTTATTTGGATCCCCACAACCAGTTACTCTGCCGGGGGTTCACACAAGTAAACATTACATCATAATGTTAAACGATTATGTCATTAAAAATCCATCAAACAAAAAAAACAATGAATCAACAGCAATAAATATACTAACAACAGTAAACAGTAAATCAAACATTTGATACGGCTGAGAGTCAGTCGGCAGAGTCACAATGGAAACTCGATTTAGGGGTCAAATTTACTTCTGCAGAGTGGGGAAACATGTGGCGCAACAATAAAACAACCTCAAAATCAGTCAGAGGTAGAGTAGTACAGCTGGAAGTTCTTCATAGAGCTTATATTACTCCCTCTAGACTTTAAAAAATAGACCCAAGTGCTTCAAATCTTTGTTGGCATAAATGTGGACAAGTGGGAAATTTGATTCATATGTTATGGCTCTGGCCTGCAGTCAAGTTATTTTGGACAGAAGTCTGTAAGTTAACTTCACTGACCATTAATGTAAACATTGCTCCATGTCCATCTGTGTGTCTGTTGGGTCACAGGGCTGTACAATTAAAAACAAGACAAGAAAGGAAGACAGGTGGGTTAGCCTTCTTGGCTGCTAAAAGAATGATTTTGTCAAACTGGAAAATTCACAAACCAAAATGTTTCTCTATAGAAACATGGATATTTGAGTTTTTTAATCTTCCAAGTGTGGAGCGAATAACAGATACATTAAATGACATGAATATGTTAATGTTATTTGTTTGTATTTGTCAAGGTCTGGACCTGTGTGTATTGTTGCCATATATAAATATTAAAAATATGAATTAAAACAAAAATTGATACAGCTGAAAATCGTCAGTAGCAGCAGTAAAAACAGTGTTTACAGTGACTGAGAAATGAAATAAAATGAAATAAACCTGAAAAATGAACTGGAAAGTTCCTCATCGATCAGATATTGTGGAGGAAAACGTGTCCTGTTGAGGAGCTGCTGTTTGTGACTTCAGCTGAATGATTTTTGACGAGAGTTGTGATCTTCACCCTGATTGTGTCCACAGCTCAGCTCAGACCACAGTCTGACAGCGAGGTTCAAGCTGCAGGCGCTGATCTACCCCGTGCTGCAGGCGCTCGACTTCTACACGCCGTCCTACCAGCAGAACCAGGCCGTGCCCATCCTCTACAGGCCCGTCATGGCCCGCTTCTGGCTGCAGTACCTGGGCGGCGACTCCTCGCTGGAGCCCCTCCTGCTCGCTAACAACCACAGCTCCCTGGACCAGCCGGCCGTCAGCGCCAGCGCCCGCTCCAAGCTGGACTGGACCGCTCTGCTCCCGGCCGAACGCAGGAAGCACTTCCGGCCGGTCGTAAAGGAAACGGGCTCGCCGGGGGTGATGGGCGAGGTGCCGGAGCTGATGGACGTGAGGGCGGCGCCGCTGCTGGCGGAGCAGGGGGTTCTGGGTAGGACGCCTAAAGCGTACGTGATGACCTGCGAGTTTGATGTGCTGAGGGACGACGGGTTGATGTACGTCAGACGCCTGCGGGACGCCGGCGTCACGGTGACCAGTGACCACTACGAGGACGGCTTTCATGGCTGCATGGTGTTTGCCTTCCTGCCAATGAGGTCCAGTGTTGGACGGAGGAGCATGAACAGCTACATCCACTGGCTGGACCAGAATCTGTAGACAATCATCCAGATCCTTTTGAAGCAGGTTTGTGTCCCGGAGCAGAAAGTCTGGTGCTGGAGAGCTCCTTGTTGGACCTGCAGAGAGGAGACACGTCTTCGGTCATCATCACTGTAAAAGGGACAAAAAAATCCGACCGGTCACCCAGAAGGTTTGATCTGCTGCGTCTGTCAGCAGCAACGCGTCCTGAGTGAGACGTGGACAGCTCACCATACACCTGCTTTTACCAACATCACCTGTGTACTTAGTGTGTAGCTGGAGGATTGAACGTCCACCAGGGGGCAAATCAGGGCTGAATAATCCACCAGAAGACATCCTGGAGATTCTGCAGAGTGTAAACACCGCAGAATGAGTAGTCTGTCTCGACGGCTCCTCTTGGTCTCGTCCACATGAAGTCGAGTATTTAACAAAACTTTGCTTTTTCGATGAGTTTTGGCGTTTTGTCCACACACAAACGCAGTTTTAGGTCCTGGAAAACGGACCTTTGGGAAAACTTCCAGGGTGAAGACTTTCAGAAACCCTCGAGTTGCAGGTAGCCTACAGGTAATAGCTTTTTTCAGGCTTCTGATTGGCCAACATGGCTTTTCAGCTGTGATTCTTTTTAAAACAGTGTTTGTGTGGACAGAATTTTTTTTTGAGACCAAAGGAGGAAAAACTCTGTTGTAGTAAATACCCGTGTACACGTGGATCTGGCACCTGGTCGCTGTGTTTGTTTAGACTCCCGCCATCACACCCTGCACGCTGTTATTGGCTGGGGGCTACACACCCACTGACCAATGGCTGACGCTCAGAAACATCTCAAACACAACAAAGTCAGAAAATGCATGCAGAGGGCAGACTGTGCAGAGACAGAGACCACCACACGCTGCAGGTCTGTCAACGCAGCTGAAACTGTCTGCAGCTGGAGAGTCTGATGGACCACAAAGCTGCTTCACTGAACCCTGAAACCAAAACGCTTCCACTCAAATGCAACCAAAGGCGGAGACGCTTTCACACTTACGAACGCCATAAATCCAACGTGACAGCGTGGAGACTGAATTCATGTCAGGGCCGACGAGGCGAATGTTCAGTATCTCTCTGACTGTACCTTCATCTCTACAAACAACATGGAAAACTACACAGAAGGACACAGGATGCTCTCCAGTAATACAAATTTTATCAGTGATTAAAAAAAGAGAGAGCATCCAGAAAAACAACAACCTGCGACTTCATGTTTAGATTTTCCTAAATTTTACAAATGACAGAAGCTAATTACAGTGAATGCTGTCATAAGTCTGCTCATTTTAAAATCATGAAAACCACGAATCAAACACATCAGAGGTGTCTGAATTAACAGCAGCCAACAAATGTGACTTGAGAATTCTTTCCATTAACAGGTAAAAAACATCCAACGCTGGGCTGTGATTGGGCCGTGAAAGCCACGTCACCAGTCTTTCCTCCCATTAGAACCTCTCTGAGCCGTCCTTGTCGACCACATACTGAAACAGGAAGAGCTACTTTTGGGGAAATAAATTCCCATTAAAAACGTGTTAAAGAGAAGCTCCAGTATATTTCTGTGAAAACTGAACCGATGAGCTGTGAACGGCTCCTAATCGGACCAGTCTGAGAGGTCAAAGTCGCTCTTCAAGTTATCTTCAGCTTTTATTCTTTTATGGTGCAAAGAGACACTGAAGCTGTGTGCAAAACGCACAAAACAGGCCAGTCAAGGTTGCAGCATGTATGTGTGTGTGAGAGTGTGTGTGTGTGTGTGTGAGAGTGTGTGTGTGTGTGTGTGTGTGTGTGTGTGTGTGTGTGTGTGTGAGAGTGTGTGTGTGTGTGTGTGTGTGTGTGTG
>JAPZEA010000013.1:2330610-2342133 GCA_029783685.1 Heniochus monoceros | reverse complement strand
CGCCTCTGTGAATCCTATAATGTTCACGTTTTGATATGTTATTAAGTTAAAGTAAGTAAAAGTAGAAATATCACAATACATGTAAAATTTCAAAATCTTACTTAAGTAAAAGTATGTAAGTATTATCTAAAATACTGAGACACCTTATTAAATATGACGCTATTCAATTAGATTATTATTACAATGTATTTTAGTATTGTAGCTGGCTGCAGTAGAGATACTTTTACATTTTTTTTTATACTGTTGGGTAGTTTAATTTACTGTATAATAATGTATTGTATTTTATATGCTCAATATACATTTTTTAAATCTTCACCTGCAAAGCAACGTCAGGTACCTTATAAATGTAGTAAAGTAAAAAGTACAATATTTCCCTCTGAAATGTAGCGGAATACAAGTAGAAACTAACATAAAATTAAAACATTCAAGTAAAGTACACATAACTGTGCTTCAGTACAATACTTTAGTCACTATACTGTAAATGTAGTTAGTTACTTTCCACCACTGGTTTTTGTTGACTTGTCTAAAAGGTGATGATTCAGTCATTTCTGAGGCAGCAGTTTAGTGCTGGTATTGTAAGAAATTAATTTATGTAATGAGTTATAAATTATTCATAGAATATTTTGTTTCTGCATGTATGAAAGAAAAGAAACAGTATCGCAGAAACACTAAATGTAATGCATGCGCATAAACAGCAGCTTCAAATATTTCCACAGACAAAAACTCAACATCAGTTTCAAACGATAAACTGATCTGAA
This sequence comes from Heniochus monoceros, assembly GCA_029783685.1. Classification (NCBI taxonomy): domain Eukaryota; kingdom Metazoa; phylum Chordata; class Actinopteri; order Chaetodontiformes; family Chaetodontidae; genus Heniochus; species Heniochus monoceros. The sequence continues at coordinate 2,341,375 of JAPZEA010000013.1, read as the reverse complement.
GATTCACAAAGGCAGGATTTATGGCAAGGCTTAAGAAACAAAGCAGGAAAGTTATTTGTCTTTCAATCACAATAAAAAGTGTTCCTCTGACAGACGTACTCACCGCAAACGCTGAGATCTTCTGTTCGTAAACGTCGATGATCTCCGACACGTGTGAGTCCTTCACGTGCTCCTGCAGCTATAAACAACAACAAAACAACATCAGTAACACGCTCACAGAAACTGTTAACAGCTTCTTCTGAAACACAGCTGTCTCTTTGTTACTGGCTGCACATGCTTACAGTCGTTGAGCCGTTTAATCAAAGGCTGATTTTTTTTTCCCTCTCAGACTGTTTACTATGAATAATTTTATGGCCCTGAAGAGGAAACAATGCAGTAAAATCACTAGAAGAATCTAAGTTAGACACAAGTTTATCTAAATTATCTTGTGACCCCCTTGAACGTTCAGACCCCCAGGCTGGAACCACCGGGCTGCACTGCGATGTCAATTACATGCTGACACATGTGTCTGTTAGCTCGTAGCTAAAACACACACTTTGTTTTTTGGAATCTATTTGTGTTATTTTAAGAAATGTAATTTGTTGGAAAGTTTGCTTCTCCTCAATGAGGTCTCATCTTTTTGCAGCCTTAAATAAATTTAGATCAACATAAATCTGCAAAAGAAGAGAAGAAAAACATATTTTGGTCTGCTACACGTTTCAAAATAAAAGCTGAGAGCAGGTGTCTGAAGAGTTTCTATCAAAGTCATTGAATGAAAAGCAATGCATGAACACAGAGTTATACATTCTTTAAAAAATCGTAGGTTTTAAATGATGCTTTTATACAAAGTGGTCTAAAGTGCCAGTAAGTGCAACAATGGAAGAGGCTAAAATAGCAAACAGAAGCCAACAAAATGTCATAACAGACGAGAAAGAAGCAGTCCAGTATCAATGCATCGTCCTTCCAAACACACACACAGACTGTACCTCTAAGCCATTCTGTATCTTCTCAACCAGACTGTGGACACTCCTACTGCAACCACTGGAAGAGTCCAGTACGCTGGAAGGTGGGACTTCCTGCACTGCAACACGTTTGACGGACAGCTCAGCCTCCCTCTGGCGATAGGCGTTGTTGGCAGCGATACTTTCTCCCAGACTTGACAAATACGGTTTGATTAATTGGAAACTGGCAGCGACTTTGTCCACATTTCACAAAGTATATTCACATAATCTGTTTCACCACCAGTAAACATGAGGAATGTTCTTTTAATTGTTATTTTCAGTTGGATGATCCAGTATGATGATGAAGTGAAAAGAAGCTTCAGCCGACTGGAAACAAAAACACAGCCTGACGACATGATCCAAACAACTTAGTTTACAGTGAAGGTTTCACTCATTTCACAATAATTTAGATTTACAACAAATATATTTTAAAATCTGGCTTTAGTTTGAGTCACTGTGTCACCACATGTCAGTCATTGCTTTGGTAAGATAAATATCGTCATGAAACGGATAGACACAACGGCCAAAACTATGAAAATAAGACACAGGCTGCAATTTTCCTTTAAGCCCAGCGATGTATTTAGTGTACTGCTGATCCTGAAGCACACAGAATGATACTGAATGACCCACAGGCTGCACTAAAACACCAGCTTAGGAATCATGTAAATTAAAATCTTTGAAACATTTCCTCATGAATACAAGGTTAGAAGACATGAATAGAACAGTTACTTGAATCTGTTTGCCTTGATTTAACTTACAAAACAATAAATCGGTCAACTGTTGGCCAAGTTATCAACATACTGTTCCAGTTTCCTTTTATAGTCACACAAACAGTGAAACTGACTCTACAATGATCATCTGCCACATGTTGAGAAAATAAGACAACGCAGCAGCAGCCACTTCAGGTTCTGTTGTGTTGTGATGTGTGTGTGTGTGATGTGTTAACATCTACACTATATGATATGTAATATGAACATAAATTAGGAGCAGTTCAAAGAGTTATTTTTCCCTGTGTAATGGAAATATTCATTTTTCTTTCTTATACCTCTCAGTCATGTTGTAGTCATGCCAAAGCAACATTTGTTTGTGGAGATCGGTGCAGATTAGTGAGTCATTTTTATGAAGCGGAGGTGAAAAGCACATGCATACTGTGGCTAAATATGAACATGTTGTTTCCAGCAAGTGACTCACACCAGTGAGGGGAAGTCTGGGAGGGGAGTGGCTTCAAACAACAAGGAGAGTCCAATCTGCACTCGCTCTCTATGGTGGGACGTCAGGGCCAGAGAGAGGGGGGTCACGATCCGCTGGTCCTGGAAGGTCGAGACAGAGAGAGACGAACAGGTCGCAGAGAAAACACAGTACAGCAGGGAGAGGAAAAGATGAAGCACAGTGGGTGAAAGCTGAGAGTGTGTGTGTGTGTGTGTACCTGTAACATCCTGTAGAAGCTGGTCTCCATGTCCTTCACCTGTTGCCTCAGTTTGCTCATTAACTCCAGAGTCCTCAGCAGAGCTTCTGCACACACCTGACTGAGACACACAACACACACCTTTAACTGTCTGTGCCGAGGCTGCAATCAAATCATTAAGTCCTGCGTTCAAAGTTTTTAAAGTAAAATTAACCTAAACATTAATGTAACACTGATGATGCCCATTTTGGCTCCATAGTGAGTATTTTCTTCTTAATTATATGACTGGATAACTGTTACTGATGCAGTAACTAAGCAGCATTTTAATGATGGAGTTGGCTGCTGTAAAGCTAATTTTATAAATTTTATACACTGTTGGTTGAATTCACTGTATAAAAATTCAATTTTACATACTCATAAGTTTCATAAATCTTCATCTGCAAATTACCAAAAGCAGTTTTTACTACTGTACATCTAACATTGCCTGGTTCACACCAGCAACTTCTGAACACAGACAGAATGTAGAATCTGTCTCAGCTTTAATAGAATGACTACTCAACGAGGCTGTTCTCAGCACAGATCACAGACAGTGAGCTTGCATTTCATATTCCTCGCAGCTACAGCGAAGTTCAAGCTGGATGTGAGTTTATATTTCGTTTATTCTAACGATGATCAACATGAATGGCATTTTTTTGCCTTAATAATTATAAATGCCATCGAATGCCAAATCAGAACCAAAATATATTTTGATCAGCAAATATTTGACATCAATGTCTTACTGAATAATAAACAAGAAATTCTACTTCACAATGACATGAATCTGGTCTACAATCACTGTAAACTGCTGTTAATATGTCTCTATTATCAATATCAATATGGTGGAAGATAAACATGTAAATTAACTATTAAATAACATTTTCCTGTTCAGCATTAAATAATAATTATTAGCTTGATAAAGTTGCTGTAAAGTGCTGACATCTCAAAAATACCTGCACATTCTCTAAGCCACCTTTTTGATCAGAACTACAGCGCTCACTCACCTCAGATCATTGTCAGAGCCAGGAGAAGGGCAGGTGAGGGGGCTGTTGCTATGACAACAGGAGAGCAGGGCTTCAACCTGCGAGAGGCACAGCTGAGCGCTCACCTGGCGGGACACGACAGATCTGGTGGAGTCTTCAGCACACAGGAGTGGAGGAGTTAAGGCTTCGAAACGAACAGAAACACTAAAATCCACAAACAGCAGAGCGACACAGTCTGGTGAAGGATATTGAGCAGGAGACCGGTGACATGTGTGATGCGGCGGCAGTGTTTTCTAATATGAGCGTCTCCCTGTGCAGGATCGGGGCCCTTCAGCAGCCCTAACAGGACTGGAAGCAACATTTCTACGAAGCTCAGCACACAGTCAGACACACTCTCTGCTCCCAGCGACTCCTGGACAGACAGAAAGAAGGACACGTGAAAAAGAAAAAGAAGCAGAGTAACAGATAGTAGCTACAAATAGAGCTTTCCCTCAGCCTATCAGACCTACAGCAAAGCCACATTGGGCTGGTTAAAAGCTTGACTTAGAACAGAAACATTGTCAAACATAGATCGCACTTATATCTCATGTTAGAGGTGCATGCAAGAAGTTTAGAGGGTAACTTTAAACAAAGTGGCAGCAGTGAAAGAGAAAAAGAAATGATGGAAATAGAGGATTTCTAAGTCATTTTTAGACTCATCTAGTGGTGCAAAATGTAAAAGAATAAAAGCAGTGAACAAGAACACAGAAGGAGAAAGTTTTCCACAAGGCAACATGTCAACTGTCAAACACCAAAAGCTAGAATCAAATGTCTGTTCAGAACTGTCTCGTTCACTTAAGTCTTGATCAGATATTTATTGATTAAACTCATAATTTTACCAATTCATTTAGACAAAGGTTTTGAATGGCTGCTGTGTTTAGACAACATTGTGTTGGTTTTGTAGACGAATCCTGTGTGCCTCAAAATAAAGTGGTGAGAAAATAAATGTGTTGGTGTCAGGGCTGAAAAATCAGACCTCAGATCTGCTGTTATCACAATGCTTCCGGTTCAAGGCCAGCGAGTTTTGTTGTATGTATCGCTGCTGTCATGTCACTATCAAATACAGGCAATAAGGAGAAACAGAAGAAGAATAAAAATAATACCCAGCCTTGTTACATTTTAGTTCAAACAAATTTGGGTGGTTTGATCAGCAAACATGAACCATGAAGTCAAAGCTCATAGGATGGATCATTTTTTAAATGCAAATGTACAAAAAAAACCTGCTGAAATGTATTTAATCAGCATACAGCTGCTGTAATGTTGGCACATCCACCAGAGTTCAAACTAATGCAAAACTAGTGTACAGTGTAATGCAAAACACACATTGTACAGTGTGCTTGATCCTAATTTGAGTTTTTACGCTTGTACTTTAATCTGGATAGACCACAATCTACGCCATGCTGTTGTTCTACACCAGCTGACTAAAACCTCTGAGGAGTCGGTGTCTGCCGTACCTCCAGCAGCTCATTCAACAGCTGCAGGGCCTGGAGCGAGCAGGACTCAGCGCCCTGCACAGGCGAACTCAGCCACTGTACCAAGGCAAGCCCAGACTCAGCTTTGCGTCCACCGTCCAGTCCCGTCCCCTGCCTGCGGCCCGCCGCTCGGAGTTTGGGTCCCGCTGGTTTGAAAACCACCTCGCACAGCAGCGATCGCAGCCCTGAGACACTGCACATGGCCAGGAGAAGCTCCAACACCTGCAAACAACACACACAGATCAAGAAGACCTGGTCATGAGGATAATTCAATATTCTCTTACATTTTTAAATTAACCAATCAAGAAAATATGTGACATGTTAATCAGTCGTGAAAATAATTGTTAGTTGTAGCCATAATACTGACAATTCTTTTTCAATACCTCAAAAGAAATGAGACTAAGTGGGAAAGCATTCGGTAGGTGGCGGTTTAAATTCTTTGAGGTGTTACAGACACAATTCTGTCTTTTTCCTACTCTACAGGTCCTTTTCTACTCTGTGTCACACATTTTCACACGAGCAACATCGAGAACAGCTCATGACCTTTACTATCACCTATTTCTTCTATGTGAGAACCAGTTTTAGCAGCACTGGGCGAGAGGGCTTTGGTTTTAAGGCACTGAAACAAAAACATCTTTGGTTTGAGTCTGGCTGTAGACCTTTGTCACTCCTTCCCCCCGTCACTCCTCTCATGTCTTCTATCTAATTTTAAATAAATAAAATGCTTTTACCAGAAAAGGCCAGCAGCTGCAGCAGCAGTGCATCACATTGTGGTGCACCACGTAACATTTTCACCATCAAACACAGCTGACTTGTTTTCGACACTTGGAATGGTTTCTCTGCCTATTTGTGGAGCCGGATAGTTTTATAAAGAAATACAGAATAATGTGTGCAAATGTTGTCCAGTTACTCCTGTCTCACCTTTGCTGCAGAGTCCGGGTCTTTGGATTGCAACAGTCCTAAAACTTGAGACACACATGCTGAGAAGTGCTGATACCTTGAAATGGGAAAACAGTTTTCAGCTTGATTCAAAGTCAGGTCAGCAGCGCCTTGAAGCAAACGCTGAGGTCAAACGTGCCAGAAACGTGTCTGTATGCATGTGTGTATGTACCTAGTGAGGTAATCTGCTATCTTAGGGTTCTTCAACAGGTCAACCAAAAGGTCAACAGAGTATTTTCTTGTCAGAGTACCGTCGCCGTTCACAATGATGTTGAACACAAGCTGGAAAGTCTGGTGGATGTTCTTTGCATCAAAGAGCTGAAGGAAAAAACACAAAAATACAAAGACGATGAGAGTCTGAATAGAACAACTGCAACTACCTTATTAATTTATTCTCGTGGTTGAAGTAAAAACTGAAGTGAGAAGGGGAACAAACAGAAAGAAGGAACAGATTAGTGGATGTGCTGCTGAGATAAAAAAAACACATCATGTATTCAGAAAACAAACACCTAAAAAGTGACACTAAATTAATACTTGTAATTGATAAGTGAGTCAGAGATCACGTCTGACAACAGGCTGATCTGAAGGGTTACAAAGTGCTGTTGACAGCACAGATACTGTGCTCCTGTATACTGTTAACTGACCCAACAGAAATAAATAAAATGACCAACATTTCAAAATATCTGAAAAAAATCGAATATTTCCAAAATGAAAATATACTCTTAAGCTTTTTCTTTATTTGAGAGAAAGAAGATGCATAAAAAAGATGAGTGGAGTCTCTAAAATAAAGATGTACAACAGAACAGCTGGTTTTAAATGTGAGCAGATCCCAGTAGGAGCGTTTCCCACCTACCTTCTCTCCAACCTTCTCATTCAGAGTAAGGCTGGCCAGTATAGACAACGTGAAGACCACCACAGTCAGACTGTTGTGAGCCAGGAAGTTAATCAGAGTACGGTAGAATGGTTTCACATTGTCCTACAAGAACACACACATATTACAGCCATGAAAATCCTTCTAGACGTGTTCCTGTTCTGATAGTGGATTGTTTTTTTTTTAATGACTAAGATGTCAAAGCCTGTTCTAAGTCACTAACCATCCAATTTGCTGTTATTTAAACACATTATCACACCAAAGACATATTTTCCCGTCATTTGGCAGACAGCAGATATCAATTTTCTGTGGAAATGTCGAACTGAAAAGTAAATAAGCAATATTAATAGTGATCCCTGAAGATCCTACAGAAGACATGAAAATATAGATGGACATTATGAACAAAAACTTGGAAAAATGGTACCTACTTATTACAGACATTTCTTAGTTCTATGAAGTGAAACTGAAACACCACTCACTCTTTGATCCCCCCCCCCATTTTCTCTTTCTTTTGGCTTGTTTTTATCTTTATATTTACATATTATATTTGGAAATTCATTTTTGCAAACTTATTTGGACAATTAATATAAAATAGTTAAGAACAAAGAAAGATAAACAACAAAAACAAATGGCCTGTTTACTTCAATTCTACTAATACTCCATTCTACAACACTTTTATTTTATTACTTTTTTATGTAACTGAGCCAAAGTGGGCTCTACATATCAGCTGAACTACTTTTACAGATCAGCAGCCAAACACAGATCAGATCAGGTTTTAAAAAACGCTTTGATAAACATGTTAAGATTGCTCTTATTCCTGAATTTCTCAATCACATTTCAGAGTTTTAGGTGTCATCATTAAATGTCTTGTTTCATCTGATCAACAGTTCAAAACTAGAAATATTCAATTTATTGTCACACAAGAAAAAGAAATTCAGCAAAATCTTATTTTCTTTAATCAATCATTAAAATTTTTCCCAATTACTTTCTGCTGATGGACTACTCAGGTAATCAAGTACTGTTTCAGGTCAACGCTTCAGAGTTTGGCAGATTTGTTCTGTGAACCTGTGATGCTCCTGAAATAAAACACTACTGAAACCACAGATGTTCGCTCTCGTCCTCACACTCATACATAGACTTACTGTACTCGGCAGACTCACCAGAGACTTGATGTGGCTCTGCACTGAGTGGTTGTCACGACACAGGTTGGCCATGAGGCCGAGACACGGCATGATGATGTCATCATTGTGAGACTGGCTGTGGCACAAGACCCAAAGTGATACGGTTAGTCGAATGTCAGAAACACACAGCAGTCCTTCAGCTTCATCGCTGGGAGACGTGAGATGTGGTTCTTACATGTTGGTCACGAGAAAAGCGATGAGCTCATGGATGTAGTTTGTAGACTGGAAGACGCGAGTGTTGTAAGTCAGTTTCTGCAGCACCTGCAAACACTGAATGACGCATACAAGACAATATTACTACAAATGATCTCTCACTGAATTTACAGAACAGAAAATTATTCAAAGATGAACCGTGACCAACTGTGCCTTGATTTATTTCCTTTTTCAAAAAATGGGAGAATTAACATGTGCAAGGCCTGTTTTATAAAAAGGACTTTTTCTGTAGAAGGTCATCTGTTGCTCAAAGCATTAGTACTTAACATCTGTGTTGAAAATATATTATGCATTTCTAATCTTAAACGTAACATTGTTCATGGCCTCATTTATGGCTGGGAAACATGTTGCTACTGAGTTTAAAGAACATCAGAGAATTTGATACTTTCTAAATAGCACATGACCAAAACAAAAGCTGATAACTAAATAAGAACCATTGAACAATTGTGAGATTCAAAATCCGAATAGTCGATTATTCCTTTCAGTAATCAATAAATTTCTCGAGTACCACAGGAGCCGTCAGTTGCAGCTCTAGTCATGTGTGGACCCCCTGGGGAAAGCAACCGATGCGACGGACTTACCTGCAGTACCAGGGGTTCTCCTGGCGTGGCGCTGTGGCAGTGAACGACAGAGGCCAGGGTGCTGGTGAGGTTGTAGCTGCTGTGAAGAATCTCTCGACTGTCATCGTCACAGGCTGAAGGAGAGAGCATGCAGTTGTGGGGAAAAGAAAGATTTGGTTTCAGAAAGAGCTGACAATTCAGTTTCATGCCTCAGGAATCACACACTCACTGAGCAGCTTTCTGCTTTCACACTGTCCCATGAAAGCATGGCAGTGATCTTTCTAAAGCATGACTATACAAGGAGAGTAAGGAACTTTGCTAAATACTACAACTCTACTTTTTCATGACTCAGTGACACTGTATGTATTTGTATTTAATCCATTTGCATCACAGAAATTCTCTCAAAGAAAAGAACAGATAAAATTCTTTGTTATGAACCGGGTGATTTGGTGATTTTTAGAAATGTATGACCTCTAACCAAGCAGCAGAGCAAGGATCGTCTTGATGCTTGTGTGACATCCTATTTGTGTGCGTGTGAAACATACCTGATACCTGTCTATGTCTGGAACATTCCCCAAAAGTTAACGGGAAGACAAGCTACCAAATTGCCAAGTCAAAAAGCTGTCACTTGCTCCTGTTCCCATGTGGTGTCCACATGAAAAACTGGCAGAGCATTTAGGTTCTGGTGTATGCGTGGTGTAGAAGGAGATATATGTATGTGCTGTGTACACAGGTGCACTGTACCTAGTTGTGCCAGCAGAGAGATGATGGAGCTGGTCAGGGTCAGGCTGGTATTTGGGTTTCCAGCCAGCTCCACCAACCCACTCACACACTCACTGGGCAGAAGCTGGCCTGAGGACAGCAGCTGGTCACATCTGAGACCTGACACTTCCTGCAAACAAACATAACAACACATTCAGGTACACTTCTGAGGCTATACGCTGTATAGGTGTAAATTTACACAGGAATGATACGGAACATTACAACCAACTTTCAACTCAAACCTAATATGTCCCTCCCAATATTTTGGCTTGTAATTACAAGACTAAAACAGAATACCATTTTGGTTTCAAGCCAATCACTCTGTGCTGCTGTTTAGAGACGAGCAGAGTCAGCACACACGCCTCATCTCATGCTCACCTAGTGGTAATGACAATTGCTAATTCATGTGGCAATTCAGCTAACAACTTTAATTCATGAAATTCTTGTGGTAAGGACAGCAAAGTCAACAAAGGATCTAATCAGGCTCATGCAGTAGGATATATAATTCATCTATACAATCATATTAATAGTCATTGGATGGCAGTTTTAATATTGTATATATCTGAACAAGTAATATACATGTTGTGCTATTTATTTACATTGTCTTATATAATTATATTGTCAAAGTTTGGGCCAGGGGTGACTAATCCCTCTACTATAGTGCACTGCATTACTTTATACTGAAATTAGGAAAACAGAAACTTTTGTGTTTATATTTTTGTATGTGGCTATATTGTTAAAAATGTCCTTCCTTTTAGCACATTTGATGCTAATATATTGCAAGACGATGTGGATCGTTTGACCTCTGACTCACCAGCCTCCTTCAGATATTCTCACATCCTTGCGTATCAACCCTGAAACCAAACCTGTAACCTGTCATAAAGGACCAGCAGAGCTCACCTCCACCTGTTTCTGTAGCTGCGCTGCGTTCTGCGCCGTCCGGCCATCTCTGTACTGCTGGATAGCCAGCAACAGAGACTTCAAACACGTAGTCATGTCCATCCTGTCAGAACGAAACTAATTTCTTTAAGGTTATAATAGTGAGACAACACACTAGCCTTCAAAGCAAAGTAACTAACGTTACCGTTTTACAACGTCCATCTTGAACCTCTCCGCTGCTAACATTAGCTAACAGTCTTATCTTTAGTTTCATGACAACAGCAAATTAAACGAACTAATTCAAAATTGGCTTTACATTTTTGAGCGCTGCACATTTATTATAAAGGATTACATTAATTATTTTAGTGCTTGTATGTTGCAGACTACCTGTGGTGCCTTTTCTTTCTTCAAGAAACATCAACAACAACCGGCTGACACTCGCCAC
>JAPZEA010000013.1:2026662-2036662 GCA_029783685.1 Heniochus monoceros | reverse complement strand
TGTGTGTGTGTGTGTGTGTGTGTGTGTGTTTTAGGATGAGGAGGAGGAGATTAAAGCAGAGATCAACATGTTAAAGAAGTACAGCCACCACAGGAACATCGCAACCTATTACGGAGCCTTCATCAAGAAGAACCCTCCTGGAATGGACGACCAGCTGTGGGTACGTAAAGAGCAACGTAACACCTCGTTTTATCTTGAACACACACTCTTCACAGGTTCAAAGAATGACTTGTGTCACCTGATCACAAGCTTTTTCGGGTCTCAATTTCTGTCTAAATTACTCGTGTGGTTCTATAAATTTTGCAATAGCTGAATTTCTCCATACATGAAATTTACTAACTCAAACAGTGCATTTGGTGTTAAGTTCCTCTTTGAGTTAAGCAATTTCCTGAATTCTGAAAATAGTAAATGTTAAGTGAATGTCTGCACCTTTAAAAATCTAACTGTAATTAAAGTGAAGATAAATTAACAGAACTAAACAAACTTTCATTTGCTGTTTTGTGATTATAAAACAAATAACGACTGAACAGATTGGACACAGATTCTGGCTCCATCTATTAGAGGGGGACAAAATCCATTAAGTCCAACCAAGAGGTTGTAATTTTGAAATAACGTACAAGTAGATTAACAGTAACGTTGTTTCTGTGTGTGCAGCTGGTGATGGAGTTCTGCGGGGCCGGCTCGGTGACAGATCTGATCAAAAACACCAAAGGGAACTCTCTGAAGGAGGAGTGGATCGCCTACATCTGCAGAGAGATCCTCAGGGTGAGAACCGGAGCTGAAATTAAAGCCAACACCACCACTAGTTATATGTCAGCATGAAAACATCTTGGAAGAATTTAAATGTTTGGTGAAATATAAGGGAACCTCAGAAAGATCCCTGAGGAACACCTCCTTCCCCCTGTACTATAATTTCTTATTTGTTCTGCTGCAGTGACCCAAGCTGTACTCAGTAAATTTGATCTCCTGTAGTTTAAATTAAAAAGCTCATGACGAGGACGTGTGTTCTTTAAAGGAACCAGAGAGGGAAACTGAGGACTCATTGTACTGATTTCTGTCAGAGCAAATGTTCCACAAGCCTGTAGGGTTAACTGTTATCATCTGTAATGTTACGTGGAGATATTCATCATATTAAACAACACTTAATGAATAATAGCTCAAAGAATCTGAACACTTTTGGGGATTATCAGCTTTATGTAGTTAACAGTAGCAGTTGGGATTGTTGAAGAAACCATCTTAAATTAAACATTTTTACAGGCCATTATAGACTATATTTTAATCCTTTTCTAACTTTAGATTCATTGGCCGTCAGAGCTTGAATGGGGCAATTGTTTCGGCCTCAAGAAGTAGAACAGTCCGGCACAGTCGGACATGTCGCAGTCACGCCTGTAGAACAGGAAGTGGTTAACATCTGTTTCTCTGTCTCCAGGGTCTGACCCATCTCCACCAGCACAAGGTCATCCACAGAGATATCAAGGGCCAGAACGTGTTGCTGACGGAGAACGCAGAGGTTAAACTGGGTGAGAGGGCGCGCACACACACACACACACACACACACACACACACACACACACACACACAGTCATCTTGCATACTGTCACATACAAACACTGTTTGACAGTCAGAAATGACATGTTTTCACAAAGGACAGGAGAGTAACTGGATACATAGATAATAATATTGCTCATAATTTAAGCCTTTAATTCTGTGGTTATGTGTGTGGTTATGTGTGTGTGTGTGTGTGTGTGTGTGTGCAGTGGACTTTGGTGTGAGTGCTCAGCTGGATCGTACGGTGGGTCGGAGGAACACGTTTATCGGCACGCCGTACTGGATGGCCCCGGAGGTCATCGCCTGTGACGAGAACCCCGACGCCACGTACGACTTCAAGGTACACCTGATTCAAAACCAATTCCTGCCTTTATGTCACACCTTCATTCAGACCTGAAATGTGGTGCTTTGCCTCACACATGTGCACTGCTGCACTTCTTTTTACTTGATTTTGCTTCGTTTTATTATCCATCATATTTTCCATTAGCTTTCTATCCCTGTTATTATGTTCACTCTATGTCTTTTCTGTGTGAAGCACTTGGTGCGTGTGATATCTGTGATGAATTGCATTTCTGGTATTATATTATTATTATTATTATTACTACTTAATTTTTTTAATTTTATTAATTTGTTGTTTGTTTGTTGTTGTAAGTTGTTGTCCACCTTCTCCTTCTTCCTAACATGGCATTGAAATACAGAAAAAACAAAATAGTTAATAATTTTTGAAACCAAAAAAACGCTTGATTCTTCCCTTGTCTGGCTGCTTTTGTGCAATCAAAACAATGAGCTAAAAGAGGCGAAAAACTGCACAGAGCGAGATTAGCTGTTGATTCTCAGTCATCTCAGAATTTTCAGGCAACTGGAACAGTAACATTTTGCTCACAATGCTAAGAAATCGATAAAACTGAGCTTATTTATTAAAGGGAAATGTTGTCAGAGAGCTTCTGGCAACAGTGGGAACAATAACAATGTGGGAAAGAATACAGTTTTTGCTGTTTTTTCTCAGGTTGCCTTCGCAGAGCTCCCAAAGTTCAATTTCTCATCAGTCACAGAGACAAAATGCTTGTAGCTGCGAACAAGTCACACCAGCTGACCTTTAAAAACCTCTTACATCTGTTGTTTTCTGGAGACATTTAATCTCTGATCTTTGCCACCAAGCTCGGGCCCATTGAAAGTCCTCTCGCAGAAACGAAGCAGTGAATCTGCAGCCATTACTGTGTGAAGGATGAGCAGTAATGGGGACAGGACGAATCCCTGTGGCGAGCCTGTGGAGGACGAGCAGTGCTCTGTTAAGACACCATTAACTCCGACCCTCCGGGGCTTTACGTGTCAAGAAACCCTCAGTTCATCTCACAATATTAACATCAACCTTAAATAGTGGTTTGTTGGCTGAAATACGCAGATGAATTGTGTTAAAAACAGGTAATATTGATAAGAAGTTAGCCAGAGATCTACAATAGAAGTGGCAGATGGGTAATTTGTGTCTGTATTTTTATCACTTAACAAGTACAGCGACCAGCAGACACAAAACATGATGTGTAAAGTCGGTAACAGGATTTTAGGATGTGAAAGTTTTCAGCTTTCTCTGTGTGTGTCTGCAGAGTGATCTGTGGTCGCTCGGCATCACAGCGATAGAGATGGCAGAGGGAGCACCACGTAAGTGTGAAACATCACCAAACTATTACGAGTGGACACAGAGAACAGTTTGTCTCCGACATAAACGGCTAAATCCATGTCATTTTTTTCCCTCGTGTTCCCTTTCCTCCTTTCCTCTGGTCTCATTTCCTGTCTGTTTGTTTCCTTTCTTCTTGTCTTGTCTTCTCTCCCCTTCCTCCTTTCCTTTCCTTTCCTTTCCTTTCCTTTCCTTTCCCTCCCCTTCCTTCCCCTTCCTTTCCTTTCCCTTTCTTTCCTTTCCTTTCCCTTCCCTTCACTTCCTTTCTTTTCCTTTCCTTTCCTTTCCTTTCCTTTCCTTTCCCTTCCCTTCCCTTCCTTTCTTTTCCTTTCCTTTCCTTTCCTTTTCTTTCTTTTCCTTTGCTTTCCTTTCCTTTCCTTTCCTTTCCCTTCCCTTCCCTTCCTTTCTTTTCCTTTCCTTTCCTTTCCTTTCCTTTCCTTTCCCTTCCCCTCTTTTCCTTTCCCTTCCTTTCCTTTCCTTCTGTTCTTGTTTTTTTCCTCCATTTCCTTTCCTTTTCTTCTACTCTCCTCTCTTTTTTCTTTTTTTTCTATTTTCTCCTTTACTTTCTCTCCTCCTCAGCTCTGTGTGACATGCATCCAATGAGAGCGCTCTTCCTCATCCCCAGAAATCCTGCCCCCAGACTCAAGTCAAAGAAGTGGTGAGTCACTAAAATACACGCACACACACACACACACACACACACACACACACACACACACACAGATATTTCCTCTGCACCTGCTCTGTGGTTATTCTCTGGTGTCAGCGACATCGTGCCTCCTGATTATGTGCCTCATTCAGCAGTAATGTGATTTCAATGTGAAGGTGCTGCTTCAACACTGATTTTTATTGCATGTGTACCTTTAAATGCTTTTTTAAAGTTTCTTTACGTTTTGAGCATGTGAACAAAAAACTTGCACATTAATTAAACTCATTAATCAACATTTTAATCACATTATTTTACATGCTGTGAATCAAATGCTGTATGCTGCCCCTCTTTTGATATCTTTGCACATTCGTTTTATCAGAAAAATGATAGTTAGACTTCTATGAGTTCAGCATTTGAATTTAAGAATAATACTTAATGTTTTTAAGGAAACTCTTTAAGTTATGAACGCTTTTAAAGAACAACTCAGCTGAGCATCGTTTTTGCTGACCTCTAGTGGTTTAACTCCTCACTTTGCTGCAGTGATGTGGAGGCGTACTCCAGGGTGTGTCAGTACACTGTGACATCACTGTACTACTGCTACTATACTATTACTGCTACTACTACTACTGCCAACACTGCTGCTGTTACGACTACTACTGCATCTGCTGCAGCGGTTAATACTATTACCACTACTACCACTACTTCATCTGCTGCTACTATTACTACTACTTCTTTTGGTACTGCTTCTGCTATGTTACTGCTAGCACTACTAGTACTGCTACTGCCATTATTACTGCCACAGCTACTTCTACTGCACTTAATGTTGCAGCTACTACTCTGCAACTACACTACTACTGCTATTACTTGTACTGCTGCTGATGATACTGCTGTTGGTACCACTATATGCACATTTGATTTAAAAATCCTCCACACACTTTAAACAGGTTTTTAGCTGGGTGTTAATCTTTAAATCGTGTGTGTGTGTGTGTGTGTGTGTGTGTGTGTGTCCAGGTCGAAGAAGTTCCAGTCTTTCATAGAGAGCTGTCTGGTGAAGAGCCACAGTCAGAGGCCGAGCACCGAGCAGCTCCTCAAACACCCGTTCATCAGGGACCTCCCCAACGAGCGGCAGGTCCGCATCCAGCTGAAGGACCACATCGACCGCACCAAGAAGAGGAGGGGGGAGAGGGGTGAGGCTGCACCCCCACTGACTCACCTCACAGCTGCAAACAGCTGCATGGACGCCAGCTGTGTGTCAGTATGTGATCGCTAACCTGAAGTCTGTGTTTCCTCCAGATGAGACAGAGTACGAGTACAGTGGGAGTGAGGAGGAGGATGAAGAGAGGGACATCGGAGAGCCCAGGTACGACCGCTACTACTGATGCTGTAGTACTGTCAGTACTATTGATGCTACTGTTACTGCTACTGCTACAGTACTGCTAATGCTGTGGCTACTACTTCTACTACTTCTGTGACCGCTACTGCTACTACTACCACTGCTCTTAGTGCCACTACTGCTACTCTAGTACTGTCAGTACCACTGATACTACTTCTGCTACTGTTACTACTGTTGCCACTGCTGTTAGTGCTACTACTACTGATGCTGTAGTATCATCAGTACTCCTGATGCTACTACTGCTCTTGTTTACTGCTACTACTACCACTGCTCTTAGTGCTACTAGCAACTAGCACTACTAATACCACTGCTGCTGCTGCACCTCTTATATCTGAGACTGCTACTACCACTGCCCTTAGTGTTCCTGCCACTGATACTGTAGTACTGCCAGTACTACTGATACTACTGCTGCTACTGTTACTGCTACTGCTACCACTGCTCTTAGTGCTACTAGCAACTAGCACTGCTAATACCGGTAGTACTGCTGCTGATGCACCTTGCTACTGCTATTAAAGCTACTAGCTACTGATACTACTACTGATTCTACTGCCACGACTACTGATTCTACTGATACTACTACTGATTCTACTGATACTACTACTGATTCTACTGCCACTACTACTGATTCTACTGATACTACTACTGATTCTACTGCCACTACTACTGATTCTACTCATACTACTACTGTGTTGTTGGTAGGCTGCTATGACTACAACCACTACTGCTACTGCTGCTATACTTCTACTACTGCTAAGATTGCTGTTGGTACTACCACTGCTATTTCTGCTACTGTACTACTAGTACTGTTTGTAGTACTACTACCTCTACTGCTAATACCACTACTGTTACTACTGTTACTGCCACTCCGAGTGATTCTACTGATACCACTACTGCAGTGTAGTTGCTAGGCTGCCATGACTACTACAGCTACTTACTTCTACTACTACTGTTACTACTGCTGCTACTGCTAATACTGCTACTGTTACTACTGCTAGTGCTGCTGCAGGTACTGGTACTGACTCCAATAACACTACTACTATTACTACTGCTGTTACTGCTACTGCAACTGGTACTGTCACTGGTACTACTGCTACTATGACTACTGTACTACCATTACTTCAACTGCTACCACTATTGCTGCTATTTCTGTTGGTAGTTATTACAAGTACTTCTACTACAACCGTTACTGCCACCTCTACTTCCTCTGCACATAATGGTGCATGTACTGCTGTGATGATGCTAGTATTTGTACACGCATTTGCCCTTTAAATCTTTTTTTCTCAATATCTTGAATATCAACTTCACTGAAAACATTTTAATTAAAGTTTTTGTTTGAATTTCATCTGAAAATCCTCCACATGTTTACAATTTATGATTTAAAGGAAATGAAGATTTGTGTTATACTATCTAATCAATCTGATTCCTCCAGTTCCATCATCAACATTCCCGGGGAGTCCACTCTGAGGCGGGACTTCCTGCGCCTCCAGCTGGCCAATAAGGAGCGGTCGGAGCTGATCCGGCGTCAGCAGCTGGAGCAGCAGCAGAACGAGGAACACAAGCGCCAACTACTGGCTGAGAGGCAGAAACGTATCGAGGAGCAGAAAGAACAGAGGCGGCGGCTGGAGGAGGTAACTTTTAGTCTTTTACCCACCTTCAATGTGTTTTTAATCCACTGTGACAATACGATACAGAGTTTAAAATACACTCAGGTATAGAGGTGTTATTCTCTCAGTTCTCAGGTGAGCTTAAAAGAGGTCTGCAGGGATGAAAGGGAGACTATAGAACATGATAATGCAGAATTTCCATCTGGTTTGCATACCTGCCCCATGCTCCATGCTGTGCTGTGATGGAGCACAGCAGGAGTGTCTGATTTGAGACTCACCCAAACTGCAGACACATTTGTTTTAATAAAGTTTTAACAGTCTGTTGCTAGCCTCTATGAAAAAGACTACACTTCCTGTAGTTTCATTGCGTCACAATGAAAGTCTTGTAGTGGCTCATGGGTTGATAGCATGGCAGCAAATCAGAGGACAATTTGTTTGTCGTCTGTAACATAAAAGCAGCATGAACGTTAGGACACAGTTACAGTAGTGACAGAAACAGAATGGAATGAGCCTTTTAAAAAATGCAGCTTCCACACAGTCGCCTGCACATGTTGATACTTGTGAGTTTATGGTGACTATACAGCTTGAGTGAGGTGGAGGCAGTTGCGGTTTGACCATTTGAGAGTAGTGATGCATGGCATGCAATAGCACGCTAAGGCTCATGATGACTTGCTCGAGAGCAGCCCTGTTCGTATACGTACCTGAATGCATACCTGTGCATTTTGTGCGTACTGGAGGATTAAAAGCTACACCCACTAGCAGGCAGAGTGGGGACGAATCATCCTGTGCAGACAGCAGAATATGTTCCATGAGAACTTCCAGTTTTGCACAAAATAAACTAAACATGCTGACGCTCGAGTTGTTGTTTATGTTGAGATCACGACAGAAAAAGCAGCAGCTGCAACAAACAATCTGTTATTCCTCTTCAAAACTTTCCACCTCGTGATTCAGAGTCCGCTGCTGACCTTCATATCCTGACAAACTCCTGACGAACTGCCCAGTGTTACGTGTTCTCACGCTGTGTGCAAACAACACCAAAGCAAAGCGTAGCCATGTCCGAGCACAAACTGGCAGCTCAAAGCGAGTATATCAGAGCTGTAATACATGCATGAAAATCAATCTTAAAATGTTTAGAAAGATAGAAGACACCTGAAGAAGAGCCCATAACTACTGATGGAGATGGTGCATTAACACCTTAGCATCACATGGAATAATTGAGAATGATGTTTCCCTGATTTAGCCTGTGGCTGTTTTCACCTTTAAAAAACATCTCAGTTTTCATTATAAAATGACTTGTCTTCCATGCAAAACCAACCACACCTGTGATGTTAGCACTTATTCAAATGCCAGGGAAACACACCTGATGTACGCACACACACACACACACACACACACACACACACACACCCAC
This sequence comes from Heniochus monoceros, assembly GCA_029783685.1. Classification (NCBI taxonomy): domain Eukaryota; kingdom Metazoa; phylum Chordata; class Actinopteri; order Chaetodontiformes; family Chaetodontidae; genus Heniochus; species Heniochus monoceros. The sequence continues at coordinate 2,028,385 of JAPZEA010000013.1, read as the reverse complement.
ACATGCTTGTGATGCATATTGCGGCTGTGACACACATCTATATGGGCATAAAAGAAAATAAATCCACAGCGCCCTGGACCAGATCAAATCAATCGGCCATAATGGCAGGGCTGATCATTATGTGCTGCTTTTGTTTGTTTAAATGAAGAGTGAGTGTGTCTGCCATATTGAGTTGGATTAGGCAGTTGGAAAACTGTTGCCTGCAGCTTCAAACACTGGATGAGAGCTGCCACATCAGGCTCTACAGTAAAACACGATGATGGCCTATTTAGAAATCAATGTCAATGTTTCATTAGTAAGGTCAACAATTTACATTTACATATTGTCTAATCGCTGTGGGTCAACAAGGCATGAGATGAAGCTGAAGGAGAGATGTGGCTTCCCTGGGGTTCCAGTGCAGCACCAAAGATTTAAAGCTATGGATCGTACATTCAGTCCTCTGTATGGACCGTTAAGTTCAGAGGGAATGTAGACACGTCTATGAAGCATGTGATTTTTTTTTTCTTTTTTCAGTCAAAAAGACCTGAGCTCAGAAAAAAATCCAGCTGGCAGGCTCATTGACAAGCAGCATTAAAGTCCCGTGTCCTGTCTTCTGATGATGAATGTTCAGCTGCAGAGACTGATGGAGGGTCTTCCTCAAAGAGCTGGTCAGCGCTGACCTCAGACCTCTGGTAAGACTGGGGCAGAAATATATGGAAACGATATGTGAATCACACTGTAGAGGTGCTCTTGTTAAAATGATATCAGTGGTTTTGCACCTACAGGATATTAGCACCTTTTACAGGTTTGGATATCCACATCAGCCCCAACAGCTTGATTCACCAATGCAAAATAGCACAGAAAATCATTTAAAGAGGCCATGTTATGCTTTGGGGGGGTTTTCCAGTTGCTTTGGTGTGTTATACAGCTGTTTTGAGCATGTAAAGATCTGCAGAGTTACAAAGCCCAGCATCCACACAGAGGGAAGTTATTTTGTCATACGGAAAACTCTGCTTCTGAACGGCCTCGTCAGTAGTCCATCCTTTTCTTCCGTTTCTTGTCTACATCACTGTGTAACACAGCACCACCTCCAACTTGGTGATCATCCTCCCTCGCTGTTTGCTGTTGCTATAAGAGATGTGGAGGGTAACGTTATGAGCAAAGAGGCCGAATTTGTCTGTTGTTGCATACAAGAACCAAGACGAGTGTTTATTTGTGCCTACCATCTGAGGATGGTGGATGGTGGAGTGGATTATCTTTATTTTTTGTGGAAATGTGATGAAAATGTCCACACAATGACTGGAAAACTGTGTGTGTATTTTAATATTAAACCGCCAGACTGCTTTGTCACCAAGTGCTGGTAGCAGCACAAGCTCAAGGATGGATCTATACCGGGCATCCATGACCTAACTTAAGACTAGGAAACTGTAGGTTTTGCCATATATTATGTTGTTTTATTCTTTTGTTTTGGTGGTTAGCCTGTTTAACTTGGTGCTAGCATGTTGCACAGCTAATGTGGCTACTCCCACAGACTTGGACCGGTGTTGGACTAATTTTGTAATATTAAGTGACAGTCAAGGGAAACTGTGTGAACCTTTAACCTCATTTCAAGCCAATGAAATAATAGAGTACGATGTTTGAGTAAGTGTTTTAGTGAAGTATAAAGATAATATTGCCTTGAATATACATGCCTAGAAGGCAACAATATAGCTATGTGCTCAAACATGTGGTGGTGACATTTTTA
>JAPZEA010000013.1:2016189-2026562 GCA_029783685.1 Heniochus monoceros | reverse complement strand
ACATCGTGTTTACTGTTGGCAGGAATGATGAGTGTGGAAATCCTCAGAAGGCTTGAAATTACTTGAGAGGACAATTCCATCCACAAATTCAGTGCTTTGTCTCTCTGAGTTGTTTTTAATGGCTTTTCCAAAACAGTGGGAGCCTGTGGCCTCTGAGGGTTAAGACAGGCCTGCAGTACAAAGGACAGTCATGGCTTCTGACTGTGACTAACACATATGCATATAATCAGAGGGCAGGCAGGTCATTTGACCTACTTAGAAAGCAAAAGGTCCAAAAAGGGAAAACTATAAATTTACCTTAATAAATCATGCAGCTGCAACTTTAAAAACGGAATACGTCAAGGTAAGACTTGAATGTCTAATTATTATGTTCAGTCCGCTTTAGAACTTCTCTGAAGACTTTTGATGTGAAATGATGAGTTGAATGAATGTGCTGCTGAGAGTTCATCCATCTCATTAAATAGTATCGAAAAAAAAAAACACGCTGAGTGTAATAGCATACTTCCCAGCATGCACTGTTTTAGAGTTAAAACTCTCCAGAGACCTTTGTTTGTTGTCGCTTGAAGAAACCAGACATGGTGAAGACATGCTTTTATACATGTTAAATTAAGCCAGGGTTGTTTCTTTTAATCATAATGAACTCCATACTAACCGTAATGAAGGTTACTATTGAATTCAGTCTCACATGTTGTCCTTGTACCAACTCTGATAGGAAGTGGTTGTAAGAGCAGCCACAGCTGTAATGTCTTTGTGTTAAATGAGTAACTAACTTCAAACTGAGAAAATGTAAGTTTGAAGCAAATCCATCTGTAATATCTGTCAGTGTGACTGAACAGCTATGGGTTCAACTTAATATCATCAGTTCATTGAATTCTTTTTCTCAAGTTAACTCATTTGGTTTTACATTTTCAGAAATCATAAGAGGACTGAATTAATTATTCAACCTTCAGTTAACACATAGTCTTAAGGCCGGGCAGCCTGCTTCTTTAGGTTAAACCTGCATCTTTAAGTTGAACCAGCTTGAAATGATTTACAGTGTAGTGTTCATTGATTTGACTTAATCTTCATACCCTTTATTACAGTCACCTAAAACCACCAATTTACCAATACTTAAGTTGCAGTTGTCAGGGACATTTTTAGTCATCATCAGTGTATTATGTCGAGAAGGACTGAAAAATTGCCTTCTTCCTCTCAAAATCTCATTTTAAACTTAAACCACCATATTAAACGAGCAAGTACTGCAAACATGCACAAGCATGATGTGTGTGGGTTGTGTATGTGCAGTTAGTGTGCATATGTGGCCTTTCATTGTATTGTGCACTTCTCACAACCATTTTGTTGGTTGTGCATAATTAAACAGTTTCATTTTTCACAGCTAGAAGACCGGCGAAATCTAATGGCATTTAGGCTTCACTATTAAAGCTGCTCAGAGGCAAAAAGCAATTGTGCTCCTTAATGGTGCTAAATTAAATAAAAATGAGCTGATAAAGCTGTTTCAGGTGACAGACTTTAGAAAAAAAATGTCTGGTTCTTAGGTGTTTAGCAGGGTGTCGAAGCTGTCAAAATGCACACAATACTCAGCAATTCTTAGAAATTGGACTGACATCAGCAAACTACTGCTTAGGGATCATCAAGCCTCCTCATAATTACACTGTGCACAGAGTAATGCAAACGAGAAGGTCTTATTCAGACAGGCTCACTTAAGAATGTTTAACTCGAGGTGGATATATGGGTTCTTGTACAAACCATAATATGGAATTCATTTGAACATCTAAACTTGGACTAGACTTGGACAGCTTAATTTGCTGATGCAAATGAGAGTTGTGGAACTTCCTCAATCCGTCTGAACTCAGAAAGCACAGGGTCATTTCCCCTCTGTTCTTTACAGACACTGAAAATGAAGGCAAAGCTTTTACAGGCTCAAAATACAGTCAGAGTGACAGTCCAATTAATTCCAATAAATAAAAGATAAACAAAGCCAACAGCAGGGTGTATGCTTCGGCAAGACATGTCATTCAGCAGATACACACCCTGGCCTGTATTCTCCAACGCACTGTCGCAGGGAAACATTTGCACTGTTTTATGTCAAAGTCAGCTCTTTTTCTGTACCTCCACAACACACACACACACACACACACACACGCACACACACACACACAGAGCTGACGAGTTGTGAAAAATCTTCTCCACCTACAGCAACAGCGTCGGGAGCGAGAGATGAGGAAACAGCAGGAGCGAGAGCAGAGGAGGAGGTACGAAGAGATGGAGCAACTCCGCCGGGAGGAGGAGAGGAGGCACGCGGAGAGAGAACAGGTAGGAAAACACCTGACCCATGACATCACAGGTGTCATCAGAGAGGCGTGGCTTCTCACTGCTCAGCTCACTAAGTTCTTCTTCTGTCTCTCCGTCTGTGATACAGAAGATCAGTTTACTGTGACTTTTCTTACTGTGAAGCCCTGAGAACATGAATACGACTTACAGGTTTTTTTTTTACCTGGGGTTTCCTCAAGTCTACCTTCTTAAAATGACCATTTATCCGTCTTTCCACTCAGATCCACTTCTGATTGGTTTACAGACTCAACAGGTGAAATCAGGTGGAAGCTGAAGCGCTCCAACAATTCTACAAGTCAGTTCACAAGTCACAGTTTGTGCTACTCTGTGAAAACAGTTTTATGATGTCTGCTGTGATTCTGAAGGACCTTTAAGAAAACAACCCTGATGATGTCACAGTGACGTCATCAGGGTTATCTCAGCGTACAGCTTCAGCTGCTTGCAGGCTGTACGTTTTTAACAGAAAACCTGCGTTACAAACCGGCGGTTTACCAGTGAGGGGAGTCTTCTTGAGTTGCATCATGGGAAATGTAGGAGTGTTTTTCAAACTGCAAAAACACTGGCTACTAGAGGCTAAAAGTCAGGATATCTCAGCCTCTGTTGCAGCACTTCTGATCATATATTATATATATTTTTATAATCTGTTATAAGTCTCCAAACTTTATTCAGATGCAGTATAAACTTGTTGTAGTACTCTTTTCAAATTAAGCAGGTAATCAGTGCTCAGCTCTGCCAGGTCAGTTTATAAAAGGTTGTTTTTATTCAGACGTCCCAAATTTTCTACCAACACAAATTTTCTGCCAAACTTCCACAGAGAATCACTTTGCTTTTGCTCAGTCTACAGACATTAACGTGGTATTGATTGATGGGTTTTTGGTCTGTGTTACAAGCAATAATTCATCCAAAAAAACATGGCAGTAGTTCCACATCTGGTCCAGTGAAAACTGACTAAATGCTGAACGTAGCACCTTTAAGACATTTCCTAAATTGTCAAGATCCTCTGGATTATTTAGAGTATTTCCAACTGAACAAGCAAACATTTATTACAATTTGATTTTTACTTTTAAAATTAGGCTGAGAAATACAGAGATTCCTGAATCAATCTGAAAACTTAAAAAAAGTCATTGGGGTCTGGTGGATCATCAGTTTTAAATAGAGTCAAAGCTTGTGGTGTATTTGGATTCAATGTGCTTATAAGCATGAGGAGAGAAATGGAGGAAGATGTGTAGAATCTCCCACATATCCAGTATGACAGTCTAACAGAGGAGACATGAGGCTGCATGACTAACAGTTAACTTTTCCTGCAGTGTAATACTTAAACACTCAACTTTTCAGACATAGATTTCTACCTCTTGCACCGCTGATTTCATGCTGATCTTCAACGTCGTTCCTCCAACGATTAGCACGTCTTCCTCTTCTACTAATTACAGCCTCCTGCTGCGTCTCTCTTTTTATCTCTCCTCGTCTATTTCCGACTAAATCCCTGCTTCTCTGCAATAAATCTACTTTTCTCTGTCCTCCTCTTTCACTTTCTCTTATTTCCTCCTCTGCTGATGTCACTGGTTGCCTGGGCTTCGATTTGCTTCTCGCCTGCCTTGGTGCTCTCTGATTGGCTGCGCCTCTTGCTGACCCTGCTGCTGATTGGTTAGGAGTATATCCGTAGACAGCTGGAGGAGGAGCAGAGGCAGCTGGAGATCCTGCAGCAGCAGCTCCTGCAGGAGCAGGCCTTACTGCTGGTAACATCACACAAACACACACAAACTGATTAATGGGAGAACAACTTCCCTGAGGTCATGTGTGTAAAATGGTTGGTGAGCATGGAAACAGCACAGGTACCAGGTAATGTCAGCCTGTTTGTTATTTACACACAGAAATCGAGATGTGGCGAAGGCGGTCGATACTTGATCAATACTGAGGAAAGACAGACTCGCACGTCAGCTCAGGTTTTTTTTCTCCAGGAAAAAGTTCACAAACATCAAATCAATAAATGCACACAGCGAGAGGCGTGTCGGTCGATCGCCGACAGCCCCGAAATGACACTTCATCCAGCTTCATTCACGATGATGTCGCCAGTGACATCAAACCTGACAGCAGAGCCAGTGTGCTGTTAACGAGCACCTCACACACACACACACACACACACACACACACACACACACACACACACACACACACACACACACACACAGGCTGCTGCAGACTTTCACACGCAGCTCAGAGAAATGCCGAACCTTTGCCCCGACGAGACGGTGTGAGAAACAAGCTTCAGACTCACCTTCCAGGCTGATCAGTCGTGGCATTTGTCAAGTTCCGCTCCAGAGTAAGAACTTGTGAAACTTCTCCTAATAATGACTGGAAACAAATAATCTCCCTCTGAAATAATCGATCAAACACTGGACTGATCTATGGGGTTGAACACTAGTCATGATTTTTATCTAATTTTGGATGGCCTGTCATTTTCACCTGCGATCAAAATGATGAATCCTGCTGTCAAACCACTGTCTGAGCAGGGGTTTTTTTTTGTATGTTTCCCTCAGTAATTGATTTTTTCTGTTGAGGCTTTATCAATTAATTATGATTTGACGGCAGTTTCTGCACCACTGAATCAGAACAGTGGGTCATCCTGCGTTAAAGAGCTGCCAACGCTCACAGCATCTTATCACTCTGGTTAAGTTTTAGCGTCTAATTAGGGTTTAAATCACGTTTTAACCAAACATGAATGAGGTAACCAGTGAAGTCCAGTTATTTTTTGCTTGAATTTGTACAGATTTAAAGAATTCTGGCTAAAAATGATATCAGTTGTGTGTGTTTCCTTTAATACCTTTATGAGTAAGATAAAGGTAAAGAAATATTGAAGCTAAAATGTCAGGTTTTCTTTTCAGGAATAGATGTGTGGCCTCTGTCTATAAAGTGGACGGTAATAACTTTAATGTAGTAATACATGAGAGAAATAAAGGACAAGGAGCAAGCAAAGAGCTGCAGAACAGATTGTGCCAACTAATGTTTATCAGGCAGTTTTTGAAACATGGACACGATTCTGTCGAGTAGATTTAAGTTGTCTGAATTAAGATGAAATGTGTTCTTCTTTGCGTGAACTGCTTTCGGTTTTCTCCCCGTTTACCCGCTGCCTTCGTTCCGTCTGATGTGCAGGAGTACAAGAGGAAGCAGATCGAGGAGCAGCGGCAGGCCGAGCGGCTGCAGAGGCAGCTGCAGCAGGAGCGAGCGTACCTGGTGTCGCTGCAGCAGCAGCAGCAGGAGCCGCCGCGACCGCCGCAGGACAAGAAGCAGCTGTACCACTACAAAGACCAGGCGCCCGGCAGCAACGACAAGCCCGCCTGGGCCAAAGAGGTACAAACTGCACTTCTTTACACTTAGCCACGCCAAAAACTGGGTCCTAAACACTTTATTTTCTTAAAACAAGTGCAAGACTACTTCAACATTTGTTTTAGGAGATTTCTGGAATAAAAAGTGATTTTTCTTGATCCCAGCATGGAGATACTAGTGACGCCTTTCTAGAATATTCCTGAGATAAACAGATTTGTATGACACAGGTTTGAGCAGGTTGGAATAAACACACCACAGTGCATATTTTAGAAAATCAGCATAAAAGCAGTTATTTACAAACTGATTTGCAGTAAGGCATGAAAACAAGGAATCGAACAATAAACCAGAAAAGCATGAACATAACAAACATAATGATGTTTTAATCGCATTTTATACTTTAGTTATTTCAGAAACAAGTAGAAAATTACGCCAACTGAGGCTTTGCAAAATGGAATTTAATTATAAGATCCCAAACTTCTACTTGCATTTTTCTGAAGAGTGCTGTATGTGGGGCTGGGATTTGATTTTTTTCTTGTTTTAGTTTTACACACACAGGTTCACACGCAGCTCTGCTAACATAGAAATGTGTGTGTGCAGACACTCAGGTGACTCTTTGCAGGTCAAAGGCAGGTTTGCATGTGAGAAGAAGTCTACACCCACAGAGCAGCTCACAGCAGTACGCTCGTCCACACACAGCTGCTCGGCCACAATGACAAAGCCGAGTCGGTCGTAAAGTGGTAGTTTTAATTCAGGGGGACACAAACAGGCCCTGATTAGCTTCTGTGAGCGGCTGGTTCAGCCTGCCTGCAGGTTAACAGTGTGTTTGTGTGTGTTGAGTTTTCTGGCCTCCAGGTGTCATCTGTACTTTACCTGCAGGAGAGTCTCATCTGTGATGCTTCAAATGACAACGGACCACATTTACATCCTGTGAAATTCCTCTCATGTGTCTTATGTGTCGACCGCAGAGTTTCATTCCAAAAATGATGTTTTCATTTTTTAAGAGCTGACTCTTTTCAAAGATGTGTGAGTGCAGCCTCCACCTGAACCACCTGAAGACCTTCACTCAGCAGCAGCTATGATGCAGAAAACAGAATCACCCTCACATAATGAGGTGATAAATGATGTGTAAAATCAGCCTTTATTCTTTGTTCTGGGTCTCCGGACTTGATAAAACATTTTGGAATGAAACTCTTTTAAGTCTTATTTGCTGTTCGGTGTTAATGTGGATCCAAATCCTCTTGCAGTGTCTGTTTTAAATGAGAAAAGTTGCTGTTTGGCTGTAAATTAGTTTCCACAAGGTGAAGTTAAAGGGGATAAAGGTTAAATGTCTGTTCAGATATTTCACAACTTAAACAAAGACGTTTTTTTATGTTCAAACCATGTCGATGGTTATGTTCACATCACAAACAGTTTTTAGCAAAAATCAAATGTAGAGCAACTTGGAGATCCGCAGCCAGTCAAACTGAACTGAGTTGTTAAATACAGGTTTATAACCCTCAAATCTAATCTCCATCCTCTACAGAATATATTCAAGCTGTACAAAGAAAAAGAATTCCACACCACTCATCAACTCCATCTTTTACCCAAAGGTGGCGTTCATGTTGTAAAATTCTACTGGAGGCAAAATGTTTTGCAGCAGGAAGTTTGAAGAGTCGCTGAGGATTTTATAAATATGACTTAAATACGTTTGTTAAAACAAATTTACTTTCATTTTAAATCATAAACTGTGGCTTATTTCTGTGGAAAACAGCTGTAAAACGTCATGTAAAAACAATGATTACATCAGGCTGCAGCAGTGTTTTAACAGGAAGTCAGTGACGGTTAGCTGAACAGAAGCTATAATTAGCTTCAGTCTTTAAACAAAGACAGACTGAAGTGAATGATGTGTTGAAATGTTAGTGAACCTCCAGTATGGCTGCCTGTCGGCTGTGTTCATGTGTCTGCTCTCTTGTAAACACTCACCTTGCTCTCCAGGTGATGCGTCGAGCTCAGAGCAACTCGCCTCGCATCCCCCCCAAGAAATATCATTCCTTCAGGGAGACGCGAGACATCAACCTCGACAACCTCCTCTTACTTCCTGGTTACAGACCTCGCTCCCGCCCCCCTTCCTACCCCGCCCACGTCAGTCCCTCCAGGGACCACTTCCACGTGCCTCGAATACGTGTCACCTGTGTCCCCGACCGCACCCCCAACTCCTCTCAGCCAGTGGTGCGCCGACGGAGCCCCGGCAGGAGCCCCGACTCCAGGGGCCGGAGCCCCGGCCGCCGGGTCAGTCGGAGGATGAACGGGCTCGTTGCTCCTCATCCTCTCCCTCTCCTCACTAACCCTCCCGGGGCGACGGTTTCCTCTTCAGTCACTCTGAACGGTTTTATTTCTCTAACCAGGCGGACTCACACATTAACTCCGGGCTGGCGGCAGAAATGTTACCGCGGCGTCCTGTTTTTTTTTTTTTACTCTCATCTCCTCTTCATCTCACTGTTTTTCTTTCTTGTTGATTAATTTCCTCTTTGATTGGTGCTGTCACTGCTGACACTATCTCCCACTTCTTCTGTAAAAACACTTACTCAGAGTTGAGGCTGTTGTGCTAAACGCTGACGTCTGCGTGCTTCAATAACATGCAGGCATAATGTCTGCTAGGCTCACCGTATTAGTTTTGTGTGTTAGCATGCTAACATTTGCTAATTAGCAAAAACAAACCGAAGTCTCCGTAAACACGATGTTCGACCTGATGATACACTGTTTGGAAAGAGAAGCTGGAAACCCAGAAATCACTGAGCTTCTGAAAGGTGGAAGGATCATCTTTTGTTTATGATCCTAAAGTAGAGTCGCCTTTTAATTTCATTTCCAGAAAAGAAATTTCACTTTGCAAACATAACACAACAGTACAAGAGCTGCTGGAAAGAAACACCCCGTCTTCTTCTTCTTCTTCTTCTTCTTCTTCTTCTTCTCTTTTAATCTTTTGTCGTGTTTCCTCCTCTGCACTTTAACTTTTAATCTTCTCTAATTTGTTTCACCTCCACTTCCCATTGTACAGGTTACTGACTCTGTCTGGGTGTTGCAGGTTGATCTGTGGGATCTTTCCTCGCCTTTTTTACTGCAGTGGCTTTCAAACTGGCGGCACATTTATCGTATAAAATGAGCAGTAAGTTGTGACAGTGAGGTGAAGAATGTTCACTCTGTGTTTTAGGGATGAATCAGACTTAAAACACTGGAAAAGGACCGTTTGAATCCTGATTAGGTGTTTGAGAGCTGCTGTTTTCTTGGGCACAAACTTCAACAACTCACACTAACATCAGTTTAATCTTACAGGCTTTTGTTTCTGTTCATTCACTGACCAGGATTCTCTTCAGTTCCAGCCTGTTGGAGTCTTTTCCTTTTCCTTTCTTTCATTTTCTTTCTTTCTCTTGATGTGTCCTTACCAGGATGTTGAATGTGTGTTACCTTTTAACCTTCCAGTGAGTTTAAAATGCCCTCATGTTGTGTTAAATGCCAGTAAAGTAACACCACTGTGTGTTCAGTCTAAAGAAGACACCAGTGTAGAAAATGCAGGTCTGTGCTCCATATTTGAACTCTGCTGGTTTTCTTATCACCGTAAATTAAGGCCATAAGCAGTCACGCTCACATGTGAACCCCCTCCCCAGTGTGTACACACACATGTAGGGCAGATCTCCAGGCCTGCCCTCTGGTGGCAGCTGGTGGTGTGATGTAGGGCAGCTGTAGCTATATCAGTCCGTCTCCCTCCGGACGCCACACATGGAAACACACACTCTGTACAGATAGGTCTACCCTCAAATCGGCCTCTCAGGATTTCCCTCGAAGCTTCAGAGGAAGAAATATTTCCACCGCACAGACACAATGTTCCACTCTAAAAACAGAAGACCGGCTGAGGGCAGCTAACTGCTTCAACTGAAACGTGCTGCTTTTGTCAATTATTGGCTGAAGTTAGGAATATTTGAAACTCTCACAGCGCTTTAATTGAAATCTTTGAGTATTTTTAGTGCCTGGCGTTATCAGGTTGTTGTCAACTGCATTTAGCTGCTGGGTGAACCAGGCAGAATTATATAATATGATATCCACCCAGTAAGCATCTGCAGACCAAAATGAGTCAGGTGTTTTGGTTAAAACTGGGCCGAATTTGGTTTGAAAGTGTTTTTTTTTTTTTTTTAAACAATCTTTACATAACTACTTCTCTCACTTTTTGGGTGAGATGTTGGTGGATGAAATACTTTAAGTCCTTGTTCATTTGAAGCATAGCGAGGCCTTTATGTCACAGTTGGCTGCAGCTGGGGAATATTCATGTTCACACAAAAGCTGGAGGAGAAGATTTCCAGAAAACTTACCAAAGGCTGAATAGCACTCTGCTAATTTCATGAATGTTTTACATGGAATATGGCATCTAGCTCCTGTTCCCATATGACATCGACAGGAGGGGAGATTGCTTGAATATTACAGGTTAAGATGCATCCGATTTTAAACTCTTTCAGACAGTATTTATAGTCTACCTGTGTCTCTGTCCATCTGTGTTCCTCCACCCCAACTGCACTCAAATTGTTGTCTGGTTCAGCTGTGAAAAGTACTTCAGCAACTCTTTGTCTTAACTATGATCCCCATCCATCCACCCATCCATCCATCCATCCATCCATCCATCCACGCTGAAAAAGGTCTCTCCGCTCTCCATCATTCCCTGGTTCTTTCACTCAATCGTTGCCACCTCCTCC